>OX352474.1:1832500-2302500 GCA_947093115.1 Brenthis daphne | reverse complement strand
TAATTTTGTGTGATGAAAATCTTATTTAAGAATTACTGGACAAATCATATTTTTTTATTATAAATCACTAGTGGCTAAAAGAGGTTGCACCTGACATTATTTCATGAGCAACACAACGCAAAGGTACTTTTAACAGCGGGGGTGTGCGAGGTCAGTATTGTATCATATGATCTCTGGTTGTATATATTTTTGTGATCATCATTTTAAAAACCTTTATTTTGATTAAACATTAATAGGTTTAGAAGAAATATGTTTTTAATGACACAAATTAGCGCCTGAAATCCGCCATTTTAATTTTTAATTATAACAGGTGGGAAATTCAAAGTAGTTGAAACGCAACGCCATTGGTCAGACGGAATATGACGTCAGAGTATATCATAACAGAGCGATTAGCAATTTTGTCACTTACAAATTGAGTTGTCATTACTCTGTGCATCATCATACTTTGACGTCACGCCAAGCGCGCGAAAAGGCGTTTAAAGTTTTTTTTTATGGGATTAAATGGGCAAACGGGCAGGAGGCTCACTAAAGATATATATACTTTTTTTATTATATATTATTTAATATATAATACTAAGATAAAGTATCAGTAACGGTTTAAACAGTTTAAGTTTTTATTTTTATACTAAATTTCACACTGTTACCACATTTGCTTTATATGTGACCGCTATTCTAGTTACATACATGAACTCTATGTGACCGTTCATTTACGCCTGGTTTACTATACGGGAAATGATGAACGTGAGATCGTAATGTAACAATAGAAACACAAATAGGACAGTGGTGGGATAGTTGTACTTATTTCTTCCACTGTTAATTTATTAGTTGCGATTTACCCTCGTCTCGTTTGGATGCTATGGTGCTTTTTGTATTAATATTCTAATAAAAGCTCCGCCCTTTTGACTTTTACTACTAACAGTCTATAATATGTTTTTCAAATTTCACTATACAAAATATTTTGAATTTAATAGTATTTTTATAACTAGGTTAAAAAATATCAATTCGTGTATAAATAATAAATATACTAAACATTTTTTTATATAAAATTTTACATATATCAATTGGCTTGATGCTACGCATTCTTGCTCATTTCAATTCAAATAATAATTAATATTATAATAATTTTTATTTATTTGACTAGACTTTATTTTGGTTTGTGTTAAAAACATAATAATTAATAGTCGATAAATAACCTTGCCGTTTCTTCCCGAATTCAATTAAAGGTTCTTTTTATGTTATTATGGTTGCTGACAGTAAATCTATTTTGTACAGTATACAAAATAGCCTCAGATTTCAGTGGGAATGTAGCTTCCTATTAGTGAAAGATTTTGTAGAATCCATAGTTTCAGAGATTATCCTCTATATACATACAAACTTACAAAACTTAAAAACTTTAACTCTTTATAATTCTAATATAGAATGTAGATCAATTTTAAACATAAAATAAATAAACACTTAATTTGTACGAATATGATCCGTGTAATGTTACCCGGAAAACGAGGAAATTCGGAAAGTCAATTAGGCTTCGTATGAACTCAAAGATCGCAAGCAAAATTGTTTGGATAGGACACCTAAGGTCGGGTCAGGTAGTAAATAATAAAATCGACTATATATATCTTTTTAAGGTGTTACTTCTATTTGGTACAAAACCGTGTTAAATAGAGAAGTTGCATCTTTTTTTTAAAGCTTACTGAAAATTGTTAAGAAAAATATATTTTTTTAACAATTAATTTTTAATGTAATTTTACAATTAAATGTTTTTTTTTAAATGTAAATTCGAACGCCAGTGACGTCATTATATCGCTTTAGTAACGCCACCGCATGGCGCAATGATAAAACACATATTTACGTTTTCAAAATCAAAAAAGTTGTCATTACATATTACAGGTTATATTTGTATTGAAATTATTTATTTGACCTAAAAAATTTTTTTATAATGACACATGGTGATCCGAATATAGAAAATACAAAAGTATAGTATGATTGCGATTGGCCCACAGCCTCAACGGATATAATGACGTCACAACCAATCACAAGTCGTTTTGTTTCGTTCAAAAATTTAACAATTTTTTATTAATAATTACTAAAAAAATTGAATTTTTAATAACAAAAAAAAATAAAAATATATTTATTAAAAATGTATTATCCTTTCATTTGTATATAAATTTGTGGCAAAAAAAATGTAGCTTCTCTATTATACACGTAAATATAAAACATCCCTTACCAACCTTTCTGTGTAGTACATATAGTAACTTTTTCAGATATTCAGCAACGCTTAGACTCTAGCGTTGGACATTAAATGCGTCAATTTTTACAGCCTATCATGACATAGCTAACCACCGACAAAAAACGATAGCAAAGATAGGCAAATAATATTTTTGCGGTATATATAGAAAAAAAGATAGCCAGATAAAGCCGGCAAAGGCTGCTAATATATTAGTTCTTTTTTAAAATTAATTTGAAAATTTATTTGAAGTCAATTTAATCTTGGTTCTGAATAATAAATATATTTATTTTATATTTTATTCAACAAAATATTTTGGCTAATAGGTATAATGAGTCTCTGAAATAAATTATTATCGTGTATGGGCACGAGTGATAAGCTGCTTCTGCTCTGTCATAATAGCTCGTATTCATTGTCATATTTCCATTCAATATACACTACTGGTTTGAAACACGTATTTATAATGCTTATTGTTTAAAAATGAAAATATTAATATAATTCTTTAATTTAACCATATATTTTTTTATTGTTCGCAATAATATCCAGTTAAGTACAGTTTGTTCTCGAAATGGTAGATAAATAATAATATAGGTGATGTAGGGACTCGTCTTTACTGTATGTACTATTTCTTTATAATGGTTTTCAATGGTGGGCGTGATGAGTTACTGATGAGATACTGAAGGGTGATTTCACTTAAATACAAATATTAGTTAGAAGGAAAAATCAAAATTTAAGTAGGTTTCTGCTAATATGATTTATGCTAATAGGAAATATTATTTTAACCACGTTATATAGTTATATCTATATTATAAGTTTCTTGTTGGATCTGACCTCCGCTTAAGCACTGTATCTATACATATAATAAAATTGTAACTAAGTCGAATCTGTACATTAAATATTTTTTGAAAAATCTAATTGAAATAGATATTATTATCGATATAGAGTTCGAATCTATAGTTTTTAGAATTTATGTCTGTCTTTCTGTCTGTCTGTCTGTTACCGCATCACGAGAAAACCACTGGACAGATTTTGATGAAATTTAGTATGTTGATAGCTGGTTATCTGGATCAATATATAGGACACTTTTTACCGCGGGAAAATATCTCATTTATGAGAAAAAATACAAAATCTGCATTGTAAGAGTATACTAATATGTAAAGCCTAAGAATTTGGTTTTCGGTCATCTGAACGCGAGCGGAGCCGCGGGCAATGCTAGTTATATTCTATAACCGTTGTTTTTTTGTTGTCAAGTTAAGTTTGTATCTAAAGCTCATTTTTATAATAGCTGACCCTGCAAACGTCGTTCTGTCCTATCAACTTGTTTGGGTTCCTGCAATTTTTACGGTTAAATTTGCCATTTTTTTTCTTCTCTTTTTTCCTTATTCGGACTGACAAATATTTTAAAAATAGGCAAATCAACCCAGGCGTTGTCCAATGATACGCTTAATATATATAAAGCCTCTTAAGCATGTTCAAGAGTTAATTTAACGCTGCTAATTGAATTTACGGACAATAGAGTCGATTAGCGTTATAACCCTATAAATTCTGGTGGGAACTATTTGAATAATGTATGAGATTAGCCTTTAGGTGAAAACCGTCTCTATACGTTACATTGCTAATGCGTATTTATTAAATTTTGATGAGTTTTCACTAATAATATAAAATACTAGCATTGCCCGCGGCTTCGCGTTCAGATGACCAAAAAGCAAATACTTAGATTTTACATATTAGTATACTCTTACAATGCAGTTTTTGTATTTTTTCTCAGAAATGAGATATTTTCCCGCGGAAAAAAGTATCCTATATGTTGACCCGAATAACCTTATCCTCATGAAAATCAATTATCATGAAAATCAAAATAAAATTGTAACTAAGCCGAATCTGTACATAAAATATTTTTTGGAAAATCTTATTGAAATAAACATTACTATCGATAAAGAGCCCGAATCTATAGTTTTTAGAATTTTTGTCTGTATGTCTGTCTGTTACCGCATCACAAAAAAAATCACTGGAGGTATTTGGAAGAAATTTGGTAAGGTGATAGCTGGTTATTCGGGTCAACATATAGGATACTTTTTACCGTCGGAAAATGTCTCATTTCTGAGAAAAAATACAAAAACTGCAATATAAGAGTATACCAATATGTAAAACCTACGAATTTGATTTTTGGTCATCTGAATGCGGGCGGAGCCGCGGGCAATACTAGGAATATCATATTTGCATATAAACAATATTTAAACGAACAACATAGTATGTTAAAACTAATTTTCGTATATTTTC
The DNA here is from genome assembly GCA_947093115.1 of Brenthis daphne. NCBI lineage: Eukaryota > Metazoa > Arthropoda > Insecta > Lepidoptera > Nymphalidae > Brenthis > Brenthis daphne. Next base: position 2,297,996 of record OX352474.1, on the reverse strand, counting down.
ATATTATTACACTATTTCCCGAAAACTAAAGTGCAGTTCTAAACTACAGGCAAATTGTTGTTTTGTATTGTCTAAACCTCCATGAATGGTTACGAATAGTGCAATATAATTTATTGACTGCATTCATAATCGCTGTGCAACGGTTCAATAGATTGTATATGCCGTAATGTTTGTAAAAAACTATATGACTTAAGTTTTTACATATTGTTATATTTATATCTTTATTTTTTCTTACTTAATTTTCTTTGTAACTGAATTACTCGTATCGTCTTACTCTTGCTTCACTTGTAGGTATACGTTCTAGAACATAAAAGTGTAACCGCAATACACTGTTAAGGTTCTATATTTTTATCGTAATTATTTTTGACTCCGTAGCTTCAAAGATTAGATAAAGCATGGATTGGTCGTTGGCGTATGTGATTAAGTTCCGCGTTTTTTTTGATATAATAAAAAATTTACGTAGGTGGGATAGCTTAAGAAAGAGACAGAGAGAGATATAGAGATGACACAAATAATAAAACCAGAACTAATAAAGAATATAAATTATGGGCACTATAAGACACCAACTTGTAAATTACTTCCCAAACTTACCTGAAACTGCTTCTCCAACATCGTTAGAGTTAACTATGTGTTAGTTCCACTATGAATTGATTGCGGCTAGAGGTTTGCAACGTACATAGTTAATTAATGATTTTTATATTGATAATTACCAAGTTCATTATATATATATATATATATATATATATATATATATAAATCAAATGCTGTTCGTCAGTCTCGCTAAAACTCAAAAACGGAAAAAAAGATTTTTTTTTGTTTTGTTGGGCGTGTGTCAAGGGTGGTTGAAAAATTGAAAAAAAATGGGAAAATCCAAAAAAAATGCTGGAAATTCGAAAACTTTTGAGATGTATATTTTGTATGGGAATCACTTACTGCTAAAACGTACCTAGCGAAGAACCCGAGCAAAGCGAGGGTGAGTCGCTAGTATTATATAAAACACTTCTCTTTACATGGTCCAATTTAGATTATTCTTTTTTGGTATTGAAATCCTATGATATATAAATAGACAAAAACAAAATAGTTCAGTAGATTTTTCTTCGACTTTAGTGTTATCAACAAAAAAAATATTGGAAGGAATTATTTTTTTATAATTAGCTAAATTCTATTCATATACATATGTTTTCCTCAATTTTTTTAAATATTACGGTAAAATTTCGACAGTAGGCAAACGTTAATATTAATAAAGCATATAGCATATTTCGTCATTGCTTGCATGATTGTATAAAACTATCGTCATAACACAAAAAACAATAGAATAATAGTAGCGAAGTTTACTCTGCAAGTTTCATATTATACTGTTATTGCCACTGTCTTTATGTACATTACGTAAAATATTAAGTACTTTTGAATACGACTTTAACTATTTACGCTTCACTATATAGTATAAAACAAAGTCACTTCCCGCTGTCTGTCTGTCCCTATGTATGTATGATCTTTAAAACTACGCAACGGATTGTGATGCGGTTTTTTTAATACATGATTCAAGAGGAAGGTTTATATGTATAATACATGCATATTATAGTACAGAAAAGTCGATTAATTCAAAGGCTTGTATTTCATACTAACCGTTACAACGTACCTAGGGACGAACCCTAGCGAAGCGAGGGTGAGTAGCTAGTACTATTATAAAGAGGAAAGATTTGTATTTTTGTACGTTTGTAACGAATAAATTAAAAAAGTACTGGATCGATTTATATGAAATTTGGTAACAAGATAGTTTGAGGCCCTGGGAAGAATATAGGATTTTTTTTATTCCGGAAATCATATCTTAAGGGGTGAAAATGGGGGTGAAAGTTTGTAATGGGATACAACCTAGGGTGAGTCGCTAGTACACCACTGTGAAAATCTTACTCACGAAGAGTCACAGCGGAATACTATCACCACAATGCAAAGTAGTGTTGGTGCTGTGAAAGGCCTGAACCACGCGGCCGGGGCACTTTGCCTAAATTAGAATTCTCTGGGTTCACAGAACACCCCAACCACCCCGATGACATACAGGAGGGTCAAAGAGACTCCCCATAAAACTAAACAAACCTTCACTAACCAGGATAGATTTAAGTAATATTCCATAGTCGTTTTTGCCTACAATTTAAAATATAACTCAATTTCTTTATTTATCTTATCTATTTAAATTCACGAGTTAATTACTGGTACTAATATTGCGCGGAAATAGAAAATTATATGGAAACAAAAACTAGCACAATGGCTCTCATAGCGTTTTAGTTCACCTTTTGAGGTACTGTTACATATAATTTATGACTAATTATACTCGTAGTCTATGCCGCCCCGCTCTAGACTCTCTCTCTCTCTCTCTCTCTGACTCACCATGATACTGGACATACTGGTTACCTTTTATAAATTGTATAAAATAAATAAAATACAACGTAATTCGATTAATGAACATTGAACAGTGGTCTCACTTCACACGAACATAAGACGTACTACGTGCACATACGAAGAAGTTTTAGCAAATAATATTGTTTTCTTAATAAATTTGGACATTCGACCTCAAAAGTTTTTAGATACAAAGTCATTCAAAAGGAAAAAATAAAAAAAATCTCTCAATTTTTAGCTCCAAGAACGTTTATCTGTAGTTTATACTTTTTTTTATCTCATTTGACTAAACCAAAATGGTATATCACGTAAATGAATATTCATTTATATGCGAAGGTTTCGTATAAATTAATGTTAATGGAAGAAAATGGTTAAAAGGAAAAAGTGTTCCAAGCCTAATGCTATTTAAATACCTTGATGGAATCTGATATAGGTGTTAATTAGAATTTCTAATACTATATCGAATGTTTTTAAGATCAGGATTAGGGATTTTTCAATTATGTATATAGAGTTCTGTTTTAACACATTTAAAGTATACATAAAACATACGCGGTTGATGGAAATGTAAATCTTATATAAGACAAAGTCGGGTTTGTTACACCATTTATAAGTCAAGAACGGCTTGGACCGATCCTTATTATCTTTATATTGTTGGATTTGTCTCCACCCTGAATAACAGAATAACTATTAAACTATCGGAAAAAATTAGGGGGAAAAAATCTATGGCTAACGCTGGGTAATAACTATTTATATTTATAAAAAACCTAGGAACGAACGCGAGCGAGAGTGAAGGTAAGTCGCTGGTACTAAATAAAACAATGTTTATTTCTAACCTAAAATTTGGTTTCTGCCTGCTTGTCTCAGAGACATTAGCAGGTTTTCGAAAGACATAATATAAAGCCTGCTAACCCGCACTTGTCCAACGTGGTAAACTACCTACCTATTTTAAAATATCTTTAAACAAAATATATACCTATAAAATACTTTATCATGATTTCTTCTAACTTAATATAGATTTCTTATGTCATTGCCCATTGTAGAGTGGGGGTGGAAGAATACTATTTTCTCTTAATAATTAATATTACTTAGGGTTTCAAAGATTTCTCCAGGGGTTATTTCACTGGAAATTAACAAAAGAATAAAACGGTAACATAATTATAAATGTAATCTGTCACTCACTTTTCTTGGTAACTCTGATTTCTTTGATATTTTCCAGCGGTTTTTATCATTTTTCATTACAATATTATCTATTGTATTATACATACATATTATTTCATTATTAATTGCTAACATCTAGGTAAACATACTTTTGTTCGTTAAAAGTGGACTAGTCAAAAAACGCACATCTGCCTGTACACTTCCTACATAGAGGCGAAGAAAGGCGAGAAAAGTATCTTTAAGATATAATTAAAATATAGTTAGTATTTTACTTTTCTCATCTTAATATATATATGAAAATATCTAGCGGTACACTAAGCGGCTCACCCTTGCTTCGCTCGGGTTCGCCTCTAGGAATACGAAAACAAACCAATCCCACAGGAATCGTAATTTTTTCCGGGAGAAAAAGCCTATGTGTTATTCCAGACTAGATTTCGATGCCAAATTTCATCCAGATCCGTTCTGGCGTGAAAGAGTAACTAACATCCATACTCACAAACTTTAACATTTGTATATTATTTATACAGATTATGTTTGTTCGTAAAAATAGTACCTAATAATTTTCTTGAGAAGTGAGAAGAATACCGGCAAAGACATATATTTATAATATCCACAAATCGATTGTATGTACATATATAGTCAGCAGTTATTTGTACAGACAATATATACCTATACATTCACAACAGGATCCTAGATAGTTACTATTACTAGTTCTAAACGCTTTTATTCCAAGAATTAAAAAAATGTTAGAAACATTTCATCAAGACAAAAATTCTAAAAACTATAGATTCGGCTTCTGTATCGATAATAATATCGATTTCAATATTTTTCAAAAAATATTTAATGTACAGGTTTGACTCAATTAGAATATTATTATATGTTGTTATATTTGCAGGTCTCGATATAATATAAATAATCTTTTAAGTATAACCAAAATTTACAATGAACAGCTCAGTGACGTAATTTTTTTTTGAATTTAATAAGTAATGACAAAAAAACGTATCACTTATTCATCATACTTGTATCAATACACTTAACCACAATATTTGTATGCACAATACACATTGTTTACGACCACAAAGAGTGACTTCATTTGCTCCATTTTAGGAAATCAGGATGAGTGACATTATGAACCAATTTTTAGAGTTACTGAGCCAAACAATAAACAATAAAAAATGCTATGATAGTCTGTTGGAATAGTTAATCTATACATATAATAAAATTCTAACTAAGCTGAATCTGTATATTAAATATTTTTTTGGAAAATCTTATTGAAATAGACATAAGTATCGATACAGAGGCCGAATCTATAGTTTTTAGAATTTTTATCTGTCTGTCTTTCTGTTACCGCATACTTTTGACTGCAGGAAAATATCTCATCTCTGAGAAATCTACACTAAATGTTGAAACGTAACTAGAGACGAACCCGAGCGGAGCGAGGGTGAGTTGCTAGTATATATATATTTATATATATATATATACTAGCAATTATTATAGTCGATGTCCTAAATAATAATAAAAAAGCACAAAGTAAAGAGTTCATACATTTTTTTAAATTTTTGTTTACCTTACCTGGAATGGCACCGACGTGAAAAATATTTAATTACCGAAGTAAATGAAATGTCAGTTCAGTTATATCATACTTTTAAGTGTCTTGAAGCCAACTTATTTATTTATTTTTGTCAGAGTTTCTCGTTTTTCTATGATGATCTTTGGACAAATAAGCACTGAAACGACGTATTGTAAAAGCGTTCCTCATTTCAAAAATACAAACTGAAAACTAGTCTTGATTCAACATAATGTCTCTAAAATTACACATCAATAAAATAATAATTGTGAAATATTTTATATATTATAAAACTATTACATGATCGAATGGCTAGCTAGTAGAGCTGTAAAACCCGAGGGAGGCTGTTAAGATCGATTCCCGGGTCGGGCCAATAATAGTTACTTTTTTCTAAAAAAAAAAGAACAACAAAATAAAGACTCAGCAGCATCCTAAATTTTGATTATGAAGAATAGTCTTTGTTTTGAATTCGTTTTGATGTATTGTATATTTTTATTATTATTTCAGTGCTACGCTACTTCCACATTTTATAATAGGTACGTCTATCTACGTCAACATATAACCACGACACCTGCTGTACAACATTGTAGCTCGGTTTCAAGATGATTTTAAAATAGAATTTAATGTCTCATATATTTAAAGTTCAATTTTAAAATTGCATCAATACTCAGTTACAAAACATTGTAACAATAATTTCTTGCAGGTGTTGCATAAACTCCTTTTACGATAGATCGTACCTATAGGGCGCTCAAAATCTATCTTCCTTCCTTCCTTTTAACTTTCCCAGACTTTTCCTAGATTCTCAAACTATAACATTTTTTTATTATCTTAATATAATTAATATTATTAGGACCAGTTAAAAATATAATAAATGAATCAATTTTTATATTAGCAAAGGTTAACCATAACTAAACAAAGTCAATTGACTCTTTGTAGCTCTTTGATAATTAATTAGATAACCAAGAAATACATACATAAATTATTCATTTTTTTAGCCGGATGATTAAAAAAATTAGTCAAAAATGTTCATTAATACTTCCATACTAATATTATAAGTGTGAAAGCGTATTTGTTTGTTTGTTTATTTGTTTGTTTGTTCTTTTTTACGTCGAAACGGAATGACGTATCAGCGTGATTTTTCGTGTGGAGATAGTTTTCCAACTGGAAAGAAGAGGTTTCCGGCTGGAGAGTGACATAGGCTACTTTTTACAATGGGATATTATCTTAATCCCACGGAAAAACACGGTTATAATACAACCTAAAAAGATTTATGATCAGAATTACTTGAAACTTGGTATTAATACTCTTCAATACAATTAAATGAATATGTGTTTTAACATTTTTCGAAATTCACCCCATAAGGGGATTCTTATTTTAAAAAGACAGAAAAGTTTGTATGAAAACTACCTTTTCAGAGATTTTTTGTAGTTTAAGCGCGAGCGAAGCCGCGAGTTCTGCTAGTATAAAATTTAGTGTGTAACTTCAAACGTAACATATTACTTTTTCAAAATTTTCTTCATATATTTAAACTTTCTTTAACGTCTTTTTAACAAAATATAACTCACTATGCCATGAATGAAAACTTGTGAGGCTAAGCATTAAGTTGCAAAACATAATAGCAAATTAATTCATAAAGCCACTTTCGCAAATCATTATGAGAGTTTTCGTATATACTCGTATTCTCAATATCTAAAAAAAAAACAAAACTCACTAAGAGCTTTAAATATTGAATCTGAAAAGCTCTCGAGTTCGTTTTGAGAGCAAAATAATACAATAATAAAAAATGGTCCTTAAAGTACGTGCAGGATCCACTTTTATTCAATTGAAATAAACTGTTATAAAAGGCTTTTAAAATCGTTGTAAGATGGAAAATCATTAAAAAATAATGCATTTATTTTTAAGCAATTGTAAAGTAATGAAATGGCAGTTACTTTGGTTGAATGTTATTAACAGCTGTTACATTTGTTGTCTCTATCTGAGTGTTCTAAAATATTTATGTTGGTACATTAACACACAGCACCATCTAGTTCTATGGTAAGCTACGAGGCCTGTGTTATGGATACCAGATAATTGATACACTACACATATATAACTTTAAATACATACATATCATAAATATAAGCACCCATGATTGGAGTACAAACATTCGTGCTCATCACACAAATGAATGTCCCCAGCGGGACTCGAACCTGCGACCGCTGGCACAGCAAGTAGGGTCACTACAAACTGAGCCAAGCGTGTCGTCAACTATGTGCACGCTTATGTGCACATTAATCGAAAATTGATTATTCATTCATTCTTCGTTTTGGCTTCATTAAAAAAACAACCTCAATATAATATTAAATAATAATAAATTGAGAAATTAAATGTGAAAGTTTAGATGTTTGGATGTTTGTTACTCAATCACTCCAGAACGGCTGAATGGATCTGGATGAAATTTGGCACAGAGATAGATTATAGTCTGGAATAGCATATAAGCTACTTTTTAACCGGAAAAGTGCACGGTTCCCGCATTATAGATTTGATTTAATGATTTAAACCTAATATATTTACGAGTAATGTTTAATATTTTTTAATATAGCAATAGATCGATACTATTTTTTGTATGCAGATTTCTTTTTAAATAAAAAGATTATGTCTCAAGTGCTTCTACATAAATTTCATTAACAAAACTTTCTTCCTAAGGAAAAAATCTATAAATATAATAAAATTGTAACTAAACCGAATCTGTACATTAAATATTTTTTGGAAAATCTTATCGAAATACTTTAGTTATTATTTTATTACTATTGAATTATTATATTTATTAACTTATTGAAAATCTTATTGGAAAATCTTATTGAAATACTAATACATTATTATCGATACAGAGGCCGAATCTATAGTTTTTAGAATTTTTGTCTGTCTGTCTGTCTGTCTGTCTGTCCGTCTGTTACCGCATAACGGAAAAACCACTGGAGGGATTTTGACGAAATTTGGTATGATTGTAGCTGGTTATCCGATACAGCATACAGGATACTTTTTACCGCGGGAAAATGTCTCATTTCTGAGAAAAAATACTAAAACTTCAATGTAAGAGTATACTGATATGTAAACCTAAGAATTTGACTTTTGGTCATCTGAACGCGGGCGGAGCCGCGGGCAATGCTAGTAATTAATAAATTTTGAAGTTACTTTGAAGTCAGTGTACGTTCTAAGTAAAAAGTAGGTAAATTATTATCTCGGTAAGTCAAATGAACAATAGAGGTAACAAATTGGCTTGGAAAACTAAAGGCCGATCCACACTATAATGCTATTCAAAGTTCGCTCTCGGTTCAGTATCGGTCTTGTAAAGCATTTTTATAAGAAACTTGTTTATTGATATAAATACTTTACGAGACCGATACTGAACCGAGAACGAACCGTGACCGGCACTATAGTGTGGATCGGGCCTAAGTGAAGTAGACTTAAACCCTAATCTCGTACCTGTGAATGATTTACATCTTGATAACTACTTGCTAGTAATGTCAAGAAACACATTGTATGGAGACCTGCATGTCGGAAAATCTATCTCGCTTTCGACAGTGTGAGAATTTTGCCAATTCGCATGTGACCATCATGGTGGACTATATTTTGGCCTTTATATTCTAGCATTAAAAGGAGACCCGTGACTTTAAGTGAATCTATACAGATAAATAAAATTGAAGTATCTGTTTGTTAAAATAACAGCTTTTTAGTAAATTCATAATAATGAAATCATATACCTACGGTACTTATAAGAAAAACCCATTGTTGTCTGTCTGTCTATTGGTTTGTTGTCGAACTGATTTTAACGAGACTTTTACTGGCATATAGCTGATATTATAAGGAGAAACTTAGGCTATTTTTATTCTATAAAAAGAATTAGGGTTCAGGGAAAAAAGCTTAGTTATTATAATTATACTAGCGGCTCACTCTCGCTTCGTTCGGGTTTGTCTTTAAGAAAACAAAAACAAACCTATCTCACGGGAACCGTACATTTTTTCGGGATAAAGTGTTTTTCCTGTAATAATTAATTAAAGATAAAATATTTTCGTTAGTGTGTACGTATCATTAATTTGTACAAATTCAATAAAGATACCATAAAATTGTTAAATCAACCATCTTCTCTCTTATCTTTAATATTGCAATTTCATAGTTATAATTGTATAAATGATTACCTTTCGCATTGTTCACTTAAACAAATGATATTAGCATAATGTATAAATGGCTCGTGTTTATCGTTATTTTAAAAAGTAAGTCATTTCTATATAATCTAGCTTTAAGTATAATATAAATTAAAACAATATACTACTAATATTATAAATGCGGAAGTTTATGAGGGTGTGTGTATGTCTGGATGTATAGATGTATGGATATTTGTTACTCTTTCACGCAAAAACTATCAAGTGGATTACATTAAATATTCTTTGAAAAATCTAACTGAAATAGGCATTATTATCGATACAGAGTCCGAATCTATAGTTTTTAGAATTGTCTATCTATCTGTCTGTCTGTCTTTCTGTCTGTCTGTTACCGCATCACGAGAAAACCACTGGACAGATTTTGATGAAATTTGGTATGATGATAGCTGGTTATCCGGGTCAACATATAGGATACTTTTTACCGCGGGAAAATATCTCATTTAATATAATAATTATCTCATGTAAGAGTATACTAATATATAAAACCTAAGAATTTGATTTTTGGCCATCTGAACGCGGGCGGAGCCGCAGGCAATTATAGTTGATTATAAGTAGTTTTTTAAAGTTATAATTTATATAAATTGTGTAATGCACACTTAAGAACTAATTAAGATTATTTTTTTGCTCAATCATCCAGAAGCGGGAAGCAAACAGCGAAACTTATTCATTCCCTTATAGAATTTATAAAATTATTTTTATCAGGATATAATTGAAAACATAAAATTTCGATCTTATCGTATCTTCTATCCTTTTCAACAAATAAGATTCTATACAAGTTATTTAAGATACATTTCGAAAAAAATGGCCGATTCAAATTTATGGTACCTATACACGTAAACGCTCAAACAAACTTCGATTTTAACACAAGTCGTAAGCCCAAGAGTAAATCGAGTTTTTCTCTTACTTTTGCTTCTAAGGTAACTTAAGTTGATAGATTCCGTTAAATCGAATTTAGTATGTAAACCAATTTTACGTGCTTGATCTCGTATATATGTGAAACGATAATGCCACTACGGAAACGTGATTTGAGATACGTATATGAAACCACTTTATACGAGATTGCTTTGAGAGATAACATAATATTAGATCATAAATATTATATTTACATTTCATTCAAATCAGTGTATGCACTGTCCTGTTTGTTTGTTTCCCAGGCTAACGATTTCTTCTTTGGATATACATAGTTTCGTTTAAGTTTCAATTTTCAGTTCATTTTTATATGGTAAAACTCAAAAGCTTTGTGTTTGGCGTGAATGTATTTATGTATGTTTGTATGTACATATTTATGAATCTTGTTTCCTCGTAACTACTCAACGCTTATATTCATCAAATCAATATATTGAATTACCTATTTTTTACTATAGATTTTATACGCAATTGGACTCCACCTATACCTTCTTTTTTCATTTCATTTAAAAACTTTTTAGTTAACAATTCTTGTGCAAACGAGTATTTAAGTTTTAATGCAATTTCAATGTTAATTAATTTGTTTTTTTTTTCACAGCTGTATCTGCAGAAGGAAATCGAGTATGTGAAATAAAATGTCCAGTTGAAGACAAAGAGATGGTTTGTGCATTTGATATAATAAAGAGAGCCTACAAAATTTTTCCTAGCAAATGTGCTATGGATGAATTTGCTAAATGTTTTAATAATGGTAAGTAACATGGTAAAATTGAAAGCATCTACAATTTCTATGGGATTTTGATTAATGGTTGCGTAAAATGGCTATTCGAGCTTGAATAAAAACGTTATTTTTTTGAATATCTACATACATATGTAAATATGTTAAAGGTATTATTTTAGTGACCATAATATTGTCTTATAATATTGTTTCTCCATATATTTTTTTATTTTAAATCTAACTTAGCAATAGTATGTATATTGGTGTTTAGTATATAATAATAAATAAATAAATAAATTAGTTGGGACATTAACACACAGCACCATCTAGTTCCATGGTAAGCTACGAGGCCTGTGTTATGGATACCAGATGGTTGATACACAACACATATATAACTTTTAAATACATACATATTATAAATATAAACACCCATGACTGGAGTACAAACATTCGTGCTCATCACGCAAATGAATGCCACCAGCGGGACTCAAACCCGCGACCGCTGGCACAGCAAGTAGGATCATTACAAACTGAGCCAAAAGTGTCGTCAATGTGCGTATATGAGCTTATTCAACCTAGAACTGAAATAGCTTTTCATTGAATATTACGTAAAGTAGCTACGCTATTGGGATATGTTACTTAGCAAAAACGACAGAAATCCGACACACTTTTGGTTTATTTATCTGTATTTCTCATCCTTTATTCAGTTCGTAGTAAAAAAGAAAACTAATTTTAATTTCAACCAAAATACAATACTGTATACAAAAAAATCGATACCTTAATTGGCAAACCAGCCAACTCCATATGAGCAAATTTTTCAGGAGACACTTAAAATTTTACAATATTTTTGGTATACTTATTAAAAAAATCTAAAACACCGTAAGTGGATAATATAGTAAGCAGTTATTTTTGATACTGTAAAATCCTACAAAAATAATCTTACTGAATTACTCTTGCGTACAATCTAAACCAAAAAATATTTTTTGACGTGAAATGTGGAGTTGGCTGGTTTGCCAATTGAGGTATCGAAATTATCGCACAAAATTTCAGTCACCTTTTCCCTTTTCAACGAAAGACGAGTAAGGGATTTGTTTGAAAAGCCCTAAATATATCTTAATTTGTCTCAGATCAGTTTGATCCCCGGCTTCTTACAGATTTATCTCCAGAGTAATTTGAGTACTTATCAGCGGAAAAATATTTTATTATGTGTAGGCACTAGATAATTAATACATATTTATGGTAATTTATTGAACAATTTTTCCTATTTAATGAGCGGCACTTCACTTAACTAAGGGAATATTCCGTCTAGTTATTAATTTAATTAAGGTAAAGAAATGATTGTTTGTTTGTTTGTTTATTTGTTTGTTTGTTTGTTTGTTTGTTTGTTTGTTTAAAATAGCTAGTATTTGCTACTACTCGACAGATTTGAAAGATATTTAGGTCATTTTATAGCATATCTAACTATAACGTTACGACTATACTATATCTAAAGTTACGATCCTTAATTGTACCCTAATTACAAATAATTGAAGAAAACGAACGAAGCCACGGTGAAATACTAGTATATTATCAAAGCGAAACATATTTTTTGCAGATTTGGTCAAAACTCCGCTTAAATTTTGTTTAAAAGAGTACACTTCGACTCGAAGAATTTACGGAGAGTCATGTCCGGTATTTTGCCCAAGTCATTACAAACCAGTATGCGGCGCGTCGAAGTACAGAGATTATATATATAGGACGTTCAACAATGGCTGTTACCTAGATATGATTAATTGCAGAGGTGATGATGATACCACAGGTGAGACATTTTATTCTATACCACAATTACTATGTTTACCAAATGCCACATAAAATAAGGCTTAAGCCAGAAGATCCAGCGAGAAGTGGAGAGTTAAAGAGACTATTTTTCATTTATATTTATTTCCTACTTTAATGTATTAACTAATTTTATCAATCAGCTAGAGTATAAAATGTAAAACAAAAAGTAGATAAAGGGCCTACATCTGCACTAGTCTACACTAGTATAATCATTATAAAGAGAAAAAAAAAGATTTGTATCTTTGTATGTTTGTAACGTATGAACCCATAAACTACTGGACCGATTTAAATGAAATTTGGTAAGAAGATAGTTTGAGACCCTGAAAATGACATAGGATATTTTTTATTCCGGAAATCATCCCTTAAGGGGGTGAAAATGCGGATGAAACCTTGTATGGGGAATCAACCCAGGGACGAACCCGAGCGAAGCGAGGGCGAGGGGGTCGTTAGTAAAATAATGAGTTTTTAAGGTAAATGCTATATCTTTACATATAAATAGGCAAAAATATAACAGTGCAGTACCTTTTTCTCCTCTGTTTGTGTTTGACGAGATTTAGTGTTATCATTTTATATAAAAATGTTAAAAAAATGTTAATTCATCATATACCTATGTTTTGCTCTTTTCAATAATGTTATTTGCTTTTATTAATGCGTTAATTAACTTTGGTTTAAAATTTATTTATTGCAAACTTAACTCGATACTATAATTAAGTACATATTTTAAAGTGGATAGGTCACATGCAACATTCATTATAAAGCTTTAACTAAATAAGTCATTTCTTCTCCAGGGTACGTCGAGGTCCCACTACAGTTCTGTCAAAGGCATCTTATGAAGAATATATTTAAAGAGAAGCTCGTAATGTCGGATACTAACGATTTTCAAGATTATAAGTAATACGATTAAATAAGAAATATAGACGATTGTTAATTTAGTACTTGATGTTTATTTGTTGATTAATGTATGTAGGTATAATATACATAGTATTATAATTTTTACACATCTATGCGACATTGTTCTAATACGTAGATACTCAAGTATCAAATATGTCTGGGCTGGGCTAGAAACAAATTAAACATTTTTCAATTTTTTTTTTACTTTCAACTTTTTTGAACATAGGAAAGTGCTACACAATATACCATCTGCATACACTTATATATATGAGATTCGCCGACTAGAAACACCGTGCTTCCCACTAAAACTTAAAGGCACCTCCCCCGTCTTAATGGGCGTCGCAGGATCGCTTACGCACTCGACCACGACGCCCCAAGGTCAGATCTGCCGAAGCAGACCACACAACCATGGGGTTGCTCCCACAGTCCACTCTGCTGTCAGAGAAGTACCAGGAGCAACCCGCATGGTACACCGCCCACCGAAGTAGGCCATCACAGTGTCTTTTGGCTTTACGCCCGGCTGGATTGCCGGACCCCAATCACACATCGGGTGGAGGGGAAGGGGGGGGGGGTGGTAGGAGGTCTCTTACCTTACTTAATCCGACTAGGTATATGTATGTAGTAGATAATTAGTATGTAGTAGAATTATGTCAATACTCTTTGCATTCATTGAGCTTTTACGTTACTTAAATAATCTTATGCGATAAAAAGCTTTTAAAATGTCGATACATTATTTAATATTAACTTATTCAAGTCGGCTTAGTAAAGGGTACACCCACTCAGCCTCATTTGCCCTATTTAGGAAACAAGTAACCAAATGTATCATAAATTACCTCTTAGATTTCGAAGTGTTGTTGTAAATATAGTAAATATAGGTGCATAATAAGCCTCAACTTTATTTGTAACATACGTAGGTTTGATCTCTATTTATAAAAACAATAGTCAAGTTGAAAATGTGATTGAATAAATAGAAGTAAATCAGAAACGCTTACGCACGGGTATAACTTTATTAAAAATGGTCTAATTAAGTATTTGTGAGAGAATTCCTAGTATTTCATAATATCAGAGAGGACGATTGCTTCGAGTCACCTTTTCACACTTTAGAAGTACCCATGTTATTACGTCCATTCAAGAAGACGTTTTACAGAAAACCCTTTTCGGATTTTGTCTAAATAGTGCCTCCTTTGGAATGAACTTGAACATAATATTTAAGTCCACATTGAAATAGCAATACTTGGATATCGGGCGTAAGATAAACAAATGTTTTATGATTGAATAGATTTTATAAACGCTTACCGTGTCTTCACGCTCTATCTAACGGATTCAGTAAAGTTCTGAATGGATATATTTAACTTGTACTTTAGCAAGTAAATAAATTATATTATATTATTATATAAAAGATCAAAATATCTTCTAAACAATAAATTAATAAATACTAGACCATAACACGTTGGTTCAAGTGTTCTATTGAGCACTTGAACCAACGTGTTTCAGGCGCTATTGCGCCTGAAATTTTTAAAGAGCATCAATTTTCTGTCACGCACATTTGTACCAAATAATTATCAGGAAATATAATAAACCAATAACATCATTATTGCAATGAAGTCCTACTGTCACCGTCGATTAAATTGAAAATTAATTTACTTGTTCAACAAATCCATACTAATATTATAAATGTGAACGTCAAATTAAAATTTATAGTGTAATTTTTTTTTTTATACCACGTCGGTGGCAATCAGGCATGCGGCCCGCCTGATGGTAAGCGGTTACCGCAGCCTATGGACGCCTGCAACACCTTGGGCATCACATGCGCGTTGCCGACCCTTTAAAAACCTATTTGCTCCCCTTTTGAAGGACCCCATACTGTAGCCCTCTGGGAAAACCTCGGCAGGGAGTTCATTCCACAGCGAGATGGTCCGTGGGAGAAAGTTCCTCTGAAACCGAACTGTACGGGACCATTTGGGCTGCAATGTGTGAGCATGAACTCGTTGTCGATGGCGAGCGGTGCGGTGATAGAAAAATTTATTTTAAAATATATACGAAAATAACATTATACTTTAATTAATAGTATAAAAAATGTTTTAAAAGACAAAAATATCGAAAGTGTATCATATTACAAGACATAATCAGAGATATATATAAGAGACATATAGGACATATTCCGCGATAAACAATAGCATTCCCAAGGAGGGTTGACGTCAGGCAGGCGGCCGGTCGTAAAACTTTTGCCAAATCCTTTCAGCAGTACAGAGGATGTACTGCGCCGACCCCAAGTAATTGGGAAATGGGCAGGGAGAAGAAGAAGATTATAAATGTGAAAGTGTGTTTGTTTGTTTGTCTTTCTTTCACGTCAAAATGGAGTGACTGATTGGCGTGATTTTTTGTGTAGAGATAGTTAGAGGGCTGGAGAGTGACATGACTTTTTATCGCGGAAGATTATCTATTTCCCACGGGAAAACACGTTATAATACAATCCAAAAAAATATTTATAATCAGAATTACATGAAACTTTGTATTAATGCTCTTCAATAAAATTAAATACATACGTGTTTTAGTATTTTTTTAAAATTCATCCTATAAGGGGATAAAATAGGGGATGAAAGTTTGTATGAAACTGCCTTATTAGGGATTTTTTGTAGTTTTAGCGCGAGCGAAGCCGCGGGTTCTGCTAGTAATGTATAAATGAGATCTGTGTCGAATAAAAAAACAACAAAATAATTTAAATATATAACAACAACTTTTGTTAATTTATAAACTAAGAAAAAAACTCTTCTACTTATTCCTTTTCGTGCAGGTGTTTTGGTCACGTATTGTTAAAGTTTTGAATGGCTGTCTAAATATCGGTTCCATTGTTTTTATTTTAAAAAATATTGAATGTATAACAGGGTATATATCATGCATATATTTTTTACACAATTTTTACTTATATTACGTTAATAGATCACTTGAAATAACTTTTGATTCTGAAATCTGAAGCCACATCTTAGTGTTGCATTCATTTACTATTTATGCAATTAAAATTGATTAATTAAGAATAAAATGGTATAAATATGAAGTCCGGTCATAAATTCGAAACAAAATATTTGAGCATTTGAATTCTTTTGAAATATATAAATAACTAGCAGAACACCCGCGTTCCATCTACAAAAAAAAACTCTTCGACTTTATATTATATAGCGACTCACCCTCGTTTCGCTCGGACAGGGCTCAGCTCCGGTTTAAAAAAGTGCGGTTTATTTCGGTAATGTATTGGTTAATTCATCGCTCGTTCTTTAACCGGTTAATGAAAACGAATGGTTTAGTAAACCGAAATAATAATGCTTAACGGTTATTCTTAGAGAAAGGTTGGATTTCGGTTTTGATACCGAAATAATTCATTCATAAGTAAGAAACGTGCATGCATCCTTTTAGGAAGCCATTCACCGATAGCAAAGACGCGCCAAATGTAAGCACATAATAACCCGTTTTAACGGGTTAATTTTGTTTATGGAACCTAAATTCGTCAAAAACCTTTCTCCCAGATTTTACCGGTTAAAGAAAAAAACCGAAACCTTAAACCGAAAAGCCATTCGCCACACATAGCCACAAGTCTGGGGTCAATGGCTAAAACCGGTTCAAAAAATTAACCGGTTTCCGAGCCCTGCGCTCGGGTTCGTCGGTATTTATGTAATATTGTTCATACAAAAGTACTAAAATCGCGATTAAAAAAATGGGGGATGGGGGCAGAGGCTGAAAAATACTTTACGACCTATTCTCATACCTACCATATTTGGTAGGTATGAGAATAGATCGTAGGTACAAAAAATCATTAAATTCCACACTGCCACCAAAAATACCGTGACACGAGGTTTTTATATATTTGATAATCCGTGTCACATTTTTTATAAGTTAATGTTTTTTTTTAGAAAAAATATGAAAATTACCTTTTTTTTCAGAGAAGACACCTATAGATGGATAAACTGAAAAAGCAAAACCTAAACCTAAGTATAAAATTTGATCCAAATCGTTAGAACCGTTTTCGAAATACACGAAATAAATTGATATATAGCAAACAAGAATTGCTCTTTTCATATTATAAAATAGATTTTTGATGTTCTCCTAGCCGATTCCAGCTACGGCGGCCAATCTCATTGAGATTAGCCAACTGCGCAGGAGATATTATAGTGCACAAGTGTACGCGCAGACACAACGTGCACTCTCTATTCCTATCACTCTCATACTCCGGTGGTGGGACGACCACTCGACACGACCGGTGAGAGTTAAGGCGCAGGACCGACGGCTTTACGTGCTCTCCGAGGCACGGGGGTGAAACACCGCCAACTTCCCAACTCCGGGCTGTTACTGAGACTTACTATACAGAAAGACTCGATAACTAAACTTGGCCCGACCCGGAACTTGAACCCAGGACCTCCGGGTGTGCAGCCGTACATGCTAGCCACTACACCACCGAGGCAGTGCATTATAAGATAGATATGTACGATAATACACTATTGTTTTATTCATGATTTGAAGCAATAGCATTATGCAAAGTAGGTACGTGATAGAATATCGTTTTCATAAAAAAAATGTTCATTTATATGAATTATTATGCAATTATATAAAATTATTTATTCGTATTCTTATTATTTTCTTAGAATAAACTATTTCTAATATAATGCTACCTGAATACTGAAAATGATAGTTTTCCTAAGAGAAACAACTATGCGAATTTGGTTCATCTAAGGAACAATGCCAAGAGGGGACGAGTTATTTGCCTTCTGATACCAAGCTATGAGAGGACTTGTTTTTATTGGAAAAGTTTCAATCCAAAGTGAATAACAAAGTATGTACCTACTTAATTGAGGAAATAT
Organism: Brenthis daphne; assembly: GCA_947093115.1. NCBI lineage: Eukaryota > Metazoa > Arthropoda > Insecta > Lepidoptera > Nymphalidae > Brenthis > Brenthis daphne. The sequence continues at coordinate 2,279,495 of OX352474.1, read as the reverse complement.
AGATGTTATAGTAAATCGATAACCACAAACAACTTATTCATTATACTTAGTAGGCACAGAGTCATAGCCCGATTACTAATTAAATATTTACATCTATATCTACATATAATAAAATTCTAACTCAGTCCAATCTGTACATTAAATATTTTTTGGAAAATCTTATTGAAATAAACATTATTATCGATACAGAAACCGAATCTATGGTTTTTAGAATTTTTGTCGTCTGTCTGTATGTTACCACATCACACAAAAACCACAGGAGGGATTTTGATGAAATTTGGTATGGTCATAGCTGGTTATCCGAGTCAACTTATTGGATAATTTTTACCGCGGGAAAATATCTGAGAAAAAATACAAAAATTGCAATGTAAGAGTATACTAATATGTAAAACTTAATAATTTGGTTTTTGGTCATTTGAACGCGGGCGGAGTCGCGAGCAATGCTAGTATAAATTATAATATTACTTATAAAAACTTATTTCTAAAATTTTGCAAATTAGCGGATATTTTTAAACACTATATATGAAATAAGTTAATTTTTTTTAAAACTAGTAAGTAATAATAATAATTCAACCGAATTCGGCCGCGACAGCCAATCTCACTGAGACTAGGTATGTACACTCTCACTCTCTATTCTGTTACTCTCATACTCCCGTAATACGATTATTCGACACGACAGTTGAGAGATCAGCCGCAGGTTCCGCGATTTTACGTTCTCTCATAGTCACAAGAGCGAAACACCGCCAACTTCCAAAATCCAAAAGAATTTCTTGATAGAAAAATGTTAAAATATGAGGTATTGAATCAGATTTAAAAATTGATTTGCTGTGTTTAATGGCTAAATCAAATTTGATGCTATGGGTGTCAACTTCAAAAATATATACTTTGCCTATATTGTAAATGAAAAGTTCCGTTGAGTTATTTCTTACTTTTAAGTGTTTTAAGTTTTGACGTAACTTTAAACTTTTTTAGAAGATTTATGATATATATTTTTGTAAAAATTAATGTAGAGACGAAGATCACAGTCCCACCATCCCATTCCATGGTAAGCTACGAGGCTTGTGTTATGGATACCAGATAATTGATACACTAAACATATTATATAACTTTAAATACATACATACAGATTATAAATATACACACCCACGACTAGAGTACAAACATTAGTACTCATCATACAAATGAATGCCACCAGCGGGACTCGAATTCGAGACCGCTGGCACAGCAAGTAGGGTCACTACAAACTGAACCAACCTTGTCGTCTTTGACACTAAAACTTTGACATTTAATATTATTTCAATTCGTATTAAGAATTAAAATCCTCCGAGGAAGAAGTCTTGCGGTTGAGACAAATTACGTGATGAATAGTGTCTTAGTGCAAAGCGCGAGTATTAGCTGTGAGTAATGTAGTGCTCTATACCTATTAAGGAAAGCGGGAAATAAAATGCAAAATGTTGAAATGGTTTTTTTTATAATATTATGTTAAATCTGGCGTTTTCCTCCATAGAAAATATTATATATATTTTCTTTTAAATCAAATATGTAATAACTCACAAAATAACAAACTGACTGTAATAAACATATTATAATAAAACAGTAAGTACTTAACTTAGCGAAATCTGTACAGAAATATTTTTTTTTAAATATTGACTGTAACGTATTGTGTACAGAATATAAATTCTTAAACAAAAGTTATAAAAAAAATGTCTGTTTGTATGTATGTGTATATGTCTGTGTGCGTTTCACGCAAAAAGTACTGAACCGATTATAACCAAACTTTGTATAATATTAATAAGGTATACTAAATGTTGACTTGAGTAATAAGTTACTCAAGTCAATATTTAGTATACCTCATACTACAGGAAAATGAAAAATTTTCCACGGGAAAACACAAAAAATGATTCGAGTATCTTTAAAAATTTACATGGCTAATGTTGGCTAAATACGAGTATGTTAGGTTTAACAAGATTTAATTTAAAAAGAAAATGAATCTATCTCCTAAGGTACACTCGCAATAACTTTTTAAATTAAAAACTTATCTAAACGCACCCGAGCATAGCGATGGTAAGTCGCTAGTTATAAAATACTAGCTTGCTTCCCAATATAAACTTTCATGCCCATTTTCACCCCTTAGAGGATGATTTCCAGGATAAAAAGTATCCATGTCTCAGAGTCTTAAACTATCTTCTTACCAAATTTCATCTAAATCGGTTCAGTAGATCCAGAGATTACCCCCTACAACGTCACAAACTCTCAATCTCACAAACTCACAAACTTTACCAATTTATAATATTAGTATAGATAATAATTTTTCCGAAATTTTACTAGTGGGTAATTCGAATCATTATAATTAATAACTCAATAAACAATTTGAATTTTGATTTTGATGAAGGAGTCAGACGATGAAGCGGAACTCTTCGAAGAATTATAATGTAATATATTACTTTTCGATTTTGAAAGCATTTATTCTTCTATATTGATGATTTCAATATATTACAAAGATTTAACTTAACATATATATATATATATATATATATATATATATATATATATATATATATATATAATAATATTCTATGAATCACAATCAAATATTCACATTAATGTATGTAAGTTACATCCAAAAAACATTTTCTTTTTTACAAGTAGGTACTTAGTAGAGAGAACATAGTGATGACATGAGAACAAAAGAAATATATTTATCCTGAAATTCAATTGGAACTCAACACACTTCTCACGTATCAGGCATATATATTATGCAGAGCATTGTACGAGTATTTGTAACGAGTATGACATATGCAAATAATCTTCTGATTCAATACCTCCAATCTCTCCATCGTGTGATACAAAAACTACCAAACCAACAAATGTTTCCCTCGACTGTACATCAATCAATCCTATTGATTGAAGGCTCAAGAGCTCAACGGAAACGTCACCCATATACCGATTGAAATGAGTAGATATTTCAAAATCTGAAATTGCCGAACGGCACCTGTCACTTGCTGCGCGGGATATAAATTAAAATTTTTCTTATAGGCTCATATTAGTCAAAGCACATTCGAAATGTAATCTATGCATATTAATTATATAATAAAAACTTTTTAACAAAAAAATAAAAACCGACTTCAAACAAAAGCACTAAAAAGTAAAAAATATCTGATTGGTAGTTTTCATTTACTACACATACCTAATCAAATATTTTCGAAGTCGGTGTGCTTTGGCTAAGTAATTAAAGCCTACCTATTAAATACATACCTAATCAAATATTTTCGAAATCGGTGCCAGCCCATACAAAGCAAAGCACACCGACTTCGAAAATATTTGATTAGGTATGTATAGTAAATGAAAACTACCAATCAGTTATTTTTTACTTTTTAGTGCTTTTGTTTGAAGTCGGTTTTTATTTTTTTGTTAAAAAGTTTTTATTTTTCCCTTTTTAGTGTAGACAGTAGTAGCAAAGTAAGAATTCTAAAGTGTTAGGCTTATCAAACCAAACAAAATAAGCTCAAACTCAAAGTATCTACTATTAGCCGTTGAAGAGTTCCACCTATCCACCTTCTGGCCTTACCATCAGATCAGGTCAACAATACCGAACCACTGTACTATCAACGGAAATAGAAACACTTGCAAAGTTTCAAGTCAATATGACAATTAGAAGTAGGTTAAATTCATTATTAGTTATTTTTCCACCCTTAGGGGTGGTATTTTTTTTTGAAATATAAATGGGACCAATCTGGAAGTATACCCTTTCAAACAAAACAAAAATTGTCCAAATCGGTTAATAAATGACGAAGTTCTGAGGTAACAAAAAAAAACATACAGTCGAATTGAGAACCTCCTCCTTTTTGAAGTCGGTTGAAAAAATAGCAACACAAAACACCAAATCAACCAAAAGTGAAGTTTTTGTCTGTTTCTTTGTATATATTTTAACTTTTCACTCAAAAAATACTGAACGGATTTTAAATACATTTTCTGTATTATGTAATGTTGACCCGAGTAATAAATTATCATTAATTTATTACTCGGCTCAACATTCAGGATGCTTTTACTACAGGAAAATCTTTCAATCCCACGGGAAAACACAATAAATGGTTTTGTGGAGCTGTCCTTAGACATGGCTAACGCTGGCTTAACCTTAAGAGGCCTATCACAAAATGTAGGTACTGCGTTCTATGGCATTGAGTTCGAGCGGCCGACACATCGCTGTTTCTAGCATTTTCTACCGTTGTAATTACTTCTATGTAAAGTTTTTATAATAAATTATTAAAAAAAAATATGTAATCACTTTTGTTTTGAACTGACGTATATTCTGGTATAAATTTTACTTAATAATATTAATGTTGTAAGGATATATTAACAGTTAATTTTGAACGTTTTTAATAGTTTTTAAGATTTTGAAAAGGATTTTTTTGTAGAAATCTAATACATATTTTCAAATTCCGAGGCCGCTATAAACTCACCCACTATATACGAGACATTATTATATATTTATCATTTCGTTTGCTTAGTATAGCATTTCAATCCAAGAGCTTGAAAAAGTGCCGTCGCGCATTTTATTAAAAACTTGCTTCTGAATTTTGGTTTATATCAATTAATAATGAAAATTTGCGAAAGCGAGGCCATTATAAACTATATTAATAACTATTCTCAATAATACTTTCTTAGATTTACGCGAATACTTGACATTTTAAATAAAACTATCTTTTCGGATTTTTTCGCGAATTTATTTTGATTTTTGGTTCCCGACGTTTCGAATGCTTTACAGCAATCATGGTCACGGGAGAGACTGAGGTGTTAGATGTCTCTAAGGTATTATATAGTGGTTACAGACAGCCTACCCACAATTAACATAGTAAATCAAAAAATTGAAAAATGGCACTGAATTACCTAATCTCCACTATACAAGAAGTCAAAATTATCGAAGAGTTTAAGTTTCTCTGAATAAGAACGTCAAGGATGGGCATTAAATTGAAAAATAATCACGGTCATAATGTAATAGGAGGCCTATTACATTATGACTTAAGAGAGACTTAAGAGATACCTCAAAACAATGTACTAAAAAATTGTAGGTCTTATAAACTCCTATGTACAGAAAAGTTTGTAATAGCATATGTCTATCACCTAAGATACGCAATAATTATTCTTTGGACGCACTCGAGCAAAGCGAGAGTAAGTCCGCTAGCTATATAATAATATAACTAGGAGTACCCGCGACTTCCCCCGCATCCGAACTACCGATCGCTAACAAAATTCACAGGATCACCCGCACTGGGCTAATCTGAAGATTACCTGAAAATTTTATCAAAATCGCTCTACCTGTCTTGGAGTCCATAGGAAACATACATACACACATCGATTTTTATTTTATTTAATAAACAATTTAATTTTATTTCTTGCTCGGGAAATGCAGTATTTTATGAAAATTTTATGACACATCGACTGCAGCGCCTCCCACTGGGTCCATTTGTGTTTTCCAACCTTGCGGGGTCCCACTCGAACATACACAAAAAATATCATTAAAATCGTCCCTGCCGTTTAGAAGATGATCAGTGGCACAGCGACTGCAGCGTCACCTACTGGGTCCAATTGCGTTTTCAAACCATCCAAGAGCCCATTGAAATATACACACAAAATTTCATCCAAATCGGCCCAGTCCTTTAGGAGGTGTAGGTTAACAAACGCACGTACAGAAGTATTATATATATTAAGATATATGTAAATACATAATCTGTCAAAATCATACATGAGAATGATATAATCCAATTTACAAACTTCGCAAAATTGGTGTTCCGGAAATAAAAATATATAAGTACACAAAGGGCATTTCATTAAACTTTTCAGTGTTATTACACGGTTTGTTTGTCCGTCGACTTTATGGTAAATATTACGTTGGTGTTTTCAGTAGGAAACCACAATATTCCTAATAATAATATGAAACGTCGGCCATGGGTACCAAGAATCATGGTATATACATACAGCATATATTATGTACGTATGTTTGTTGTATATCAAAAGGGTAATATTGGTCAATAGGTTCTAATTTACTTTGAAATGATTTGTCTAAGTTATTAGATATACTTATACCTTATTCTTTAAATGTGAAATGTAGCTAATACTTTTTAATAACAACTATTAACTAGTGTTCGTCCAGTGGTCGATATTCGACTATAATCATTTTTATTGATAACACTAAAGCTAGTCTTTATTATATTATATATTTTTAATTATATATATATATATATATATATATATATATATATATATATATATATATATATATATATATATATATATATATATATACTTTTATACGCATGTAAGAATTTATACTTCTTCTTATAAAAATTTTACTCTCATAATTTTTTCCTAACGTGCCAGAAGATATATAACTTCAAAAGAAAATCGGTTGACAAACAGAAGATAAAATTGACTGCCTGAAATTATAGATATTATTTATATGTATACATTTTAATACTAGCGAATTAAAGCAATAATAGAAAAACGAGAATTGATTTACAAATTCTGTATGAAATTCGTCTTTCATTAATTTGGAACATACGAAACCATATAGACCAAATCGTATAATATGTTGTTCAATTTAGTCATCATTTTCCACAATAATATCATTGTATTCTTACAATAATATTTTTATGGTAAGGTTCTGGGATCGAAAATTAATGCACGACACTAGCACTATTCAAGTTTTATTGGTTGAACTTCTCAAAAGCCACTTCTAGAACTTCAAGCACTTGAAGTATTACATATTATCACTGTTAGGGTCCTGGTGGACGTTAAAATAATGAGTGGACTGTATAATATTTATATTTAAAGCTGGTACAATCGCCGTTCGTCGTTACAATGGAATATGGAAGACATATTTAATTACTTTAAGTCGTCTTGTCGCCACGGGTCTCAAAAGGAAGTGCTCCGTCATGTAATGGCCGCTCGCCGTGGCTGTCGATGGTGGGGCTGCGACCGCGGCCCGCCGGTGTCCACTGTTACGTTTTACGCAACAGTCACTGAGCACTATTTTCCACTACTAGGTACAATCACTCCACTTTACTTCACTTTTTCATTTGTATTTCTTCACAAACTTCTCTTAGATTCAACTGATCACTCAACGCACTTTTTGTAAGCCGCTTATGCTAATTTCTAAGATTACAACATGTTACAGTAACGTCAAGTCTTTTTTATAAAGAGTTCTATCTCTTTCCCACACACGGTAATTTACCATGAAATATTCTTGTCGGAATTGACTGACGTTGGTATGACAAGATGTGGTATCTATTCTTCAGGTATAGTTCAGGCGTGCTTTTTTGTGTAAAGTAGTTCGACGTTCTACGTTCTGAACTGTGCAACAGTATGATTTTAAAATATATTTAAATACTAGCATTGCCCGCGGCTCCGCCCGCGTTTAGATGACCAAAAACCAAATTCTTAGGTTTTACATATTAGTACACTCTTACATTGCAGTTTTTGTATTTTTTCTCAGAAAGGAGACATTTTCCCGCGCTAAAAAGTATCCTACATGTTGACCCGGATGACCAGCTATCACCATACCAAATTTCATCAAAATTACTCCAGTGGTTTTCCTGTGATGCGGTAACAGACAGACAGATAGACAGACAGACAAACAGACAGACAGACAGACAAAAATTCTAAAAACTATAGATTCGGACTCTGTATCGATAATAATGTCTATTTTAATAAGATTTTCCAAAAAATATTTAATGTACAGATTCGACTTAGTTACAATTTTATTATATGTATAGATAGATTAGCGGTCCTGGTAGGCAGACGTTGTACTACAGATCTTGTTTATTCGGAAAATTAAAAAAACAGCATCTCGACAATATCATATATCCGATTAGGTATAAATAAACCGTCCAGGTGACCCAATAAGAACGCAAAAAAATCATCACAATCAGTCAAATCGTTTAGGAAGGAAAGAATTACCTACAAACACACACACAGTGGAATTTTATATATAAAGATTTATTGCAGGAAGCTTGATCTCAGTCTAGCAATATTTGAGACCACAGACTCCCATCTCGAGAAATACCGCACCTATATTGAAATCCTCGCCTCAAAGCTGATTGACAGTGAACAGACTAACATCGCCCATAAAATTTATATTAAAGAAGAAATACTTGTTTGTAAATCTATACATATAATAAAATTGTAACTAAGCCGAATCTGTACATTAAATATTTTTTGGAAAATCTTATTGAAATAAACTTTATTATCGATACAGAGACCGAATCTATAGTTTTTAGAATTTTTGTCTGTCTGTCTGTCTGTCTGTTACCGCATCACAGAAAAACCACTGGAGGGATTTTGATGAAATTTGGTATGGTGATAGCTGGCTATCCGGGTCAACATATAGGATACTTTTACCGCGGGAAAATATCTCATTTCTGAGAAAAAATACAAAAACTGCAATGTAAAAGTATACTAATATGTAAAACCTAAGAATTTGGATTTTGGTCATCTGAACGCGGGCGGAACCGCGGGCTATCTGTATCGATAATAATGTATATTTCAAAAAGATTTTCCAAAAATATGAAATGTACAGATTCGGCTTAGTTACAATTTTATTATATGTATACCTAGATTTAGACACGAAAATCACTTTTAGCTCAATTATAAAGACAATCGTGTAGTATCCGCTCGAAGCACTCCCTTTTCAACCAGTGCATATTATAAAGTTTTAATAGATAATTTAAAAATATTTAGAAAGTAAAGTTTCAATTTGTTCCAAATTAATATTACTTTAGCTTAAAACAATGTCTTTCATACTCTTCAGACGTCCACTACATTCACCGCGAGGTAAAATCTAACAATATAATAAAAACTCATATTTAAATTATAGTTTTCAACCGATTTCAAAAAAAACGAGGAGGTTTTTATTACGGGTAAATGTTTTTCTTTTTTGCCCCCCACCCGGAACACAAACCCAGGGCCTCCAGATTAGCAACCATGCATGCTACGTGATGATGATGTTCTCCTACCCGATTCCGGCTACGGCGGCCAATCTCATTGAGATTAGCCAACTGCGCAGGAGATATTATAGTGCACAAGTGTACGCGCAGACACAACGTGCACTCTCTATTCCTATTACTCTCATACTCCGGTGGGACGACCAATCGACACGACCGGTGAGAGTTAAGGCGCAGGACCGACGGGTTTACGTGCTCTCCGAGGCACGGGGGTGAAACACCGCTAACTTCCCAACTCCGGGCTGTTACTGAGACTTACTTTACAGAAAGACTCAATAACTAAACTTGGCCTGACCCGGGACTCGAACCCAGGACCTCCGGGTGCGCAGTCGTACATGCTAGCAAATACACCACTGAGGCAGTCATGCTACGTACAAGACCAATGGCTATAGTAATCAATTATTAAAAAAATAACTTGAATAAAAATACGTATACGTTGTATATAGATAGACATAGAGTATTCTTCCGATACTTAATTAAAAAATAACCGTGGAAAAATTACAAACATCCAACCATGATTCTTGGTACCAAACGCTTATCTGTAGGTTACTAGTTTTCTAAGCTGTAGATTTTTTTCTTTGAATGCGCTAATCTATGGAACTACCAGGCCGATTTGAAGAATTCCTTTTGCGTTTTATATCTTACTTGTTGAGGAAGGTTATAGGATTTTTGAGGAAAGTTTATAGGATTATCTATGATTGAAGGTTTATAGGATTATTTAACAGTATTATAAGATTATATTCTAGAAAATAAATGGATTAATTGACATATTTCTTAAGCATGGTGATTGATATGAAATGATCTACAATTTTTGATCTGAATTCATTATCTATTAAGATAAAGTATTTCAATTGTATTACTTAACTTTTTAGAACCTCATTCAGTCAGTATTTTAGAAACTAGCTACGTATTTTATTTTTAACCACCGACGCCAACGAGGGGTGTTATAAGTTTAACATGTGTATCTGTATATCTGTCTGTGGGATCGTAACGCTCAAACGGATGAACCGATTTAATTATTATTTGTTTGAAAGGTGATTTAATCGAGAGTGTTCTTAGCATTTTTATAAATCAAGAGAATACGTTCAACCGTTTACAATGAAATGATATGTATAACAAATTATATAGCAACTTGATTCGAATCTTGGTATTCTGTTACTTCAAAGACATTGCAACGATATGGTATCCTTGGCCTGATGCTGCAGCATCACCTGGAATCTGCAAGATACTCAACTCTTTACTAAAATACTGCAGAGATATCGTGTTTGGGCTCATTTAAAAGGCTTCAATGATAAGTTAGGTAGGTTTTATAAATTTTTAATATAATTTCTTGTAAAAGAACCATGCATAGATATCCCACTCGTTTATGTACAACAGTTTATGTATTTTTATTCTCTACTTATGTTGATTTATTGAAGTGCCACTTTATTTTTTTATTATTCAAAATTTCACTTCACCCCTTATAAACGTTATTAACACACCTACTTTCCAAATTTTAGCTACATATATGTATGTATATCTACTAGTAGCACAGATCATATAATTCTAAACTAGTAATACTATAATAGTCTACGTTGTACGTACGTCTAGTTGAATGGCTGTGACACACAGACGTGCTCGCCCTCGCTTCGCTCGGGTTCGTCGCTAGGTACGATTTAGATATAAATGGTTATTAGCCAGCGTTAGTCATATAAATTTTAATTTATTTTGTTAATAATATTGACAAATATGGACATTAATATTTATACGATACTAATGTCACTCAATTGCTTTGCCTTCCCGGAACCTCTCCACTAACAGTTAAACTTGATGGTATGGTATTAAAGTTCAAATTGACTTTTAAGTATTATTACGAATCTTTTGTATGGGAGTATAGAAAAGTGTTGTTTTTAGACTTTTACAGGCAATTTTTTAAATTGTTCTCTCTTTAAAAACCATCCTCGTACTTCAAGGAATATTCCAAAAAAAGAATTAGCGAAATCGGTTCAGCTGCTCTCGAGATTTGCGCTTACCAACACATTCAGCGATTCATTTTTATATTATAGACTTTATAAATCACGTTTTATAAAGTGACGTACTCTTGTTTTGCTTGGCAGCGTCCTTCGGTGGTTTTTTTTCCATACATTTTATTGCTTAATCTCAACCCGTTTGGGCAGCGTACGCCGATAATGCAATTCAACGCCCAGTTTTTTTCCGACTTCCACTATAGTTATTATGATTGCTGATAGAAAGCGCATTTTTATCGGGAAAAAAAATAGCCAAAACACTCGGCGGTAATATAGCTTCCAATTAGTGAAAGGATTTTTAGTATCGGACCACTAGTTTCAGAGATTACTCCCTACATTCAAACATACAAGCTTTAATCTTTTTGAATATAAATGAAGATATTAATCATATGAACGCGCGTTTCTTAAATGCCAAGTGGTATTTTTCGACATAAATCTGTATTCCTATTAAAATTATATTATTAACATCATTAGTATAGAACATGATAAGTTGTTTTGTTTTGGGAAATTTCTAACCCGTCATACCATATGTATGGATATTAAAGTAGTATAAATCCTAATATTCTGATGGAAAAAACAGTTTTTTCACACTTATGTTTTTATCGTCTAGTTTATTTTTTCATTGGGGCCCACAACACTCTTTAAAATAATATATCATTAATATTTTTGATTGCCAAACTTATACGGGCTATTTGTCATCCATGATTATCAAATAATCACAATATTACTGTAAACTAGCGACTTACCCTCGCTTCTTTCGGGTTCATCCCACACAAAAATACTTTTTCATCCAAAGACAAAATAACCTACGTGCTATTCCAGATTATAATCTATCTTTGTGCCAAATTTCATCCAAATCCGTTTAGCCATTTTGGCGTGAAAGAGTAACAAACATCCATCCATCTATCCATCCCTCCATACTCAAACTTCTTTATATATGTAGAATGCTAGACTTTATAATAATTATATACTAAATGTAAAGCAACAAATAGGCTATAATTGTTAGTATTAACTTTTGTCAAAAGATGGCGCTGCCTGTATAATGTATAAGTATGTGATGTACAGTATCTGTCTGTTTCTCCGCTTACTTCTCCAAAACCACGTAATGGACATTAAAACGGCATTCAATAATAGAAAAAGCGATAAACAAGGAAGGTTTATGTATATAATTTGTACAAAATCACTGAGTCCATCTAAACGATGTATTAGAAAACTGTAGATCTTGAAAAGGCCTACAGAAAATACCTCAATAGTATCTATCTTTTTCCGAGGGTACGCTCACAATAACATTTTTATCTATATAAAACTAAAACTAATAGTAAATACAATGCACAAAGATATACAACTGATGAAAGCGAGGGTAAGTCGCTAATTGTAAAATAAATTTATGCCTTCCATTATTTAATTTAATAATTCAATTGAAAAATTCAATTCAATGCAAAAAATATAAATTTTTATTTTCCTTTAAAACCCATTTAAAAAGTGTCCCCGGTGGGAAAACCCGATCATTATAATAAAACTATGACTAATTTTCCTGTCTTGTTAATATCATATACGATCTCTCCTTAACTTGCTTAATTAAAATTTTCTGTCTCTTTCTGGCGTAAAATATTTATTTAAATGTTTATGCATTCTTAAGTATTCATTAGAACATTTGCTTTTCCAGCCAGTTTGTATTTTGTCTTCGCACACATCAGGTCTCCTCAAAATATTTATAATTTTAACACGAGTGTTGGTTATATATATAGTTAATTATATTGAATTAAATTAGGTAAGCTTGTTTTTTTTTTTATTTTTGATCATCGCGTACATTTAAATACAAGGAAATAAATAGTTAAATAAAATGTTAACAACAAATTTTTAACTCATCTCCATGACTTTACGTGTAGGAATGCGTAAACAATTTACCTTGGTGCTTCACATAAATTATATAAATTTTAATAATAATGAAGTGTGTATACAAAAAAATAACAAAAAATCTGTACAAAATCAAAAAAAAAATTGTAATAATATTATAACATATACCGTATTTTTTTAGTTTTTATAACTTACTTTGATTTTATAACACGTTACAGACATATTTTTCAACCGACTTCAAAAAGGAGGAGGTTCTCAATTCGACTGTATGTTTTTTTTTTTTTTTTTTATTTTTTTTTTTTTATGTTTGTTACCTCAGAACTCCGTCATTTATTAACCGATTTGGACAATTTTTGTTTTGTTTGAAAGGGTATACTTCCAGATTGGTCCCATTTAAATTTCAAAAAAAATACCACCCCTAAGGGTGGAAAAACAACTAATGATGAATTTAACCTACTTCTAATTGTCATATTGACTTGAAACTTTGCAAGTATTTCTATTTCCGTTGATAGTACAGTGGTTCGGTGTTGTTGACCTGATCTGATGGCAAGGCCAGAAGGTGGATAGGTGGAACTCTTCAACGGCTAATAGTAGATACTTTGAGTTTGGGCTTATTTTGTTTGATTTGACAAGCCTAACACGTTAGAATTCTTACTTTGCTACTACTGTCTACACTAAAAAGGGAAAAATAAAAACTTTTTAACAAAAAAAATAAAAACCGACTTCAAACAAAAGCACTAAAAAGTAAAGAATAACTGATTGGTAGTTTTCATTTACTATGCATACCTAATCAAATATTTTCGAAGTCGGTGTGCTTTGGCTAAGTAATTAAAGCCTACCTATTAAATACATACCTAATCAAATATTTTCGAAATCGGTGCCAGCCCATACAAAGCAAAGCACACCGACTTCGAAAATATTTGATTAGGTATGCATAGTAAATGAAAACTACCAATCAGTTATTCTTTACTTTTTAGTGCTTTTGTTTGAAGTCGGTTTTTATTTTTTTGTTAAAAAGTTTTTATGTTTTTATTTATTATTATTCTATGATAAAATAACATGTAAAAAATGTAAGACTCAATGCAGTTCTTCTACTGCAAAATTTTTTGAGATCTAATGTAAAACCAAGTCAGTTAATTTATTCAGTACCTATATAAGGAAGCATCTAACAACTTTGTCATAAATTATGGTCTAATTAATTAAGTAACAAAATTTTATTTCAATATTAGATACCTGTATTTCTTTAATAAATAGAATGGTTTGGTCATCGCACACGGCAAATAACAAAATTTATCTAATATTAGCGTTCTGAGCGCATTATTTATGTTTGTGCATGCATAAATTAGACCCGCTAGCGGTATGAACATACCGACAATTAGGACTATAAAATAGTATATTATTCTTATGATTATGTTTTTATTCTTTTTTTTCTTTTCTGGTATTATTTCTTGTACATATACTTAACTCAATTTTGCCTGCTATAAGAGCGCCAAGATCTCAATCTCATCGCTGGCTTTAGTCATGTTGCACCGATTTATAAGTATAGTATAGGTATATTATTAAAGGAGATGTCGTCTATGACTTACTGTAATCACATATTCCACTATTTACCTACCTGTCCATTTGGGTAGTTTGAGTGACTAATTATATGCACTGCAAAAGTAGCTTTGTAATCGCATATCTATTTATATAGGACTAGCGACTCACCCTCACTTCACTGGTTCGTCCCTAGGTTGATTCCCCATACAAACTTTCATCCCCATTTTCACCCCCTTAAGGCATGATTTCAGGGATAAAAAGTATTCTTTGTCCTTCTCAGGGACTCAAACTGTCTTCTTACCAAATTTCATCTAAATCGGTTTAGTAGATCCAGAGATTACCCCCTACAATGTCACAAACTCACAAACTTTACCTCATTATAATATTAGTATAGATTACAAAATTACTTATGCAGTTTGTTATATATCTAGATACCGGAACTGGAATTGCGGGATATTTTAGTTCTTCCTAGCTCGTGTGTCTGCTACAAGTACCTTAGAATTTTGATGATCGGTAAGGGAGTGAGTGACGATTTAAAGAAATTTGACCTGCGATAGTTCTTAAACTGCAGGTTCAAATTGAATGTAATTTGGGAATATACCTAGTTTTATTATGTCCTCTTAGTCACTGAAAATTCAGACTTCTAGCTTTATCCACAACGAAGTTACAGGGGGGTCGAAAATATCCTGAATGGCTTCGAGAAAAGGATGTTACGGCTGTGCCCTTTTTTGCTCAACTTGGCGAGTGCCTTGTTGTGCCCCCAGATTAACATTATTTTTCAATGAAAAATTATTTCATTAAATAACAAGTTTTTCCTTTTGTTAGTATTTTATGATGTGGCTTTACTAACCATTAAACACATTAAAAATTATTGCTGTGTTACTACTATGTTACAAATAACTTTTAATATTCTCATTTTCGCTCAAAGTAAGCAAGTTTAGAAACTATTCAAAATATATCCAGTTTAATACGATTCTAACAGACACCAGATCGATCTCCATAAACTAAACAATAGGTCAGTGAATCAACAATTTACTGTTATTAAACATTTTAAAATATTATGAGGTATGTACTCGTATGCAAGAGAAATGTTATCATTTATGCTTTAAACCGATAAATCTCGCGAATTATCCGTCTAAATAATAAAAACAAACATAGTTAGTCGTGGAAGCATAATATGAATATACATTTTTGCATAAATAAATTAAGGATTTTAAATTCTTCATTTGCGTGTCAGATTTCATCACTATAATGCGGGAACTACGAGTATATTTTTTAAGTCTTACAATTTGACTGCACAATGATAAAAGAAGCAACAAATTACATTTTTTTACTCATAATACTTATTACTTAAAATATTTTAAATATGTTTACTTTCCGTTAATTTAATCATAAAGTTCAATTATTAGCCCATAATTTGATAAGGTTCATTAATTTATTTCATTAGTAATTAATGAAAAAGAAACAATTGAAATAATAGTCAAATAATTATAATTAAAAAAATAAGATTAAGGATCCTTTTTGATAATAAATTTACTTATAAATAATCTGAGCTATTTATAAAATTTAATTCAATAAATAAATAAATAATAAATATGTTGGTACATTAACACACAGCATCATCTAGTTCCATGGTAAGCTACGAGGCTTGTGTTATGGATACCAGATAGTTGATACACTACACATATATAACTTTAAATACATACATATTATAAATATAAACACCCATGACTGGAGTACAAACATTCGTCGTCACACAAATGAATGCCCCCAGCGGGACTCGAACCCGCAACCGCTGGCACAGCAAGTAGGGTCACTACAAACTGAGCCAAACGTGTCGTCAATCCATACATAAATAACTATTTTTTTAATATAGATACATAATTTTCCCTATTTTAACTGCAATAGATTTGCCCACCTGTATTATTAAGATTGTTCTAATATAAAGCACAATCGCAGTTAATATTTGAAGCGTAATAATTTATTCAGAAACAGATCTGCTAAAATCATGCAAATGATTTGTAGTGCTCATATGTCATTATAATGTTCCGCTACGTCACAAAGACGAATATCCATACTAATGCTCATATAACCAAACAGGTTTTAACAAACCAAATGGCAATACCGTAAAACAAATTAAAGGAAAATTAAATATTTAAAAGAACAATCGGTCAAGTGCAAGTCTGGCCACACTTGGAGGCAAAATGTAAAACAAAATACTTAATAAAATCCATCTACCACATTAATTTTCAACTGCAAAAATAAATTTTTATGATTTTTTAACCAACTTCCAAATAGGAGGAGGTTCTTAGTTCTTCTGTAGTTTTTTCTTTTATGTAGTTATGTTCACCGATTTATAGGAGATGGCTTGACTGATTTCAGAAAATCAGGAAAAACCATGAAATTTGAAGTATGTTAACAGCTTTAATAAGACTTTTTTACCTACTTCTAATTGCCATATCGATTTGGAACTTTGCAATTGTTTGTAATTCCGATGATAGTATAGTGATTTGATATCATCGCGGCATCGAGCTTACTGATGGTGATGCCAGAAAATGGTTAGTGGAACTCTTCAACGGCTACTAGTTAATACTTTGAGTTTGGCTTATTTGATTGGACAAGCTATTACGTTAGAATTGTATTTTAAAGACAGATTTTTTAGTGCTTTAAATTTTTTAGTTAGTCTCCATATACAAATATTGGCATTGTATTCAGCCCTTTTTATCGTCCCACTGCTGGGCACGGGCCTCCCTTCAATACGAGGGGGATCAGGCCATAGTCCATCACGCTGGCCAAGTGCGGGTTGGCGGACTTCACATGTCTTTCGAAAACTTGCTAGGTTCTCTCAGACATGCAGGTTTCCTCACGATGTTTTCCTTCACCGTAAGGCAAGTGGTAATCATGTTAAAAACGATTCGCACATGAAAATATTAGAGGTGCGAGACCCGGGATTTGAACTCGCTTCACTCGGTTTCTCAAGCGAGCGCGTTACCACTGGGCTACCACTGCCATGAACATTGGCATTAAACTAACTTAAATGGGTGAAGACAATATTTTATTTAAAAAAAATTTTTATACAAATTTGCTACTACACTAAAATTGGAAAAATAAAAACTTAACACAAAAGAAGAAATAAAGAGACTTCCAGACAGAAAAAAATAAATCGCAATAAATTATTATCAATAAATTATTAAAAGGAACGACGAATTCAAAATCACTTAAAAGTCATTCATTGTAGTGTGATTTTTTTCACTTTACATAGTTTATACCTTTGAGGGTATTTATCATCTATTCGAGAATTATGAAAATCGATTCACAATAATTGGCGAAGGTATTAACACTACACGTTCATTATTGAACCGTCTAACCCTATATTTACAAAATGTTAACATAGATATTCTATATGAGACAATAAACCGTGACAGATGGACAGATAGACACCTCTGTAATCCTTTACACAGATGAATAGATGTCAGTGGTTTTTAAGACATACCCACGAGTTTATTAGTTGTATAGAATGCTAAGAAAACCATGAGATGCTCCATGTGTTTTTTTCGCGTATTATGAATAATACAGTACTGCTCATGTAACTGTCTGTCTGTAAAAATCTGCTTATGTACACAAATACAAATGCAATTTTTGCCAAGAATAAATAACGAACATTTACACGTACCAACAATAATCTAACAAAGAAATAAACAAAACACTAAAAATATAACCAACTAATTAACTACGCTATATATCATTTTATATTGTATACATTTTATATACTATATTTAATTTTAATTATACGTAAAAGTACTACTTAAATAACGATCTTATTATTCATTTTAAATATTTTAATTTTTATTTGAAATTCAATTATAATATTCTCCTGATCGATTTTGGCCACGGCGGTTAATTTTACTGAGATAAGAGATTAGCTATATACGAGTACATAGATAATATTATAGTGCACTAAAGTGTGCACAGACTAAAGTGCATTTACTATTCCAAGGCACGGTGTTTCACTCAATGTCCAATTGCAATCTTTGGGCTATTACTGAGAATTTCTTGACAGAAAAACTGTTTAACTAAATTTGACCTGATCCGGGACTCGAACCCAAGACCTCCGGATTTACATGCTAGCCACTAGACCAATAAATCAGTAACAAATTCAAATTCATTTACTCAATATTCTAAATAAAATTCGACAGTGAAGGAATCTAATTAACATTTTGCTTTCAGAAGAAGTTACAATGACTGCAAGCCACTTCATCGTGTTCTCTGTTATGATTGCAATCTGTAGCAGTCAAAGATCACCTTATGCTGGACGCAGACCTATAGGCTTTCCAATAGTTGACACCACAACTACAACAACCACTACTGATAACTTAGGAAATAGGTAATAAAAACTTTTACCAATCTAATTTTATTTTAGAGCAACGAAGAATAGAACAGAGGAAATATATAATTGATTCTAGGAAATATTAAAATAATTTAATGACAAACTTAAAAGCAAGCGAGACCTTCATTATTATTCAAAAATAAAGAAGACTATTTAGTCAATAGAAGCTAATTTTTAATGTATAATTTACTAGCGGAACCCGCGGCTTCGCTCGCGCTAAAACTACAAAAAAATATCTAAAAAGGTAGTTTCATACAAACTTTCATCGCCTATTTTACCCCTTTATAGGATAAATTTCGAAAAATACTAAAACACATATTTATTTAATTTTATTGAAAAGCATTAATACCAAGTTTCAAGTAATTCTGATCATAAATATTTTTTTGGATTGTATGATAACGTGTTTTTCCGTGGAAATTAGATAATCTCTCGCTGGAAAAAGTATTCTATGTCACTCTCAGCCAAACTATCTCCACACAAAAAATAACGCCAATGCGTCTCTCCGTTATGACGTGAAAGAAGGACAAACAAACACACTTTCACATTTATAATATTAGTATGAATGTTAAATCTTGAATCTTAGAAATATTATACATTTTGATTGTTGATATACGAGAAGTATTTAATATTATATATATCTAAATTATTACAGGTTTGGGGAAAATGGAACCACAACTACCACCACTACTCAGCGACTACCTATAGAAGCACTAGGGGACAGAGAGTTGGTCAATCGACTGGGCAAGTTACCAGAAGACAAGCAACCGTTTTGGTTTCTCAACTGGCAAGCATTAGAGGAGTTCAGAAAACAACCACAATCTTTTGAATTACGTCCTAGTGTGTTTGCAGAAAATTCTTTTAGCACTTTTCAAAATACAAATCAAAATGTCCAGCCAAACGAGCAAAACGTTCCAAGTTTACAGCAGAACCCTCGGCGGATCGAAAACCAAAATTTGCAACCAAATCTTCTCGGATTAAGTGGAATAAACAATCAAAGTTTGCAATCAAATCTTATCCCAGCTGAAAACAACGGTCAAAATTTTTCTCAACCTTGATTCAAATAACAAATGGCGTGAGTCCCTCCATCCCTCCCAACAGATTAATTGAATGATTTTAAACTGTTATATTATATAAGTTTTCTGGAATAATAATATGACTAAGTAAAATGATATTGTTTGATTAAAATTACTAAGAATCTTGAAGTATTAAAATTTTATTTAAAGTTATTCCTTTATTGAAGATAGTTGTCACTTAAAATTCATTGTATTGTGGTTTTGTTTGTCTTAAATATTTTAGCTACCTTACCTCCACATATACATATTACATACATAAAGTCTACATATATATGTAACATTCCCCTTTTTTAAAGTTGGAAAACATATTTGCGCTTAACTCGTACGTACATACATAGATACATCATTACATATGTGGAAATTAACCGGCTAGAAAACCCAGTAGGTACTACCATAATAAAACCAAGTTGCCCCTTTTTTTTCTTTTCCACTTTTCTTTTTTTTGTTAACTTATTCCTTTTTTTTTTGTTTTCGCTGGAAAAATACGTCATAGGGTCCCGTGTTATAAGTTTGATATCCATGTCTGTCTGTCTGTGTGTGTGTGTCTGTCTGTGGTATCGTAGCTCTCAAACGGATGGCCCGATTTCGATGCGGTTTTTTTTTTCATTTGAAAGCCAGTTTCCTTGCGGTGGTTGTTAGCTATGTTTGGTTAATATCGGTCCAGCAGTATAAGAGAATTAATTCTTTTCCAAAATGATGTAAGGTATTTTAGCGTGTGATTACTCGATTAAGTGCTTTACGCGTGCCCGTGCAATCTTTTTTAAACAATTTATTTGCGTAAGGGATTTTTTAAATTTTAAATTTATAATTATATAAATAATGAAAGCGTCTTATGAATTTCATCTTTTATTCATCTGGTACAAATTTGCTGGCATAAAAATCACTTTCAAGGACATTTACACAAGCCAAAATTTTTATAATTTTAAATATTACTAAAATGGCAAATTCATACATTTGCTATTTTAGTAATACTAGACATATTTTCAACAACTTTACTTTATTAGTAGTAATATGTATAAACGAATAAATACATAGTATAATTGTTTCTTTAGAAATACAAATTAAATGAAATCAATCAGCTTTTGTACTATGTTTCTTAGTTTATTGATTCTCCTTCGCTCAGTAGGAAACGAATAATATAATCTTCTTATTTCTTAATCTTATATATAAAATTTCCATGTCACAATGTTTGTTACCGTACTCCTCCGAAACGGCTTTACCGATTTTTACCAAATTTTATATTATGCGTATTCAGTAGGTCTGAGAATCGGCTACTATCTATTTTCCATACCCCTACATCAAATGATCTTGTTAAGTAAGTTGTTTTGTTAAATAGAGTGAAATTTAAAGAAGCTGCAACCGTTTTACTGGCACGTAGTGGTGGCTTACAATACTCTTGTATAATTTATATAATGTAATATCTTATTCATGCAACACACAATAAATAAAATATTCATTAAAAATTCCTTTAATATTTTCAAGTGTTATCTTAGATATCTTTTTGTTGTAGTATTTTGTAATACAAGTGGTTTTTAATTCATTGAATATTTTAGTTTACACGTGTTAATGTATTTTTTAGGGAGTAGAGAGCATGGCTGAATTTCAACATAACCTCCAAACTATATATAGCCTATAAAAAAGTTAGATGGTTTTAATATATCAATTTAACATCTATACCATTTTACATAATATTTTAAATATATTTTAAAGATACTGCTTCTTACACACAATAACAGAGTAAAAGGTGTGCTTCATATTTTAATAAGAATTTGATAGTAATATTTTAATTATTTTATTAATTACTTCTATAAGTAACGTACACTGACTTGAAAATCACTTAGTTGTGTAAATTCCATCCCTATTATGGGTATATATGAGTGATTTACATGGCAAATAAGATTCAGTTTGTAGAGATGGAAGGAATTGATTAAAACAAGAATTATTAAAATCGATTCACAATTATTGGAAAAGATATCGAATAACGTATACATAAAGAAAAAGTACAAGCGAATTGAGTACTTCTCTCTTTTGAAATCGGTCAAAAGATATGGCTAGCCGCCCATTTCTTAACCGATATTTATAATTATTATTTTAATCAATCCCTTAAACGTATCTCAGTGGTGCCTCACCATATAAATTTTAAACTTTATTGAATAAAAATCCATTTATATTTCATATCTGAACTCATCTCGCGTATAGTGCTTAGTTAAGCAAAGCTACAATTAATAAAATATTATAACTATAAATATAGTTCAAAATATGATATCTGTGTGACTTGATTTTAAAAATAACGTCACACGTAATTTATACTCTTATTAACATGCAAAGTTTGTCGTGACCCAGGATTTTATACTCACATTATTTTCCACGAAATGTTTTCCACGAATTATAATAAAAAGCATCCCTCAAAATCTACCAGAAGTGAGAAAACGTGATAGTTTTAGTTAAATATTTTTAGTACTCGATATCATGTTCCTAAATCTTTAAGGAATTTTCATATTTCCCCGAATTTTCTTCTACGTGTATAAATAATATTTAACGGATAATAATCACGTTGGATAATATTTTGCTTAGGGTGTAAGCTTCCAATTATTTCAACTAAAGGTTCCAAGAACGAATATTTTATATTTTATACTAAAAAAACAGTGGTATTTTACGTATTTAACTTATGAGTAGATTTAGTCGACTTAAAGTCATATTTGCATTCATAAATTTGTAATTCATGTTTAATAGTAGGTACAATCAAATCTTAAGTTTCTTATCATTTGGTATAGAGAATCCACTACATCTGCCGTTTATTTTAATTAAACAACAAAAATAGCCTCTAGAATGTATTTACAGTAGTAACAATGAAACCATTATGATGCGATTGAAATAAAACAAATATTAAATGTTATAAATAAAAATCAACAAATACTGTAAGATCATCACTTTTTTAAAATAGTGAGTAGGCACGGTCTGTAACAAGTGTATAATTCCTTTGAGACGTCTATAACTTTAGTCTCTCCTGTGACCATGAGTGCTGTAAAGCATTTGAAACATCGCGTCGTGAACTAAAAATCAAAATAAATCCGCGAAATAATCCGAAAAGATAGTTTCATTTAAAATATTTATATATGTATTAATAAAATAAAAATGTCGCCCCGCCGTTCAGCATGACGGAATAACAAACAAACATACATACATACAAATCTTGCACATATACAAAAGTAGTCCAAAATGTATTTAAGATCTTCATAATGAGGCCCCTTGAATCGAATTTTAGATGATATTGCCTATCACACTTTTAAATACAACGAAACCCACTCTCGCTTTTCATAAGATTTTACTTTCACCAATTTTTGAGGACTGGTTGCTTTCTATAAGAAAATATGCTATCCAATTAGTTTTAAATAATAATATTCATAACAAGTTATAAAATCTATGCCGATCAAATTAATTTATATTCATAAAAATATTTAAAAAATAAAACATTTTTTTTAAATACACAAGTGGTACAACAAGACACTGAAAATATTTATCTAAAATTATCAATGTTAGCTTAGATACATATCTCTTAAATCTATATATGGTACATCAGAATCTAACAATATTATTCTTTTCTATATTAATATTATAAAGAGGTAAAGTTTGTGAGTTTGTGACGTTGTAGGGGGTAATCTGTGGATCTACTGAACCAATTTAGATGAAATTTGATAAGAAGATAGTGTGAGATCCTGGGTAGGACATGGAATACTTTTTATCCCGGAAATCATCCCTTAAGGGGATGAAAATAGGGATGAAAGTTTTTATTCGGAAGCAAGCTATGGATGAACCCGAACGAAGCGAGGGTGAGTCGCTAGTAAGAGGATAAAGGCAGTCAAATAAATGTTATTAGCTGAGTCCAGTAGTACCTAGGTCCATTAAAAGAAGTAACGCTTTACGTTACCAATAATATCAATAACCAATATAAGCTTTTACGGCTCGTTGGTCGCAATAGTAAAAGGCAATAAAATTTTAAATTATAGTTCATAAAATGGAAAAACATGTCTTCTAATATATTCAATGCTTTCCTCTGAATGACATCAAGATGTCATAAAACTTCATTTTACGTAACCTATACGAGGTTTAATAACTTTCTTAGCACTTAACTGTTGCTCGTTATATGAAGATGAAGAATATAATGTAAAGATGAAAATATATCCGCCTGTCACATTTAATTTAAGCCCTATGTAACGTCCCACTGTTATGGTACTTCCGCTCCTTAGGGAATGGTTGACTTCACACACTTTTCAAGAACTAGCTAGGTTCTCACAGACGTGCAGGTTCCTTAACAATGTTTTTGCTGTATTATAGCAAGTATTAAGCATGTTGAAAATGGTTCGCGTATGAAATTCCTAGAAAGGTGGGACCAGAGTGGAAGCTTCGTATCACTTGGTTTCTTATAGCGCTATCAGAGGACTTCTACTGCTAATTTAAGGTTAAAGTATAACTTTCATTTAATTAAGGAATTACATACAAGTAGTTTTTGCTACAAACTAATAATGAACTCACCAGCTTAACGAACTAAGGAAAAAGGTAAACAAACCTTTGATCGATAGTACTCAATGCCTTTCACATTGCTCTATATTAAGTGTAATTGTTTGTTGATCTAGTAGTTACCTGATTTGGCTGCAGATCCGGAGGTCCCAAGTTCGACTCCCGGGGCTTGCCAAAAGTAGCTAGTAGATTTTTCTGTCAAGAAATTCTTAGCAATAACCTTGAGTTAGTAAGTTATTTTATCTGTGTGTTTCGGAAAGTACGTAAAACTGTCGGTCCTATGCCAGATCTCTCCATGATCTGTAACGTCGAATTGTCATTCCACCTGAGATTTAGTGTGAAAGTGATAGAGAGTGCACTTATTGATCAGAAGGATATTATTATTAACTGCCTCGGTGGTGTAGTGGCTAGTATGTACGGCTGCACACCCAGAGGTCCTGGGTTCGAGTCCCGGGTCGGGTCAAGTTTAGTTATTGAGTCTTCCTGTATAGTAAGTCTCAGTAACAACCCGGAGTTGGGGAATAGAGAGTGCACTTGTGTCTACGCGTACACTTGAGCACTATAATATCTCCTGCGCAGTTGGCTAATCTCATTGAGATTGGCCGCCGTGGCCGGAATCGGCTAGGAGAACATCATCATCATCATCATTATTAAGAATTAAGTGCGCCTAAAATCTTTATTTTTCTTTCTTAAATAAATATTAAATAAGCGAGTAACGAAAAATAAAAATAAAAGATCAACTGTAACATTTCTTTGTTATTTTATTAAAAAATCTCTGATGCATACATTATAAAATATTTGTAATTAGTATTCTGTCAGGGAAAACTTTCCTCTACGAAACAATCCACATTATCATTTAGAAGATTACGAATACACCACTGAAAGCAGTTCTTATTACATTTGTTTGAATTGTGTCCAATTCGTTTCTGAACGCTGCTCATTGTCCATATTATAAAGGTTCATTAAAAAGTATCAATCTAGCCAACTCCACTCAGAATCAAAGTGACATATTGGTGTGGGTCCCTACTTTCTGTGCCAGTGGTCGCGGGTTCGAGTCCCGCTGGGGGCATTCATTTGTCCTATGAGCACGAATGTTTGTCCTCAGTCATGGGTATTTATATTTAGAATATATATGTATTTAAAGTTATATATGTGTAGCGTATCAACTATCTGGTATTCATAACAGGCCTCGTAGCTTACCATGGAACTAGATAATGGTGTATGTTAATCTCCCAACATATTTATTTATTTATAGATATATAGACATTGTATATCCATATATTATACAACCTTATAAATCTTAATTTTATTCAAAGATTGGAGATTGTCAGTCGTGATCAAAAACCTATCAAAAGACTTAGTTAGATACTCTTATATAGATAGGGATGTGAAGCTGTACTCACAAGGACTTTAAGAATAACACTACCGTATAATTATTCACATTATTTTAGCAGTGATGATGATGATGTTCTCCTAGCCGATTCCGGCCACGGCGGCCAATCTCAATGAGATTAGCCAACTGCGCAGGAGATATTATAGTGCTCAAGTATACGCGCAGACACAAGTGCACTCTCTATTCCTATCACTCTCATACTCCGGTGGGACGACCACTCGACACGACCGGTGAGAGTTAAGGCGCAGGACCGACGGCTTTACGTGCTCTCCGAGGCACGGGGGTGAAACACCGCCAACTTCCCAACTCCGGGCTGTTACTGAGACTTACTATACAGGAAGACTCAATAACTAAACTTGGCCCGACCCGGGACTCGAACCCAGGACCTCCGGGTGTGCAGCCGTACTTGCTAGCCACTACACCGCCGAGGCAGTATACCTATTATTATTATAATAGGGGTTTTTGAAACTACTAATTCAAGTCAATTTTCTTTTCACTAATAGGACGCCACAATACCATAGAGTATTGTAGGCTATTTGTTATTCCAATAAAAATGTATTTACAAATTATAATTACTTTAATATAAGTCCAAAGAAACTAGCCGTTTATCGGTTACCGGTTTGTACGATGTATGACAAAAAACACCTAAGGCATCCAAGCCAAACGAGAGTAAGGCACTAGATATAGGCCTTTGTACTTAACTAAAGTTAATTAAACAATAGATTTCCGAATTATAACTCATAAAGTAGCTAGGCAGACTGATAAACAAATATCAAGCCCATCGAAAATATCATTTGGTACTATTGTTACACAAATGATCTTTCTAAATCGAAAGGGGGTTGCTATTATTGCTATTACATAAACAACAAAAAAGCCTCGTGGTTTAAGTGCACCAATAAAAACTGCGTAAAGTTGAGACCAAGTGAAATCTCATCAGCATAATGGAAGAGCACTTGAGTATTTGTTGGTTTCCTTTGAAACTTTTGCTGAAGAAAATAATTAAGAAAGTTTAGTAACATCAAAGAATAAGTCAACTGTATAGTAGCTGTTTATATTTAAATTGTTAAAACTATATTTTTTACCAAAATAGTGTTTAAGTATAAATCTATATAAATAAATGAATGGCTAAATGTGTGTGTTGCTAAACTCGAAAACGGCTGGACCAATTCGGCTATTTTTTCTTTCAAATATTCGTCTAATTCCGATGGTTCATATGAAGAGAAAAATTGGATTTTTTTTACGGACTAACGTAAAAATCATTTTCTTTTCCCTTACTATATAAATACATATTATAAAGTTGTAATTAACCTTTTTAGAAAATCTTATCCAAATAGTTATTATTGTCGATACATATGCCGAAGCTATAGTTTTTTGAATTTTTGTCTGTCTGTCTATCTGGGAACGCATTACGAGAAAACCACTGGACCAATTTTGATAAAATTTGGTATGAGGTTATACGGATCAACATATAGCATACTGCACTACT
Source organism: Brenthis daphne (assembly GCA_947093115.1). Classification (NCBI taxonomy): domain Eukaryota; kingdom Metazoa; phylum Arthropoda; class Insecta; order Lepidoptera; family Nymphalidae; genus Brenthis; species Brenthis daphne. The sequence continues at coordinate 2,252,237 of OX352474.1, read as the reverse complement.
ACACGGCGGGAAAATATCTCATCTCTAAGAAATTTTAAATACAACAAGACACCTTACAGAAAATATTATTTTCGTATTTGGGATACAATAATAATACAATTCTAAGAAAACTTTAACAAATATGAAATAATTACAGAACGATAGTTACACCAAAGTAATTATTATAAAGTATTATTGCAAAGGAGAAATGTTTGCAATGTGAATTGAGAAATGCCGAGAACTCGAATCTGTTGGTTTGAACTATATATTGCCAATTACACTGATTTTCCTTAGTATAAAGAAAAAAGGTTGATTGTGAGAATTTTTGTTGTAAGGACTAATTTATAAATAAAAGGAAGACAGATAGCAATTATCTTAAAAGTTTGTTACATCCTAATCCTGGCCTAATTTCGATGAAATTCTAATACGGTTCTTTTAATAGCCGTTAAAACCGAAAAACCTTACGTTTTCTTTCCTTTATTCCAAAAGTTTAAATAATAGCCTATGCTATTCTCCTCAGAATGCCAATTTTCAAATTAATTAAGTTTCTTGTTAATGGCTTCAAAGCGTGCCAGTTCAGCACAGATTACTTCCCCAATGTCACGCAGAATGGAGAAGACACGAATTAGATTGGTATTACAAGGAAAATACAATAAATAAAATGACTGATAAACAAAAACTTTTTTTAAAGTAAATTGAATCTTAGTAACATGCACAAAACCATAAGCTTTTTGTGGTGTAAAATCGATGAAAGTAGCTATAAATAAAAAAAATATTTATCCAAAAACTTGGTTTTATTACTATTTGACGTACATGCCCAAAACTTTGCCAATTCACTGTTTTAAACAAGGGAAATTTAGCCGGAGACTAAAATTTCAGGTATGAACCTCGTTAATAACAGTCACGTTCATTAATCATTCATCGTGTTCGTGTGCTACATAATAAATGAGGTTATTTTTGAATTTGTCTTGCTGGGATTATGTATCTACTCCAAGAAATGTTACAGTTAATTCACACATTCATTTAACGTTGATCATAAAGGCAGTGGTAGCCCAGTGGTAACGCGCTCGCTTGGGAAACCGAGTGATGCGGGTTCAAATCCCGGGTCTCGCACCTCTGATATTTTCATGTGCGAATCATTTCTAGCATGATTACCACTGGTCTTACGGTGAAGGAAAACATCGTGAGGAAACCTGCATGTCTAAGAAAACTTAGAAAATTTTCAAAAGACATGTGAAGTCCGCCAACTCGCACTTGGCCAGCGTGGTGGACTATGGCCTGATCCCCCCTAGTATTGAAGGGAGGCCCGTGCCCAGCAGTGGAAGTTAAAAAGGTCTGAATACATACATATAATACTATCAAATTGTAAATGGATTTTTTGAGAAGTATTAAATGAAGTAAAAAGTATCTAAGTAAAATATATTAAATAAATAACTAAATCAACCATTAGGTACACCTCTACAACAGGGCTTACCAACCTTTCGTCTGTTGAGTCTCCCCGAATTATAAAAAATATTTTCATATTCCCCTTTATTGTTTTTATTATAATAAAACTCACATTATTTTAGGGATTTTGTTTTATTTTAATTTTAAGTTATACAAAATAAACTCTTTCTACACCCCACTAAGGGGGCGCAGCCCACTGGTTGGGAACTCTAGGTCTAGGTTATTGTGTATCGCAGTTCCCTAAAGTCTGCGAAATATATAGTTTTACTACGATATGTGATCTTAAAAGTATTAAAATTTATTATAAGGGATTCACAACAGGACATATTACGTACCTAAATAAGCAATTTCAGATTTTAGGGTAATATTATGGAATATGGGATAAAATTGAAAAATCGGACTAGTGCGAGTCGGACTCGCGTATTTAATCTCCTATTTTCTGCACTACCAATTCACCAATTTTCGAACTTGAAGATATGAAAGAAATCAATAAATAAATACCAAAAAATCAAGATTTTGCCTTTTGCCCTTTCGGCAAAATCTAATAATGTTTCAATATTACCAGTTGAGACCATATTGGATATAAGCTATAACTTATGCAAATTAATAACCGCATTATAATTAATAGCGTCACCTCTATCAACATTTTGCTAATAACTTTCGCCGTGATTACTCACACCCTACGGTACAGATCGCAAAAAAAAATATTATTTATTGTAACATTATATGTATACTTATTCAAATAGCATAATAATTTTATACTAAACTTGCATTGCCCGCGGCTCTGCTCGCGTTCAGATGATGAAAAACCAAATTCTTAGGTTTTACATATTAGTATACTCTTACATTGCAGTTTTTATATTTTTTCTTAGAAATAAGACATTTGGCCGCCATAAAAAGTATCCTATATGTTGACCCGGATAACCAGCTATCACCATACCAAATTTCATCAATATCCCTTCAGTGGTTTTTCTATGATGCGGTAACAGACAGACAAACGGACAAAAATTCTAAAAACTATAGTTTCGGCCTCTGTATCGATAATAATGTTTATTTCAATAAGATTTTCCAAAAAATAATTAATGTACAGATTCGGATTGATTACAATTTTATTATATGTATAGATTAAATATACTATTACTTTAAATTTAATTAACTACTATAACTTGTTATCATATAAACAGTAGTATGCTGAGAGGCCATATGAGCCGCATTAGCGTTCGGCAATCCAGCCGGGCGCGAAGCCAAGAAACGTACTGGGAGATGGCCCACCTCGGTGGGAGTTGTGCTATGCGGGTTGCTCCCGGTACTTCTCTGATAGCAGAGTGGACCGTTATAGCAACCCCATGGCCGTTGTGGTCTGCTTCGGTTACCTGCCGTCTGTGCGTCGTGGTTGAGTGCGTAAGATCCTGCGACACCCCATTAAGACGGGAGATTTAGTTTGGTTTTAGTAGGTAGTACTAGCTTTTCTAGCCCCGTGAGTCCCACATAACCACCTGTATCCACATAACCACATGTATACAGGTGGTGTGCGTAAATGCATTTACCAACATTAAAAAAAGGCCATATGAGCCGGCATTTCTTATCTCTAATAAAGTACTACGGTATAACAGTTCTCCTCACCAGACTACAATTAGATCCTGTAGGTACTAAAATGTTACCCGCGACTTTAAACGTAATGGATTGTGACGACCAAGAATATGCTGTTTGGTCTTTGAAATATTTTTTATCCAAAAATCTTTTTAACACCTCCAGGTAAATTTCAAAGAAATTAATTAAATTTCTAAGGAATCTATTGTTAACTGTTACACCGGCGTGTCCGCGGTCGTTGAGGGTTTAAACTTTTATAATTTAACAATAACATATGCTTATAGTATCTCAAATTTAAATATTTAATCATTGTTGAGTTAAACATGACATATTGAATCAAAAATTAATTAACGGATTCCGCATATGTTTACTTTATTAATTACGGCGTGTGTTAAATTATTAACGAAAATTACTAACTGGAACTCGTTGTTGATGGAAGTTAAACAAAAGCTCACATTTTCAGGGCTCAATCCCTTCTGTTTTCATTATTATTGCTATTATCATATCTGTTTGGACTACTTTATTTGACCAAGTTGGTGAACTTGAAAGAAATCGGTCCTTTGGAAAGCATGAGACATTGCCCAAAGATCACTTACTAGTGCATATGAGCGAGCGTATGTGTGAGTGAATCTACTAGCAGAACCCGTGGCTTCGCTCGCGCTAAAACTACAAAAAGAACTAAAAGATAGGTTTCATACGAACATTCATCCCCTATTTTCCCCCTTATGGGGTGAATTTATTTAATTGTATTGAAGAGTATTAATAGCAAGTTTCAAGTAATTCTAATCGTAAATATTTTTTTGGGTTGTATTATAACGTCTTTTCCCGTGAGAATGAGATTATCTCCCGCGATAAAAATTAGTCTATGTTACTCTCTAGCCCTCTACACAAAATCACGCCAATCCGTCACTCCGTTTTGACGTGAAAGAAGGATAAACAAACAAACACACGTTCATATTTATAATACATATTAGTATGGATGTATTATGATCTGAATGTGATTCGGCAAAATTGTACTGTAAAACTTTAAATATTACCTAAGTAAAAGATAATAGAATTAAAGTTTTTACTTTACTTTAACGTAACGTTAATACATTTATCAAAAAGTAAATATTTGCAAATAGCAAAATAAAGCTGTTTGTTTTTATGTCATGTTTATTTAATTTACACATTTTTATTAAGAAATCGGTAATTTTCGGGTAAGCGCCATCTATCGGCTACTACAGCAAAGGGAAATAGCTGGAATTTGAGATATCTAACTTTTTGTATTGGATGTATTTTATCTATACTAGTCTTACATGACCTATACAGGTATCAATACGTATTTACGATGAGATAAAACTTTATCTTATACTATAATAAAACTCTAGAGGAAAGAACTATATGAACTCTTAGAACGAATGTCTGTACATAGAAAAAAATGCTAAAAACCGAGTTAGGGGGATGTAAGAAGAGAAATAGAACAAATCCAGATTTTTTTCATTTTTTTTTGTTTCCTTGTCTGTCTGTTTGTCTGTTTGTACGGGCTAATCTACGAAACTGTTGGACCGATTTAATTGAAATTTTGCAAGGTGGTACCTTATATTCCCGGCCAACATTTTAGATACTATTCATCCTGGAAAATTAAAGAGTCCTCGTGATATAGTTAAAAAACTATAGTAATTTATACAGCTTAGTACACAAAAACTACTGATTGGATTTTGATGAAACCTCACAATAATATAGTTCATACATCAGAATAATAAATAGGCTACTTTGTATCCCGGGAAAATGTACGGTTCCCGTGGGATAAATTTGTTTTTGTTTGTCTAGGCGTCTCTGTAGAAGCGAACCCAAGCGAAGCGAGGGTGAGCCGCTAGTTGTAAAATAATACTTACCTACTGTTTACTAGTAACTAATAAGCATATACACATATTCAAGGCAATATTCTTTGTAGACTACGTATTATATTTTCTAACAAGAATTTCATAATTTTGAAATATTGCGTCTCAGCCTTTGAGCTATTGTGTAGCTCAAGGAATAAACTCTAGGCTGGTCATTTAAGCGGCCTAAGAGACTTGCCAAATTTACATATTAATTGGATTTGTATACAAAATTCATATTCAAGATTTATGTATAGTATCAAAATATTCATACGCTTATATTTGATTTAAGAAAATATGAGTTATAAGATACCATATAGAAACACTAAAGTTTTTAATCAAATCAGACTGCTTTCTTGTACTAGTAGAAAAATTTCTTGTATTCTAAATATTAAACAAAACATAAACATTAAAAGTAATTTATATCAGTATAGAAAAGAAAATATTGTATCGGTACAGACAACAAACGCAACAGACGCTTTCATAAATATACAAAAGAACCTTCATTGAAACTCCCGATGGTGTAAATAGCGAACTAAAAAAATGGGAACAAGTTCACGAAGGGTACAAAGTCGTGTGGAACATAGTATTATGGCGGAGACACCCATGTCATCTTTGCTGTAAGTGTGAGGTGTATGTGTGTCCTTGATAGATAAAATTTTATTCCGACAGTTCGATATAGTCACCAAGACACATCGAGTGTTTCTTGACAAAAAATATCTATAACACGTAACCCAGAATTCAAACTTTTTCTAAAACGTGATCATTTATAAGCGTATGAACTTTGTAAATGAAGAAATTTAAATAAATATTTTTTTAATGAAAAATACTCATCGAAAAAAATAATTAAGAGCAGGACTACAGAAATTCAATATTAATTGACTTTCTTATGTATATTAATTACTGCACTGCTAAAAGATATAGCATGCTGTTAGATAACCTTCATCTATATTATACAACTAATATAATATAAAGATGAAAAGTTTGTTTGTCTGTACGTGCAAATCACTGAATCTATGGCAAAATTCTTTTGGATTTTATAGGCTATCTATATAACTTTGAAAAAAGAACCACAATATCGATCAGACAATGAATTATGGTTGACATAGGAAAACAAAACAAACCCATCTCACGGGAACTGTACATTTTTTTCGGAATAAAAAGTAGCCTATGTGTTATTCCAGACTATAATCTATCTCTGTGCCAAATTTCATACAGATCCGTTCAATTCAACAAACAACCGAAAGAGTAACAAACATCCATACTCACAAACTTTCACATTTATAATATTAACTAGCACTGCCCGCGGCTCCGCCCGCGTTCAGATGACCAAAAACAAAATTCTTAGGTTCTACATATTAGTATACTCTTACAATGCAGTTTTTGTATTTTATCTCAGAAATGAGATATTTTCCCGCGGTAACAAGTACTCTATATGTTGACCCGGATAACCAGCTACAATCATACCAAATTTCATCAAAATCTGTCCAGTGGTTTTCTCGTGATGCGGTAACAGACAGACAGACAGACAGATAGACGAGAATTCTAAAAACTATAGATTCGGACTGTGTATCGATAATAATGTCTATTTAAATAAGATTTTCTATATTATATGTATAGATACGGATTTCCAACCACGGAGCGATCACCAGTATTTATAATTTACCTTGTTATATAAGCTATAGGTTTATATTATCTATCTAATATGCTGAAGTTTACAGTCTGGAACTTGGTGTAAGTAAACAGCAATTATTTTGCAACTCCGAAATTTTCCTGTTAAATTGTTGTCAGTTTTCAGCCATGTTGATTTAACTACGTCTTTTACTTGTAAAATAGTCTCAAAGGCATGTCGTGTAAATGAAATTACCTTCATGTCGCGCAAAGTCTTACAAATTGAGTTAATTTTTGCAAATATCTGCATAACAATTCTGTTAGAGTTTCAAACTTATTTATTATACTTTTAAGGTTTTCTCTTTCTGATGGATGAAAACCCTGATAAGATAGATAGATTCGAATCTACTGAAAGTAAAGCCTGATATTTTTCTCTCGACTAAGGAATTTGCAGTAAAAGCCCAGTGGTAACGCGCTCGCTTTGGAAACCGAGTGAAACGGGTCAAATCCAGGGTCTTGCACCTCTGGTATTTATGCGAATCATTTCCAACATGATCACCACTTGTCTTACGGCGAATGAAAACATCGTGAAGAAACCTGCATATTTGAGAGATCCAAACAAGTATTCGAAAGACATGTGAAGTCCGCCAACCCGCACTTGGCCAGCGTGGTGGACTATGGCCTGATCCCCCTCGTATTGAAGGGAGGCCCGTGCCCAGCAGTGGGACGTTAAAAAGAGGTGAATACATATGCATATACATTATTTTATATAAAAATTCAAAGTTCAATTACTAAGCTCAATGACGACTTATATTATTGTATTAAAACTTAGGTTTGACTTGAAAATCTTAAGATTAGCCGTAGTTGGTTCGAACTTTTGCAGTAACAAATGTACTAAGTAGAGTAAAAGCTGATTGTGTTAACTCCATTTTATTTTATCTAATTTACTTCTGAAGATCTTGTTGAGAATTTAATCTAAGAAAGTCAAGACTTATTGGCTTTTCATTAAAGGTTTCTTCTTATTGACTGTAACAGTTTTAGATTTAGTGAATTGTTTCTTAGAAAAGGGCAAATAAACTCGTATAAACAAAACTTACTCGTTTTATACAATTTTTTATTCAACCAATCCTTTAATTAAAAAATCCTTATTAATGTTATGAATGTAAGTGTTTGTTTAATACTCGCTTTAATAACTTCTTCCTATTCTTACAAGTATCTGAATTATTGAAAGTTATTATTTTACGTAGTTTTTTACATAAATCACAATTTATTAAAATGATTTATTAAAATGAATAAAATAATATTCTTTAAATGTCTCGTTGGTCCAGTGGCTAGCATGCAGGGCTGCTGATCCGGAGGTCTTGGGTTCAAGTCCTTTTTTTTTAACGTTGGGAAATGCATTTACGCACGAGGTGTGGGACTCACCGGCAAAGCCAGTTCTACCCACTAAAACCCAACAAAACCTTCCCCCGTCTTAATGGGGCGTCGCAGGATCGCTTACGCATTCAACTACGACGCCCCGACGGCAGGTCTGCCGAAGCAGACCACAACAACCACGGGGTTGCTCCAAGGTCCACTCTGCTATCAGAGAAGTACCAGGAGCAACCCGCATGGTACACCGCCCTCCGAAGAGGGCCACCTCCTACCGCCCACCGAAGTGGGCCACCTCCCTATGCGTTTCTTGGCTTCGCGCCTGGTTGGGTTGCCGGGCACTACTGAGCCCCCCCACCACGACAAGGTGAACGCACGTTGGGGGGTGGGTTCGAGTCCTAGATCAAGTCGAATTATTGAGTATTTCTGGTAAATAATTGTTAGTATCAGAGTACGGAAATTGGTAGTATTATATCACTGTGCCTAAGAGAGCATGTGTTGCTTCGGTCCAGACCACAAAATTTTGAGAGTGAAAGAAATAGAATGCATTTATGCGCAAATGTGTGTGAGCGTTATAATATTATAATATCTCGCGCAGTTGACTAATCATAGTGAGATTGGGCTCATGGTAACAGTTTAATATGTGCTCCGTATGACTAAGAAAATATGAGAGAGATCAAACTCTAAACGGAGTGGCTTTATTTATTTTTGATTCACGTACATACATATATGTAAGTTTTTAACCGTTCTTCTTGTTTCAGCCAGAAATCTAACTTAGAATCAGCTTATCGTATCAAGCAGAAGGAATGCTGCCACGATATCTACTCCTGCGTTTTTTATTATCTATACAGATAAATAAAATTCAAGTGTCTGTTTGCAATGTCAAAATAACAGCATTTTATTAAATTATGGAATTATATACGGTACTTATAAGAAAATCACAGTTTTTAATATTTTTGTCTGTCTGTCTGTCTGTCTGTCTGTCTGTCTGTCTGTCTGTTTGCTCCGGATAATCTCTGAAACAGCTGGACTGATTTTGACGGGACTTTCACTAGAAGATAGCTGATGTTAAAGGGAGTAACATAGGCTAGTTTTATTTTAGAAAAAGAATTAGAGTTCCGCTCAAAAAAATTAAAACGTACCTAGGGACGAACGAGTCTGTAGTTTAATCTTTTACCCTACAAAATATACAATGCTATTATTTCAAATCTAAAGAGACCTTTTGTGAATGTACAATTTGCAGCATCCTAACTATTTATCTTTAAAAGGCGCCGTGTTTTATTGACAAAATTATCATTTAGTTGACAAATTTAGAAGTTAGCGAAATGGGAGTAAAATAAACGATCAAATGTATTTAATTTTCTCAAAGAGCTAATAAACGAAACACCTGCTAACTATTTACGTAAATAATTATTTAGTTAGAATATAGCTATTAGTATATTTTTTGTTAATTACATTTAATGTATTTATACCCTATAATTAGAACTATGTACTGTAATAAAATAAATAAAAATATTTATATTCTCTTTACACTTTACAATATATGATTTTATAGTAATATAAGTAATGAAAGTGGTGAAAAAATTACTGGTATTAGATAATTTTATACACCGAAATCTAAATTAGATGTGCTGGTCATCACCTTGGATCCTGTCCGCGATAAAAAATGGCATTCCCAAGGAAGATGTCAGGCAGGCGGTTGGTCGTAAAACTTTTGCCAAATCCTATCAGTACTACGGAAGATGTACTGTGCAGACCCCAAGTAATTGGGAAATGGGCAGGGAGATGATGATGATGAACAATATAAGCAATGAACAAACTAAATTGGGACAACTTAATTTTAATTTAACTAATAAACTATTTAATTCTGAAATTGGTATATAATTATTTTGGTAAAGAAACCCTGTACACAAGGTTAATAAACTTTTGTGTATTTGAAGAGATAACGAACATGATAATTGATAGGTATGTGAGATGCTAAATACTTCCCCCCCCCCCCCAACGTGCGTTCACCTTGTCGTGGTGGGGGGGCTCAGTAGTGCTCGGCAATACAGCCGGGCGCGAAGCCAAGAAACGCACAGGGAGGTGGCCCGGTTCGGTGGGCGGTGGAAGGCGGCCCTCTTCGGAGGGCGGTGTACCATGCGGGTTGCTCCTGGTACTTCTCTGATAGCAGAGTGGACCTTGGAGCAACCCCGTGGTTGTAGTGGTCTGCTTCGGCAGACGTGCCGTCGGGGCGTCGTAGTTGAATGCGTAAGCGATCCTGCGGCGCCCCATTAAGACGGGGGAAGGTTTTGTTGGGATTTAGTGGGTAGTACTGGCTTTGCCGGTAAGTCCCACACCTCATGCGTAAATGCATTTCCCAACGTTAAAAAGAATGCTAAATACTTTGCTTTTTTTATAAGTTTGAGATGTGAGATAGGTATATAAAAGGTATTTTTGAGTATTATTTAGTACGAAACACAAATTACTCGTAATACGCGAAAGAAAAGTCTGTTTTCACCAATTTTAAAAGAAAATGTCCTCTTTTAATGTTAACAATCGTATTAAATTAATGAGAAAGCTCAATCTCTCCCGTGATCATGGATGCTGTAAAGCATTCGAAACGTCGGGAACCAAAGATCAAAATAAATTCGCGAAAAATTCCGAAAAGTTAGTTTGATTTAAAATGTCAAATATTCGCATAAATCTAGGAAAATACTATGAGAAAGCTTTGATTGAGAACTAAAAACATCTCGCCCACTCTCAGTTCATGCGACAAGAGTTTCCATTGAATTTTTATTCAATCGTTATCTCATGCCATACGACTCTTTAACGTTTACTAATTAGTTATTTGGTCACCGCCAGAACTTTATCGTATATATAATATGATATTTATGTATAGACTAGATAATTTAATCTCGTTTTGCTCGGGTGCGACCCAATATGCCTATTTGTTATAATATATATATATATATATATATATATATATATATATATATATATATATATATATATAATATGTACATATGTGGTAATTATCACCGAAATCCCCCGAGCCGCTTTAACGTGAATAAAAAATTGTTAACGTTACAAACAGATACATATAAACAATACAAACTTTCATCCCCATTTTCACCCCCTTAAGGGATGATTTCCGGGATAAAAAGTAAAAAAAACTATCTTTTTACCAAATTTCATTTAAATCGGTTCAGTAGATCCAGAGATTATCCCCTACAATGCAACGTCACAAACTTACAAACTTTACCTTTTTATAATATTAGTATAGATATAAATGCTAAAATTTCTGTGTGTCAATGCATATTTACTGCTCCGTTACGATGAAACGGCTGGACGAATTTAGACGAAACTTAATACTCAGATATAGTATATATGTCTATAGATACTCAGATAGACTGTGGGTGGAGTACAGTTAGTAATAAAATTGCAGAATTTTATATTCTCATACTTTTAATATATTTTTGCAATTGCTATATTGAAACTACACGTCCATATCTAGTATACGTAAAGCTACACGTGCGCGGATTCAGTGACAATGTTACTCTTTATTGCAGAGAAATATAAGTATCGCACAACTTTAAATTCAAATGTCGAGTTCAGAAATTACTTTCGAAACTGAATAATTTTAAGAATAAAACGTGTATGTATTGTTTTAAATAATTTTAATAAAGTTATTAATTAATGATTTTAAATAAAGGTATTATATATATATATATATATATATATATATATATACTATATATACTATATATATATTGCAGTGTGCATGTAGGCATTTGTGCATATGAAGCATGAGTGAGCTTTCAAAGGTTCTAATACCACCAACTTTTGACGATACAAAAAAACCAGTAACTCTTATAGGGCCATTCCGGAATTAAAATGTTAGCCTCACCAAAATAAACCGTAATTCGAAGAGTATTCATAATTTCCCTTTGAATTAGTAAAAAAATCGTATATTTTTTAAAATACGATAGCATTACCTTAAAAGATAGTAATACAGTCTACAGTCCAAACGTTCGTGAATAGTAAAAAAAAACGTAGTTACGTAAAACATACTGGGAGGCACCTTGGTTGGCGGTTTACCATGTGAGGTGCTCCTGGTACTTCTAGCAGAGTGGACTGTTAGAGCGACCCCATACCAGTTGTGGTCTGCCTCGGAAGAACAGCCGTCGGAGCAATGTGGTTGAGTGCGTAGATGAACCTGCGATGCTTTATTTTTCAGATTGGGGATGATACCGTTGGGTTTTAATGGATTGTACTAGTTTTTATTTTATTTTTATTTTATTTTATTTTAATTAGGATCTCCAACAAAAGATACACACAATATACAATATCATATAAAAACATAAAGCAAATAAGACTCACAATAATAACTAAGTAGTACTAACTAGTTTTTCGGTAACTATCACATAATCACCAGCTGTATTTTGTGTGTAATATGCGTAAATGCATTCAGTGATGTTAAAAAAACGCGTGCTAGGAAATAAACAAAATTAGCATAGTACTTGTAAAAATGTCTAATATAAAATCTTTTTGTACGCGACATTGGCGAATCACATAACTTGTGTTCAACTGGCACTCGTAAAAGCTATAAAAAAACAATTGAATTGAAATTTTATACTTTAAAATTATACTAAAAACAAATACTGTAAGAAAAGGGGTTATCTTATGTATTATGAAAAAACACGCAATCACGCACATTTAAAATATATTATACTGTTAGAATACTTCATGTCTAGTTTTTTTACTGCTTTACAGTCTTAATATTTTCATAATAATTTCATGTTGGTTTGTACTTGATAACGTCAGTTCACGTGTCACATATTATAACGTGACTGATTAGCCGTAGAGGGCATTTTCATTGCTTTAATAAATATTAAATATAAAATATTTTTTCATAATATAAGTATAGTGTATAAGTTTTATATGTAAATTTTTAAAACGCTAAAGTGAGTTGTTTATTGTTATGCCTTCACCTGTATGGTATGTCTCAATACAATAAGTTATATTATGTATCTGGTGATATCAAATGACACCCCTATACCTTGACTGCAACTTTAGAGATAAGCCCAACTTTGCCCTCCAATTCACTCTAATATTATATTAATGTAATACCTCGGAGGTCTAGTGGGTAACACCGGCTGCAGATCCTCAGATCAAATCTCTAGTCAAGCCAAGTTAAGATATCAGTATACTCTTACATTGCAGTTTTAGTATTTTTTTCCAGAAATGAGACATTTTCCCGCGGTTAAAAGTATCCTATATGTTGACCCGTATAACCAGCTACAATCATACCAAATTTTGTCAAAATCCCTCCAGTGGTTTTTCCGTGATGCGGTAACAGACAGACAAAAATTCTAAAAACTATAAATTCGGCCTCTGTATCGATAATAAAGTCTATTACAATAAGATTTTCCAAAAAATATTTAATGTACAGATTCGGCTTAGTTACAATTTTTTTATATGAATAGATGTATAGATTAACGTCCTTATGAAATAAATTAAGAGAGTCAAAAGAACGGAGAATTTACTGCACTGTGCACTTGTGTCTGCGTCTGTGTATCATGAACAATTTGCGAATCGCTAAACTTACACAAAAACAAATAGGTATGATCAAACTAAGTACCCCTCAAATATTTCTAAATCAATCAAAACCTTATCATGTTTCAATCGATTGTACAGATTAATAAAATTAATTATAGTAACAAATATCTACATCAGAAAGAAATAAACTTAAAACAATATAGGTAGGTACTAATAAGTAAATTATTCTATGATTTACGGATTTTGTTAGTAAAACGTTTAAGTGGTCGTTAAATGTTTCTTAGATGCGATAAAGATATTGGAGTTCATGAATAACAAAATTTACCCTTGAACTGAGGTTTTTACTAATACCGTGGCCACTTCTGGCTCAAGGTCAGATTTAAGATATACCATTTTAAAGAACGATAAGCATTTCAATAAACATTTTAAACAGTACTTATAAAAGAAAATGTAAAAAAATAATGAAATTACAATGATTCTAATCACATGAAATTAATGATTAATACTTCATAAAATACTAGTGATGTACCCGCGCTTTGCTCGGGTGCGTCCTTAGGTGCATGGAGTTTCTACAGTTTAATAAGTAGATCTTTTTAAGAGGAATAATTCTGTAATATATTGCTTTCATATAACTTTATTAGTTTACTCGGCGCGCACCAATAAAGTTCTCAGTCGGCATGATTTTTTCCGACATCTTCAACAATTATCATTATATTTCAGCCAATTTACACAAAAACTTAATTAATTATATACTTAAATCTTTCTCGTGAATTACTCCATCTATTGGTGAAAATCGTATGAAAATCGGTTGAGAACTTTTTGAGTTTATCGTGTTCAGACAGACAGAAAGACAGACACGGCGTTGGGACTTTATTTTATAATATGTTTTGATTTACTTATATAAATAAAATTTATTATCCGAAAGTGTCTCATATCTCATAAACAACACAATTTATTTTCTTAAAAATAATTTTCCCTAAAAATATTTTATAAGCTACGTTTTTTGCAGCATTCCACCATAAAATTTTAAAAGTTATAAAGGAAAAGAGGGGTTACAACACTTAGAAACTTGAATAAAAAATACTAAGAAACATCTAAACATACGGACAGATGACATTGACGAAATTACAACGGTTCCCGTTTTGCCTATTGACTATAGAAATTTAAAAAGCATCGACCATATTTCGGAGTATAGTGTCACTGCTTTACCACACTTATATAATGGTAAAAATTGTTATAAAATAATAGTATTACTTATAGAATTATATACAAATATTGATTATACTAACATGTAATTTTTATTGATGTACCAGTACCGTGGGAAAGGAGAGATGACACAAGCTTGTATGTTATAATAAGCTTTATATAGGCACATATGTTTTTACATTCCTTATATTTATTAAATGTTTCATAAAATATATTTAGAACTATAATTTTATCAACTTTTGACAAAGCCCAAAATACAAAAATGACATAATTCTGTATTTGTACAAACAAATTAGACACCTCTAATTCTAACCACTTTTTTGCCTAAATAGATGATAGGTGACGTTCATACGAAAGCTACTGAAATTCTTCTATACATATAATAAAATTGTAACCAAGCCGAGTCTTTACATAAAATTTTTTTTTTGGAAAATCTTATTGAAATAGACATTATTATCGATACAGAGGCCGAAGCCATAGTTTAGTTTTTAGAATTTTTGTCTGTCTGTCTGTCTGTTACCACATCACAGAAAAACCACTGGAGGGATTTTGATGAATTTTGATATGGTGATGACTGGTTATCCGGGTCAATATATAGGATACTTTTTACCGCGGGAAAATGTCTCATTTCTGAGAAAAAATACAAAAGAGAAGTAAGAGTATACTGATATGTAAAACCTAAGAATTTGGTTTTTGATCATCTGAACGCCGGCAGAGCCGCGGGCAATGCTAGTTATTTCATAAAATGAATGTACTTGCCTATTATATAATTACACTATAAATACATTATAAGTACTTGCCATAGGAAAATGCAAAGGATATTTTAGTCAAAAAATAGTGGTACATTTTCTTAACTAACATTTAATATTTTGGAATCGAGCCGCCTTGCCATTGCTTGTCTCCGGATCCCATCATTAAAACATCGCCACTTTTGTAACGGACTCCGCGCATATATAATGCCTACTGCTATAAACTTTTATATAGAAAAAATACGTTAAAGAGTTCCATTGTCCTGGTGAATGGTGCAATTTTACTTACTAAATACACTTGTGTGTAGAACCACAGGCATAGGTAGTAAGGATTAACAGTAAAAATTAAATAATTGATTTTTCTCGAATATCAACGCTTAGAAAACGCACAAATTAATAGTATGTTATCATAAAAATTTACCCTTGAACAAAAATGGTATTAAAACGCCAAGCGTCAAGGTTAGTTTCTAGAAGGTAATTTGTTTAACTGCCACAGTAATTGACCATAATATTAGGGTTGGATAAGACCTTGTCTTTATTGTTTAAAGCATTTTTGCACAAATAATATCAAATTATATTTAGATTTTATCTTTTTCAAAATTAAAATAATATTACATATACCTACTGTCAATAAAAACTACCCCAATACTATAAAAACCATGAGGTTTGATGGTCCACTCTGCTATTACCTGCTGGAAGTACCAGAAGAAACCCGCATGGTACACCGCCCTCAGAGATCCCGCCTCCCAAGTTCTTTTCTTGGCTCCACGCCCTGCTGGATTGCCGGATACTAACGAACCTCCCCACCACAAGGTGGCACATTTAGTGGGGGATGTTTCACTATCCTAACCAAAATCCATAGTCTGGTTATATCAAGTTCTTAATAAAACCAGAAAAAAATATTTTCCAAACAATTTTTGCCAAAAATATGTACAACTTGTATGTTTTAAACGTACATATTTTAGAATAGCTGCGTGTGTGTATTTTTTTTTTGCAGTCAGTTTTTTATTTTTGTAAATATTTTTTTATTACATTTCTTTTTTATAATTTTTCGTATAAAATTGTATTATAAACTCATACTTTTTTCCAGTTTTAAAATATGAATGCTTTTTAAAACATACATTATATATTTGGTTACTCTTTTTGGAAATGAACAAAGGAATATGCTATCGCTACCACAGTACACGCAAACGAATTAATAAAGAAAATACTGAGATAATAAAATAAAAATTTGAATAAAAGTTGATATTTTTATAAGTTGTGACATTAACACACAGCACCATCTAGTTCCGTGGTTAGCTAAAGGCTTGCGTTATGGTTGATACCCTACACATATATAACTTCAAATACATACATATTATAAATATAAACACCCATGACTGGAGTACAAACATTCGTGCTCATCACACAAATGATTGCCCCCAGCGGGTCTCGAACCCGCGACGCTGACACCGTCACTACGAACTGAGCCAAACGTGTCGTCAAGTAAGACAGTGTTTCTAATTTCACTAAAAAACTGTAATACTTACCAACTATTTCCTATAAAAAAGCTTATTTTCACGAGGAAAAAGCTCATAGCCAACATTCATATGCCGTCATGCAATTTGATTACTGACCATAAATTATATTTTTTTCTTATATTCAACGTTTTTATATATAATATGATAAATACGAAATTGTGTTTGTTTGTTCATCATATTTCTAGTGAAACTATTTTTTATACGTTTATTAATTTGCAAATAATAGTAACAATTAAAGTCTTTATTAATCCACTTCAAACACGATTACTAAATTATTTTGTATTTTTTATTTGTGTGTGTATCTACATGACTTGAAGGTGCGAATTATTTTTTATATTTTCGTTTTAAGGATTGAATCAACAGTTTTTTTTAAATTCAGTGATTTCCATGGGATGTTATTATATTTAAAAAAATACAAAGTACGCACGTGAGACACCTAAGGGCGCGTACACATAGAACGTCCGATTTACAGGATCCTTTTTAACTGATCCGTCGCTACTGGAGGTAATATTCACACAGCATTTTTACTTATTTCCGAATGACGACATCAGCTACTTTTGATGACCTTCTTAAAAGATTAGAAAAGGATTTAAAAAAGAAAGACACAAACTGGAGGAAAACCCCCGCACCCCTGTGCCAAGCCTCGCGCGGTTTCGATCCTATAAAACGGGTCAGTATTTCTGTTACGTATGGGATTTTTTACTAGATCCGGAATACTGTTATGTGTGTGAACTGGCTCATACAACTACATACGCTAATAACACATACGTTTAAACGGACCTGTAAAACGGACGTTCTATGTGTACGCGCCCTAATAAGAACCTTAACGAGTCGAGGTCGAGTACTAGTCTATATCTATACATATAATAAAATTCTAACTCAGTCGAATCTGTACATTAAATATATTTTTTAAAATCATATTGAAACAGTCATTATTATCGATACAGAAGCCGAATCTATAGTTTTTGAATTTTTGTCTGTCTGTCCGGGAACGCATCACGAGAAATCCACTGGACAGATTTTGATGAAACTTGGTCTGATGATAGTTATCCCATTTAACATGTCAACATATAGAATACTTTTTACTAAAAAAAATATCTTATTCCTGACAAATCTATACTAACCATTAAAACGTTCCTATAGTCGCTAGAAGTAAATAAATATGCTTGCTATAATCGTCCGTTTTCTAGGAATTTCACTCATTACCTGTAGATAATTTATGAATTTAAAAATATAGTTATAAGTATTGTCTAAGGAAAATGTTTTCGATAAGCTAGTAAAGATTAATTTTCTTGAAACTTAACACAACTTAACACAACTTAAGACACTAGAAAGCTCAAAAGAAGTATTTAAATGTCATATTTAAGTTTGCTGATGTTGTCTGTCTACAACTTTTACATTTCAAAGCTTATAGCATTATTGTTAGTACTTATTAAGCCCTTAAATTTATCACTTTAAAGGACCTTTGGTGCCTCCAACGAAAGTTTAAAGTTATTAATAATCAGATAGAATTTCGTTGCGTATTCGAATGAAATAACGGATCAAAGTTGTAATAATTTAATCGTTCATCATTCGCAAACGATAACGAATGATGATGAATGGATTTATACTGTACTTGATTTTGTTTCCAGCTTCATTTGAACCAAAGAAAATATTTATGTATTATAAATAAATACTGTGTGTGTTTCTAAAATTCACTTAGATTCTTTCTGCCGCTATAGTATGAAGAAGAAACAAATTTTACTCACTCACTCACTCACGAACTTAAAAACAAAACTTTTGGTTATCATTTCGTCAAATAAATAATTATTTATTACGTATTTAATAAAACGTATCGACTTATTTATAAGAAAGCTAGTGTATACTGGTCGAAATGGGACTATAAAATTTACTTATCTATTTATTTAAAATAACTAATATTTTAAAAAAAAAATATGGTAGCACATCTCGTCAATGGCCACTAAAAAAATGTTTTTATTTGACTTATACATATATAAATAGGTATTAAAGAAAGTTTGAGGGTTTCGAAATTTAAAGCTTAGGTCAACATTTATTCTTTTTTACTTTGTTTATAATAAAAAGGTCTTAATTAAATACCATCTTCTTTAATTTCAGTCAAAAATAAATATATCAAACACTTGCATTGCCCGCGGCTTCGCCCGCGTTCAGATGACCAAAAACCAAATTCTAAGGTTTTACATATTAGTATACACTTACAATGCAGTTTTAGTGTTCTTGTATTTTTTCTCAGAAATAAGATATTTTCATGCGGTAAAAAGTTGCCTATATGTTGACCCGGATAACCAGCTATCATCATACCAAATTTTATCAAAATCTGTCCAGTGGTTTTGTCGTGATGCGGTAACAGACAGATTGAAAGACAGAGAGACAGACAGACAGACAAAAATTCTAAAAACTATAGATTCGGACTCTGTATCGATAATAATGTCTATTTCAATTAGATTTTCCAAAAAATATTTAATGTACAGATTTGACTTAGTTAGAATTTTATTATATGTAAAGATAAAGAACATGAAAACGACATGATACATTTAATACAGTTGGTTTAAGACTGTATATCTCAAAGCTCTCAAACTTTCTTTAAATCACATTAAGCATTTAATCAACTTGTTATTCTTTAGCCCTCAACAAAATTGTACAAGAAATAGAAGATTATCTGTGTGAATGATGATGATATTTGATTTTCTCCTCTAACATTTTTATATGAAACAATGAGATATGGGGAAGTTACAAATTACAATTTCTTGTCGAGGTGGATATCTGAAAAAGTGCTTTCATTAAGTTTTATCTAAGGCCGTGTCCCAATAAATGGCGTTGGCCTAGTTAGAGTTGTGTAACATTTTCGTTAACTAATCTAGACCGATTCTTCAATCGATTTGTAGCCAAAATATTTTAATATCTTTATTAATTTTTATTAGTAAGAAGAAATTTAAAATGCTTAACCGAGTTTAAAAAGAAGGAGGTACCACTACCTACTCAATAAGAATAAATATATTGTTTTCTTTTCAGTGTATGTTATAATGATCACCACTGAAGATATTGATTTGTGTAAAAACTCGAAAAAAATTTTGTACGTGCACTAAACAAAAGTTAATTAAAAAGTTATTATTTCTTTAATAATTCTTATCTAATACTTTCGTAAAATTACGCGAATGTTTGACATTTTTAAATAAAACTATCTTTTCGGATTATTTTGCGGTTTTATTTTGATTTTTGGTTCCCGACGTTTCGAATGCTATACAGCATCCATGGTCATGTCATGGTCCCGTGACCATGGATGCTGTAAAGCATTCGAAACGTCGGGAATCAAAATCAAAATAAATCCGCGAAATAATCCGAAAAGATAGTTTTATTAAAAAATTCTTATCTATTTATATTTATGATTAAAAAGATGAGGAGATCAATATATTAAATTATATATATTTTTTTAAATCTTAAGTCATATTTAATGCTTTACAACTTTAGCTTTAGGAGTACTGTAAACTAATGTTGTAAACTAATGTTTGTCATTCTATGAGTCTATTCTGTAAGAACTTTTATGTAATACGATAGCTGAATCTGCGCTTATACTTCATACAACTTGCATAAATTATATTGCTACTATTATAAAACGATTCATGTACATATAACAAATGACGGAACTAAATTGCACAAAATTGCCAGTAGGTACGTGTATATATATATACGTGCAATTTTGCTTCAATATATTAAGGGCATAACACGTGAGAACTCATAATTCTCTATTAAAATATAACTGATTAATGATTTACTCTTACTTCGCTTGGGTGCCTTATGTATTTATTATATACCTATAATTTACTTAGCCTATGAGTTAGTCTAGACCACGATCTATCTGTGTACTAAATTTCATCTTAATCCGTTCAGCCGTTTCGTCGTCAACAAGTATCAAACATATACAAACAAACACTCATACAAACTTTCGTATTAATAACAGTGGCGTGGTTTTTAGACAATCTAAATGTTCCGTGCGAGGCATACATAACTATCACTATAGTATCCACTTATCGTCGATTTAGGAACAATGTATGCTAGGTGACTTACTTTACGGTAAGTTTACTGCAACTAATTATTTTTGACCTAATTCAGCTTGTATATCGAAAGACTGACAAACACACAGCGAGTCTTTTACTCTCTAATAACTTAACACTTTTTTTCGTAAAACGTGTTGTAAATTAAATCGAGTTAGTATAAATTTAATTATGATTTAGAGCAATAAAAATAAATATTTAAAATTAAATTAAATAAGCATTTAAATTAAACAATCCTCATATTTGTCAAGACAAAAGTGAGTTTCAGCCTCGAAACAAACATTTTATGGTTAGCTACTATTCAACACTTCTGATTATAATCTAACTGATGTTGTGTTCGTAGAAGTGGCGTAGCATTTATTTCTATGCAAGAATTAGTCACTTTTAATTTAGTTCCAAGATTACGTATAGGCATAAAATTTTGCGAAAAAGGAAACTTTAATATTTAAAGCATAGACATATTATATTTATACATATAATAAAATTGTAACTAAGCCGAATCTGTACATTAAATATTTTTTGGAAAATCTTATTGAAATAGACATTATTATCGATACAAAGGCCGAATCTATAGTTTTTAGAATTTTTGTCTATCTGTCTGTCTGTTACCGCATCACAGAAAAACCACTGGAGAGATTTTGATGAAATTTGGTATGATAATAGCTGGTTGTCCGGGTCAACATATAGGAGACTTTTTACCGCGGGAAAATATCTTATTTATGAGAACAAAAACAAAAACTGCATTGTAAGAGTATACTAACATGTAAAACCTAAGAATTTGGTTTTTCGTCATCTGAACGCGGGCGTAGCCGCAGGCAATGCTAGTATTATATAACATTTAAATTACAGTAATTTATAGAAAATGAGTATTTATTGAGATTAATATTTTTGTCCAAAGCATTTTTTTCTAGTAAAGTTAAGGTTAATAAAAAGAAGACTTTTTCAGCGGTTTGATGTTATGTGCAAAGAGGCAGGATAAACTCAGTAGAAATGCAATCTCTTTGAAGGCAGTCAAGCGATGTCAGCTTATTCTGAAATTTAGAGATACCCTGAAGGTTTAATTTTTTTTTATTTACAATACAAATATAGATATATAGAATTATATATACAAAACAAAGGTACACTTAGTTATTACTGTACAATTCATATCCGTGAGGAATAGTGGCAAGAATGTTAGCTGCATTCTCCTGTTGAATGGCAATGCTGATCATTGGGCGAAAAATGAGCCAGCTCTCCTATCACCAGTAGAGGCGATAAGACAATGTGTTATGTCTAAAACTGAAAATTAAAAATCAAGAAAATGATGCATCTTAGGCATGCACAATTCGGGGCATAAATTATTAACGAAAAAATGATCAAAAAATACATATATTGTAGAAGAAGTAGTGGAAGCCGAATTAAGGGTAAACCATGAGGGACTTTTAAAGACCAAATGTTATACTTAAAGAAGGCCAGGTCAAAAGTCTTATAATGTTTCGGCCTCCAATGATCGTAAATAAAGAGAATGATGGCAAGGAAAAAAGCGAAAATGGAGTAGAACAACGCTTGGTTCCACGTGTTGTCTATCTCGCATTGGATATAACCTGGATTTATATTTATTAAGAATCAACATGTTGATAAAAATATGAAAATCCAATAATATAACTATAAAGCAAGTAAAACAAAAAAATGCAGACATGATTTATGATTATATCTTAGCCAGATGGTAATGAAAATGAAAGACAAAAAAATCGCACTTGTAACACCCTGAACACCACGTTCATGTCGATTGCATTAAGTAAGCTGCTTGAATCGAATAATTACACCTAAATCTATTATAATCCATAATACTTGGTCATAAGGAACAAAATCATTTGAAATACAACAATGTACTTCCAATATCCGATCATATAAAATGTTACTGCATGATACCAAGAAAAAGGGAAATTTATAGCTATGTTTTTAATGACAAAAACTTAATTTTAAATTAGGTTTAATCGTTACATAAAATGGTTTGTTCAAATATATTTTTTTGTATAATGACTACGAGATTTTAATAAATTTTTATGATAATTTTCATTATAATATCATTTTGAACCATGTTCTAAGTAAAACTTTCCTAGATTTACGGGAATGTTTGATACTTTAAAGAAAAATATCTTTTCGGACTTTTTCGCGGATTTATTTAAAATGTCACTTTTTAAGCTTTTTTATTTATTTAATACTGCTACGCTGTTATTTATAAATGTTATAGGATCTCATAGATAGTAATATTTACATTACTATCCATGAGATCGATAATTCGGTCGCATTGACCCATATAGGGGAAGATTGAAAGTAACAAAAAGTCCGAAGTCGGAATGCAATGACTCCAATGCTCAGTTTTCAGTCACGCGATTTGTTCGCGTCGTAAGCTCACTGCCAACTATTGTAGAATTAGAATAAAAGAGAATTGGCACTACACTTTTCAACATTTATATCTTTCTACATATACCTGTTTTTGAAAAATCTACATTTAAATTAAGCCAAAGTTTATAAAATCTTTAATTTATTTATAAATGCGGTTTCAAATAGACATAAAAATCTAAAATATGTACTAAGAACATTATTTTTATCACGAAAATATTGCCATTTTATGGACAGTAAATTTTTATAGAAACACTAAATTGTAATGGCAAATAAATTCTCTTGTGCCACTTCTAACAATTTTTAAAACAAACAACCAATTCCTTGGTTTCTATAACGACGGACAGCCCTACTGTTTACGAGC
This sequence comes from Brenthis daphne, assembly GCA_947093115.1. NCBI lineage: Eukaryota > Metazoa > Arthropoda > Insecta > Lepidoptera > Nymphalidae > Brenthis > Brenthis daphne. The sequence goes on along the minus strand of OX352474.1, from coordinate 2,228,543 downwards.
CGAAGTCTGCACAAGAACTAGTAACGCACCACCTTCGAAAGTGAACTACCGCCTCAGTCAAATAATAGTGTTGTACAATAACTTTATTATAGCAATATTTCTAGTTTTTATCGTAGAATAAAAGTATTGTATAATCAATGGCACAATCATCAAACATTTACGTCAATAAAAAGTGAATGGAAAACGTTGAGAGGACAATTTTTTAAGCAAAATGGAGATGATTCTTATAGTATTATTCACTATTATGTCAAATATGGTGTTCACTGCGAAAGAACCAAAGCAAATTAATCTAGCAAATCAAGGTACAATAGCGGGTATGTACATAACTAGATTTAGGACAAAGAAAATAGAAGCTTACGTGGGTATACCTTACGCGCAACCACCCTTAGAGTTCAGACGCTTTGCTGCTCCAGAATACACAGATCTTCCTCAATGGGAAGGTGTAAGAAACGCTACGATTTATGCGCCAGATTGTGTGCAAAGTGATCCAAAGAAAGAGGATGTACAACGCCCCTTGAACAAACATGACGAATTGTTTGGAAAATTGCTCGAATCGCAAATGGAGGAACCGCGGAAAAAGGAATATTCGGAAGATTGTTTATACCTCAACGTTTATGTCCCTGATGGTAAGTAAATCATGTCTATCAGACAATTCTATTGTAAACCTTAATAAGTATAACAGTGATTATAGCAACATTGTTTGATTATTCAACTATTTTAATGTACACCAAAATGTTAAAGGGAGATAAAAAAAAATAATGATGTGTGCTTATTCTATGTGATCTTCTACTGTTTTGCTACAATGTCTATAAGAAATTGTGGTCATCATTTATCTAATACAGATTCCATAAAATATATATATATATAAATAAAAATGAATCACCGAAATGTATGTACACGCATGACTTCCGATCGACTGCACCAAATTGGATAATTATTATTTTTTGATTTTGCTATAATTGTCAGGACAATTTTTGTATAGAAGAAAATTAAAAGATTTTTTTTTTTAATAAAATTAGATTTTTTTTTAATCTCATGATATGAAAAGTGAGTGAGTGAAAGAGTTTTCATCCCGGAAATCATCCCTTGAGGGGGTTAGAATGGGGATGAAAGTTTGTATGGGGAAGCAAGCTAGCTACGAACCTGACCGAAGCGAGGGTGAGTCGCTAGTTAAGTACAATAAAAGAGAACAGTGTTTGACTGTAACCACAACCCCTACCAAAAAACGGTAAACCACCTAATCTAATGTTAGCCTACTTTTTAAAAATACACGTGATTTCCCCTCGATCAGATAAGAGCTGTTTCGCTGTGTGGTATTTCTGTTACGATATATCTAGCTGACCCTCCATAATTAGTGGGCGAAAGTGAAGACTTAACGATGAATCATTTTTTTTTACCTTTGCTTCATTTTTATACCATGCATGGTATAAAAAATGTGTACCCTAAAAATCTATGTTCTCATTTCTTACTCAATATCTTTCTTAGATTTACGCAAATATTTGACATCTATACTTCCATACAAATATTATAAATGTAAAAGTGTGTTTGTTTGTCTTTCTTTCACGTCGCAAATGAGTAACGGATTGGCGTGATTTTTGGTGTGAAGATAACATAAGCTACTTTTTATCGCGGGAGATTATCTCATTTCCACGAGAAAACACGTTATAATACAATACAAAAAAAATATTTATGATCAGAATTACTTGAAATTCGGTATAAATGTTCTTCGATAAAATTAAATAAACATGTGTTTTATCATTTTTCGAAATTCATCCTATAATAGGCTAAAATAGGGCTGAAAATTTGTATGAAACTACCTTTTTAGAGTTTTTTTGTAGTTTTAGCGCGAGCGAAGACGCAGGTTCTGCTAGTTTTTAATAAAACTATCTTTTCTATCTATTCTTTTCTTACAGCAATAATGGGAGGGATAGTTTGAAATGGAATATATTATAATTAATCAAAATGAATCCGCGAAAAAATCCGAAAAGATAGTTTTATTTAAAATTTTCTATCTCTATAGACGAATATATTAGTAGTATTCTTTACTTAATTAAACGTTTCACAATAAAATTAAGCGATTTCAAATAATTTTTTCGCAGAGATATTTTGATTTTTGGTTTCCGACGTTTCGAATGCTTTACAGCAATCTTGGTTACGAGAAAGACTGTATTTCTAAATAGAGAATATATAGATATAAGTATAAACATATACAATCTGGCCTCACCCAGAACTCGAATTTCGAACCCAGGTAAAGGAACCTCATGCAGTAATATTTTGCGTTATCTGTTCTAACATATTAATTTGCTATTGTCACTAGTAAAAATTAGGCTAGACCTAAGTAATTTCAAAATAACTTTAACGAATATTACGGTTTATTTTTTTATGACATTAATTAACTCTGACTAACGTAGTAGAGACTTGTTGAGTCATTGCTAAGCCTAATTCATCCTTTTATCTTATATATAAACCTATTACCAAGTTTTAGATATTTATTTTATTACAAAAGTAAGAAAGACTTTTACTAATATTATTGTGAAATAAATAAAGTAAAATATTAGTTTTTAGATAATATATATACTTACATATTACTTAAATGAAATATTTGATCTTTATATATATAATTCTTCTGTGAGTGTGTATGTCACTAAACTTCTCTCAAACGACTGGACCGATTTTGATAAAATTTTTTGTGTGTGTTCAAGGGGATCTGGGAATGGTTTAGATTCACAATTTTGTCCGCTGGACAATGTTTTTTTAATTAATTTTTAATTTATTAGTAGTTGTTGATTTTGGAATGTTTTACATTGGATCCGACAGACGGCGCTACCATCGCAGTGTAGACAGGACAACGTCTGTCGGGTCCGCTAGTATATACATATGAATGTAAAAAATGATATAATTTTTAATAGTAACCAGATTTGTCTTCAGTTATGCCACAAGTACTATTAATGATTGCGTATTTAAAATTTAAAAGATTGAGAATTTCTTTTACAATATTTGGACGGCACTTTTAGATTTTATTCTCCTTATACTTATGATACTCTACGTAGGGTCGGCACTATTTATTTTTCCTCTATTACTGCTTAATATCTATCATGTCACAGGTTTACAGAAGTTCTTTCAAACTTTTTGTAATACATTCATATCTGATCTCGTCCCTGTTATCATTGGTTTTTAACCGACTTCCAAACAACGATAAAGCCAACAACCTTTTAAGATATGAATATCTCATAGGTAAATATGTGTTTTACGTATCGAAATATATTAGATTTGCTTTGCATCCGCTGGCACTGACTTCGAAAATATCTGATTAGGTATCTATTCTAAATGGAAACCCCCGTTTAGTTATCTTTTACATTTTAGTGCCTGGGCGTCGGTTTTTATTTTATTTTTTAAAGCTTTATCCCAAGAAATTAAAATTAAACCTACCTTAGATTTTTATTTCGGATTGAAATCCGACAATGTATAATACACGAACACGCGCAAATATAATAACTGTTATTACGGCTTCGTACTCAAAGTCTGGTACATTATGTGTGACCTACTTCAAAAAGGAGAAGAAAGGTATTTATTTCTGCTATATATATATATATATATATATATATATATATATATATATATATATATATATAGCAGAAATAATATATATATATATATATATATATATATATATTGTGTATATTACGTTGTGTATGATATCTTCATCGAATTTTAAACTTTCATTATTTTCGAAATCACCCTTAGGTACCAAGTAGCTCTATAAGTCTCATATAGCTTTAAAGAAAAAAACTCACCGCTAAACACGGGGTATGATTACTTTTAAAATAATTTCGAAATCAGTGTCTTTTTAATTAAAAAGAAAAACAATTAATGTTCTAATGTAGAATTTAAAAATGCAACAAAGCTTATTGTTTTATCCTTCTCTATCTTTACCAACATTACGTAAAAAAATCACTGGCAAACTTCCGTCTGTACGTATGTGCACTGATACGTTATATTGTAAAACTACTGAACGAACTTGGATGCGGTTTTAATATATTAGGAACTACCCTAACACTTAAAGAAGCTGAAAATAGACAGTACATATTAGCCAGTCAAGTCAAAGCAGTGTATGACAAATATGTAGACCTCTAACAATTCTACAAAAAATATTAGCTCATAATAATAGTTTGGAAGAAAAAAATTAAGATGTAAATAAAAGTGAAGTAGAAAAACATGAAAATAGCCATCTGACGGCGTGAGTACAATCATAAAATAAAAATCTTTACAAAAATGTGACTGTTACAAGCAATAATATTAAAACTGAAGCACTCTCAAGTTATATTTAAGTGGCCGTAAGGACCAATTACCTGAATTTGTTTCTATTGGAGTAGGGATTTATATTATCCCCAATATAGTTGGATTTCTTAGTTAATATCTATTAATAAACAACGAATATAGTATCTTATATGAAAATATTAAAAGTCAAATAATAGTAGAAATAGAAAAAAGTTAATTTTGTTGTAAGTTGTATTTTTTGTGAAATTTTGGTTAGAATTCTGCCAAACATCAAGAACCGTTAAGCCATTTTTTTTTTGGGACAGTAACACACCGCACCATCTAATTCCATGGTAAGCTACGAGGCTTGTGTTATGGATACTAGATAGTTGATACACTACACATATATAACTTTAAATACATACACATTATAAATATAAACACCCATGACTGGAGTACAAACCTTCGTCATCACACAAATGAATGCCCCCAGCGGGACTCGAACCCGCGACCGCCGGCACAGAAAGTAGAGCCACTACAAACTGAGCCAAACGTGTCGTCATAATATTAATATGGAATAGTAGGATTGATCTAGATATTTTATATTTAAAATATCTGCTCAATTTTTATAATTATTTGTACAAATGATTAATAGGCGAAAAGCAAAGTGGATTCGAGTAACTTGTAAGATTTTCTAACTTAACTTTGAAATGAGTGGATAATTAACAAGAGTATCCAGCCAAATTGGGTTAGTTTAGTACACTTGAGCCTAAGTGCCTTTATTGCTCGTTCAATAAGGGATATTTTTATAAGAAGAAATAATTTTTAATAACATTTTGTATTTTTTTACGGCTGGAGAAGATTGTGCCTAAAAATATAATAGTAATATTTACATTCATATCACACTTACAAGGTTGAGGTGACTGAAAATTTGTGAATGAATAATAAAAACATATAAAGAACCTGAACGGCGATTTCCATTTTAAATCTTTTCGAATTTTAATAAAGAGTATAAATAATATTTTCTCAATCAATTTTTAAAAAGAGGAAGAACTGAATCAGGTTTGTGTGTATGTTTATTTTCTATGATACATGATATCTACCTTAATTGTAAACCAATTTTCATAATTATTTTTATAATGTTATATCTTAAACTTGATCCCATATTCTTTTTAAGGGAAAATATTCACTTAAGGACGAAATAATTACTTATAAAGTAATTTGTTTTACTTGGTTCGATTACCGACTCAGGTAAGCTTTCAAAAAAAATTGATTTCTATTTTTAACAATTTATAAAATTATATTTTCAAAAATAATCTTTTATTTTTAAAAATTGAAATAACTTTTAAAACTAATTCTTATTTTTAAAAGTAAAAGAACGTTTTCTTTAAGTAAAACTTGTTATTTTCCATATTTGAGGTATTTTACTTTCATTTCTCGTTCGTTTGTCCTTCTCTGTATGTTAAATATTCAGTTTTATATGAAACTAAAATATCGTCGGTATAATAAAGAAAGAATTTATAGACCTTTTAAAGTCGCTGAGTCTTTCAATCGTGACTGAAGAGGGTATTAGCAGAACATCGAGTGCTTATAATAGCTTGCTCTAATGTTTTACGTACTCGTATTGAAAAGCGCTTAAAAAATTTCTAAATATTAAGAAAAAAATGCATAATTTTATGACCTAGTTCCTAAATCATTATTGGGAAAAATTCTTCTCTCTTAAATCTTACACAGTAAAAAAAAATTAACTTTAATCTTATGTAGGAATTAAAAATTCAGCTCTGAACACTGGTTTTCCTTATAAAAACAAGGACTCGTGAGTGATGTACTCCATTACTTGAAGATACGATTCTCTTTTATATTTTTTAAAGCTATTTATTTGTGTGACATAATAACAAATGGCGTTGGCCACTAAAGGTACTGCTTTTGTCTGGCAGAAAATAACCATTCGTGCAAATTACATCCTTTGTCCTAGAATATAAACTCTTATATTAGAAAAAAAAGTATTAACCTAAAAAATATGACTGAAATCGAGTCAATAATTCTTATGGACAACTAGTGACTAATATTTAGTATTTTTCTAGGTGTATTTTGCTTTTATAATATTATTTATATACAAACAGCACCACCTTTTGGCAATTTTTATTTCTATCGCTAGTAGCCTATGTGATTTTTTCTCCAGGTAATAATGTTAACGAAATAAAAAAAATCTTTAAAAATATATGACCAAATTAATATTCGCTATGAAAAGTATTTTCTTTTAATAATTTTCGAATATATTACTTTTTTTTTAAATTAATAACAAATTGCAAACGACATAAAAATTCCGAAAAACTATTTATTGCGCTAGCGAAAGTTGGTTTATTAAATAAATAAAATATATATAACGTAGTGCATTATAAAAATAAATAGTGAAGCAAATTGTTTGCTAGTTATAATTTTCTCAACTTACTTTGATAGGTTGATTACCCATACACACTTACATCCCCATTTTGACCCCTTAAAGGATGATTTCCGGAATAAAAATATCCTATCTCCTTTCAAGGGTCTCAAACTATCTTCTTACCAAATTTCATCTAAATCGGTCCAGTAGTTTTTGAGCTTATTCGTTACGAATATACAAACATTCAAATCTTTCCTCTTTATATTAGTATAGAAGTGTAGAAAAAACACTAGTACAATAAGATTTTTATTTGCTTTCATAAATCATGTGAAAGCCTCAGTCATAGAGCACTTTGTGATTCAAACAGCAATCCTGAACTTCCTTCCGTTAAATAATACAATTTAGTAAAAATTCGCTTTTATACTACGAGTATAATACATATGAAATACAGTAAATAATTAAAATGTATATACCTTCAAGTTCTGTTTGCCAGGTTTGTGAGATAATAGGTACATATATCCTAGAATATATGACCTAGATGACCTACGTGCTTTTGTTTCATGGTTTCAAGTTCCATTCGCACGTTATAAATATTTGTACTACTAGCTCACTCGCTTCGCTCAGGTTCGTCCCAAGGTACGTTTTGACGCTTAGTATGAGACAGATTTTTTTAGTGGAATTTTTTTATGTTTAATAGTTATTCTGTTATTCGAGGGAAAGACAAATCTAACAAAATAAAGATCATAAAAAACGGTCCAGCAGTTCCTGAGTTATAAGTGTAGTAACAAACCCGACTCTGTTTTATATATGTATATAGATTATGGCTACTGTATAAATTATTATGGCATATTGGTAGACTAGGTACAGTAGTAAAAATATAATTTTTGAGTATGGCGAAGAGCTTACAAGCTTCTGTTGTTCTTGTGCTAAGTAGAGCTTTCAAGTGTATTTTTATTATATAAGCTCAATATAAACTTTAGTATGATATATGACAATCAATCAGAAACCGGATTCCAAACCAAATCGCACAGATATTTTTGCAGTAGACTGCAATTCAATAACAACTAAAATACATTAAAAAAAGACAATTATTTCTATGTTTGCACTAATGTGCAATGTGATTAACATTTAATTTATATTGATAATTTATTAATTAATTAATATTAATTAATAAATTATTAATATAAATTAAATGTTAATCAGTTTTCATATATTTCCTTTCTCAAATAATCTTACAGTTCCTGCTATTAATACGCTGACGTAATTTACATTGCGGTAGTGATTTCTAATGAAGTATAGCGAGTGCAGGATTAATCTCGCTTTAACGTATTATAGCTGAAATTAATGGGATATATGTATGTGATTAATTAGCAATAAGCCACTCTTTTCCTCTACATTAAACTAATGGAAAATAAACTTTTAATGTATCAAAATAAGTTTGATCTTCGATATACACATATATTCTTCGACCTTATCTATGCCTTCGAGCTAAGATGAAGGTCAAGAATAAGCCCATTTTTAATAAAAAAATAAAAAATATAATATTTGTTGTTGTTCGTCTAGATTTTAGAAACTAGATTGTACAGCTGCAGGTATAACGTTATGGATTCGGTCCCAGTTATTTCTGAACAGTTACTAGGTTTTTCTATTAGAAGCACCTCGGACTTGGGAAGCATATTTTATTTATAGAACTTCAAGAAGTCGATTCTTTGTAAATAATTCATCAAATCTGAACAATACGAGAACTTAATATTACAAATCCAAAAAGCATCTAAAGGCACAGGGATAAATAAACAATAAATTATATATTGAGGAATAAATATATCACATAATTAACTCAGCACATAAAAATGAAAAACGTCATCTCCCTCTACAAGAGTCAACACAACGACACCGTCAAAGCCTTCTAGTACCATCCGCTAACTTTAAGGACTAAACCAAACAAACATTAAAATCTAATTTATAAGAAAGCTGTGTTAAAGTCTTTATTTTAATCAACCTTTCTTAAAAAAACTAATCTTATACCATTTATTTCTCTGCGAAACTACAAATATAACATATTTTCATAGTTCTCGATATTTTCATATTTTTCCATATTTCTTTTGACTATGCCCACCAGTTATTTTAGAAAATAATATAATTAAAAAAAATATATTTTTTCCCATAAAACAAGTTATATCACTCTACATTTGTTAGATTTTTGTGTTTTAATGGCTGTATGCAAGAGAAGTAGGCAGTGGTAGCCCAGTGGTAACGCGCTCGCTTGGGAAACCGAGTGAAGCGGGTTCAAATCCCGGGTCGCGCACCTCTGATATTTTCATGTGCGAATCATTTTCTAACATGATTACCACTTGCCTTACGGTGAAGGAAAACATCGTGAGGAAACCTGCATGTCTGAGAGAACCTAGCAAGTTTTCGAAAGACATGTGAAGTCCGCCAACCCGCACTTGGCCAGCGTGGTGGACTATGGCCTGATCCCCTCGTATTGAAGAGAGGCCCGTGCCCAGCAGTGGAACGTTAAAAAGGGCTGAATACATGCAAGAGAAGCCATAGAAAAGTATAGTACTAACTTTGAATTATGAGCTAATGTTAGAGACTGTTCACTCTAAATGACTAAACTTTTAACAACAAATTTTCTTCAATTAAAAATATTTAAGCAGTGGAGATAAAAGGGTGTCATAAATTAAGCAACTTTGAAATTCTCATTTAGATTTTAATTATTTTCATTTGACTTATGAAATTAATTGTTTTTAATGGCTTAAATGAGAATTCCTTAATCTTTAGGGGTTAAATTAATTAGTCGTCTTGTAAAACTTTGTAAAGTATGAATGATGTTAGAAAACAACACTTGGATGAAAATTTACTTTAAATAAAAAATCTAAACAATCTATACATATAATAAATTGTAACTAAGCCGAATCTGTACGTTAAATATTTTTTGGAAAAACTTATTGAAATAAATATTATTATCAGATATACAGAGGCCGAATCTATAGTTTTTAGAATTTTTGTCTCTGTCTGTCTGTCTGCTTGTTACCGCATCACAGAAAAACCACAGGAGGGATTTTGATTAAATTTGGTATAGTGATAGCTGGTTACCCGGGTCAACATATAGGATACTTTTTACCGCGGGAAAACATCTCATTTTTGAGAAAAAATACAAAAACTGCAATGTAAGAGTATACTAATATGTAAAACCTAAGGATTTGGTTTTTGGTCACCTGAATGCGGGCGGAGCCGCTGGCAATGCTAGTATTATATAATATTCTATAATGGAGTAAAATAGGGGACGAAAATTTGTAGGAAACTACCTTTTTAAATATTTTTTGTAGTTTTAACGCGAGCGAAGCCGTGGGTTCTGCTAGTGTAATATAAATTTGTTAAGCTTGAAACTAAGATAATTAGATCTAATAGTTTATTTGGAAACATATTCTATTGAACAAAATATGTTTTTTAACATTTACCTATTCAAAATAACTGATTATTACGTTTTAGCTGATTTTATTTCTGCGATGTGTTCGCTTATTAAATTAAAAAGAAGAAAAAATTTGACAACGTCAATACAAAATTTATTGTGTAATCGAAATTTATTTTAAAATATACCCAAAAATAACATTAATAATTGAATTAATAGTATAAAAAATGTTTTAAAACACAACAAAATCGAAAGTGCATAATATTTAACACCATTCAGACAAAGAAAGACAATAGCATTCCCAAGGAGGGTTGACGTCAGGCAGGCGGCCGGTCGTAAAACTTTTGCCAAATCCTATCAGCAGTACACTGAAGATGTACTGCGCCGACCCCAAGTGATTTGGGAAATGGGCAGGGAGAAGAAGAAGAAGAAGAAGTTCGCTTATTAAATTAATTTTGTTTTTTTTGACGTACATACATATATTTTAAGAATATTTAATGATACAATTTCCATCACGATGGGAACTATTTGTAGTGAAGTGAAATATTTGAAAGGCCAGAAAAATGTTGCTGTCAGAATACCTTTCTTCCCCTAACAGACCATTTTGGACCGTGCGATTTATCAATGTGACCGAATTATCCGGTTTCAGATACCTTCGAGAAAAAATGATATTTTATCGCAACACGTTTTATAAATATGTACATTTAGTAATACCTATGTTATAATGTTGAAATGTGTTTTTGTTTGTAGTGACTACAATCATTAATCTTTGAAACTACCACGACGTGTTAGATTTGAAGCACGTTTGTTTTCTTTATATTTTACCTATTTAAGGAAAGCAGTTTTACATTACCTACGTTATTCTTAGACACTTTAGAACAGCACGTACAGATCTATCACCTGTTGTTTGACCGGCAATATAAGCTATCAGCATCCAAATTTTACTAAATCAGGTACATAAGTTGTTGTATACTAAGCTGTATAAGTTATTATAGTTTTTTAACTATCCCACGGGAACTCTTTAATTTTCTGGATGAAAGGTATCTAAAATGTTGACCTGGGATATAAAGTGGCACCATGCAAAATGTTATTTAAATCAGTCTAACAGTTTCGGAGATTAGCCCATACAAACAGACAGACAGAGAATCAAAAACAAATTGAAAAAAATCTGGATTTGTTCTATTTCTCTTCTTACATCTCCCTAACCCGTTCTTTAACATTTTTTTGCTATGTACAGACATTCTCTACAGTTTTATTACATGTATAGATAAACTATCTTCATTGCACCAATTATTAAGGGCTTGCAAGATGAAGACATTGTATTGTATTGTTTTCAAGTTAGAACAATATTTTGTTGACCCGCGCCAGTCATATTGGTAATTCAACTCCAGAAAGTCGACCTAAATTGTCAACTAAGCCTTTATAGTTAATAGCAATGTAGAGCAATTTAGACTTTATGGTTTTGAATGGATTCCTAACATTAATGCAGAAATTTCGTGCCAATACTCTTGTTCAACCACTTTGACTCGGCCACCCTAACCTTAATCTAGCTACGTGACCTAAATTATACTAAAAATAAAGATACGCGCATACAATGAGCGAGACAGTCGTATGAAAACTTATTAAATGTTACTGCTGTCTAAGCTTATAATTTTTAATATATTACAACCCTAGACAGAAATAGATGTTTTAAATTATTTTATTCGTGTTCAATTGAAATTTGATCAGTGATTTCGAGGTTTGTTATATAAAACTTTTCACTTTAAAGTTTGAAATTATAATGAAACTATCCTAAGTTAACAAAAACAATGCTTTAGTACAATGAAAGGTTTTATTAGAGTAGGATTTTATTTGATGAAAATAGCTCGTACTGCCTTAAGTGTGTACAATGTACGTGCCTTAATATATGGCTAAATTCTTAACAGTTATTTCTCATGTTTGTGAATTTCTTTAAAATTGCATACTTTAACTGCAATATACAAGTTATTCTAATAAAGGCAGTCTTAGAAATTGTAATTTTAAATATTTATAGGTAGTAGTTACTTTATAATTTGTTAAGAATGCATTTCAACGAATATGTTTAGATTGAAGGGTGGACATTTTAATTTTATCTTACTAATATTATAAATGCGAAAGTTTGTGAGGGTGTCTGGATGTCTGGATCTATAGATATATGGATATTTCTCTTTCACGCAAAAAGTACTGAATAGATTTTAATGAAACTTTACAATAATATAGCTCATACATCAGAATAACCCATAGGCTAATTTTTATCCCAGAAAAATGTACATTTTGCTGGTTTTTCTGGTTCCCATGGGATAGATTTGTGTTTTGTTTTTCGTGGGATAATTTATTTTTTACTTTAGTAATAACATAAAAACCCCAAATATTACCATTAACGCCCTTTTTTAAAAATGACGATTTTTAGTACAGTATCGTACCCACGAGAGCAGCAAATCGTGTAGATCTGATTTATTATAATAGGTATATTAAACAAACCAATATCAATCTTACACAACTTGTATCTAAGTATACGCAAAGATATAAGTTATATAAAAGAGTTCGAGTGTTTCTCGCAGCATCTTTTGAAAACAATGTTGTCTTTGAAATAAAAATTCAATAAATAGTCATAGAAAAAGTCACACTATATTGTTTTATCTCATTTTTAATATTTTCAACCAAGCATTAACTTTGATCGACGAACAACAGGCCATTATTAGAAAATGCTTTCGTTTGACATTTATAGAATTTTCTGGCAATCTTGTTGGACTGCCGATATTAAAATTTCTTTCCCGTAGCAATACTAATGAAAATTAATTCTTTATTTGATGAAAATTAATTTTTGATGCGTGTGTGTGTTCGTACCTCTCTCCTCGCTTCAATGGCTTGACTGATTTTGATGATTTTTTTGTGTATTTATAAGGTCAGTTAGAAAAATTCAGATTTTTTTGATTTTCGGAAGAAACGACATCTGTGGCACGTCAACTTCTGTTTACCAGTTTTATTAATTGAACATAATATGTTATTTTTATTTATTTATTTGGTTATTATTTATAAGCGCTGTATGCCGTCATACACGTCTCCTAGTGCGGCAACAGAGGCTACCATATCTTTTGTGCCAACGTCAGCCTAAAATAAGTTAAAACTAAGATTAAAAACTAAGATTGTTCTGTATCTTAATATATGTATGTTTGTTTTTGTATGTAATATTGTTTATTGTATGTGCTTTAGTGGTCTATAAAATAAATAATAATGATAATTATTATTATTTTTCAGATGCAAAGGTAGAAGGCTATCCAGTAATGGTCTGGTTTCACGGAGGAGATTTTGTTCGTGGTAGCGCTAATAGTATTAATCCGTTCCAACTGGTGCTCAAACAAAAGGTACCCTTATATCAATTTATGTTTTTAAAAATATATGTACTGTCTAGGCCGAGTAAGCGGTCTATGCTAATTTTATTTTTAACTGACTTGTTCAAAAAAGAGGAGGATCTTGTATGTTTTTTTTTTTGTTAATTATATAGGCTACCTGCCTCGGTAGTTTAATGGCTAACATGTACGGCTGCCGGTACGGATGTTGCGGTTTCGAGTCCTAGGTCGGACCAAGTGTTATATATATTTAGTTAGTAAGTGGGTGGTGTTTCACCCCCGTGACTCGGAAAATACGTAAAACCTACCGTCCAAGCCTGATCTCTCACTATTTTTACAAATTATCGTCCCATCGGAATTGAGAGATATTTATGCGCTATAATATGTCCCGTGTAGTTTGCCAGTCTCAGCGATTGGCCGCCTTGGCCGAAATCGGTCACGAGTACATCATCATTCATATAAATTAAGAAAATATATTAATGAAAAATTCATTGTTGCAGGTAATCTTTGTAACTGTGGCCTACCGTTTAAATATATTTGGCTTCTTTTCAACATTGGATAACGAGGCTCCGGGAAACTTTGGCTTGTTAGATCAAGTTGCGGCTCTTTATTGGGTAAAAAATAACATAGAAAGTTTTGGTGGAGATCCTGAAAATGTGTGTATATTTGGACATGACGCAGGTGCAGTTAGCGTTGGGCTGCATTTAATATCACCTTATTCTGCAGGACTATTTCAAAAAGCTATTGCAATGAGTGGTAACGTTTTGTCTTCGGAGACGGTGAACATAGCTAGAAAAGAAATAATAACGGTCGATAAAGTGGCAACTGCCTTTAGCTGTTTCAGAAAACCAACATCTAAGTTACTAGATTGTCTTAGGCGAGTTAATTATCAAGCTCTACTGGATATCGGAGAACCTTTAGCTTCATGGAAACCAATAATCGACAACGGTTTTAGCAATATATCTCAGCCGTTCTTAACAGATCAACCAAGTAAAATGTTTGATGATGAAATATTTAGTCCTGTGCCTATTTTGACTGGTTACACCAATATGGAGGATGCTCTTCTTTTAGATAAAGATGGAGATTCAGGTATAAGTCAAAGAGAATTTGATATAATGCGTGAAGAAGTAATTCTTTCTGATATAACTGTAGACAATAGTTCATGTTTTACTAATCAACACCATATTCAAGATGCAGTTGCGTTCTTCTACAAGCCAATACCACCAACGACCAATGAGACTATATTACGACATCAATTGTTGGATTTTTACACTGACAAGGTATATGGAGCCACAACATACCAATTAGCCAAGTATGTTAGTAAGCACGCTCCTGTATATTTATATAGATTTGATTTAAAACCCTTTTCAGATATCGCTAACGAAGGTATACCAGATTGGGTCTCAGTACCACATAATTTCGATTTGATTTTTACTTTTGGCTTGCCTTATTTAGCATTGCCAGAAGATTTAACAAAATGGGACTACAGAGATAAAAGTATATCTGATATTGTTATGAAGATGTGGACGAACTTTGCCTGGTATTCCAATCCGACAAATTCGGGTGTCATTATTCAATGGGATACTTTTGAAACTGAAAAACCAGGATTTTTCATAATAGACAGACAAAATTTTACAATGAGTACTCCTTACAATATTAATTACAAAGCCTTGGAATTTTGGACAGATTTTTATCCAAAAGTAGTTGAAATTGGTACGAAATGCTGTAAAGAGATTCAGGATGACTCTGGTACTGACTCAATTTTTAGCAGAAGGGTATCATTAAACTTGTTCATTTTAGACTTAATTTATATAATTTTGTCGTAATATTTTAATATAAGTTGTAAATTTGTAACATTATTTTTGTATAGCTATTAATAGAGTCGTAATTTATTTATAAAACGTTATTGAAATGAAAATTAAATTAAATAAAAAAATATTTATCTATTTTAAAAACCCTTCAAAAATAAATTTGGAAAATGAAGTATCTTTTATTTTTATCAAACCCATGGAAGAATACAATATTTTTACATACAACTAATCATTTCCCCTATATCCACTACTGTACGAATATTTTGGTCACTAAAGAAGACATAAATTTATAAATAAACTCATATAATTATTTACTTGTAACATGCAAAAATGCAAGCAAGATCGGACCAAATATAGGGTAATTAGCCAATATAAATAATCACTTAGTATATTTCAAACACTACGCCAAGGCGATTGAGTTTTTATTATATATTTTTAATTAATTTCATTGTTATATAACATTTACAAAGTCCTAAACGATCAATAGTAGACTTGACTTAAACCTTAGCAGTTCTTCGTCTGATCAATATGAACGTATTGTTTTGCAAGTCTTTCGTGATTGCCGACCATTATTCATAAAACTGGCTTGTTCGAACGTCGTTGCGATAACAGCAAAAGGGGTAACTTCGAAACGTTCTTACAATATGAAAGCTGAAAATAGCTTAAGTATTTTTAATTATCACGTGTTCTAGTTAAATATTTAACGATCGTCCTTAAAAACATAAAGTCTACTTCAAAATGTATTAAATATAAAATAGAAATAAGTTTTTCTATGATTTCCATACTTTCAACGAATATTTTTTTAGGGTCTTTGCGTGTTCGTCTGTTTGTGTATTAGCTTTTGTCTTTTAAATCTAGACGTGTTATGTTGCATTATATACAAATAATTAAAAGATGGTTTAAGATAAGAATAATTAATATTACTTATTAATGTTAACTTTGGTACAAATAAGAAAAGTATAAAGAATTTTAAACACATTGTGTGACATATCAAATGATGGATAATTACTCGTATAAAGGTAAAAAAATAATTGGGATTTAACAATCCTCATGTCTTCCCCATTCTGCGTGACACTTGTGAAGTAATTTATGCTCTACTAGCGCATTTTGAAGCCTTTCCCAAGAAAATTTAATATTTAAGTCTTTATTATTTTAAAACTAATTAAAGATAATAAAAGTAGTTAGATATATTAAGTATGTCGTTTAGTTTAAAAATACTGAAAATAAATTTATAATTTATATCTTTCATAACTTGTCCCTTTTTTAAACGTTGGAAAATGCATTTAAGCGTAGCTGCAGATACAGTGGTTATGTGAGTCTCACCGGCTATAAAAATTAGTACGGCAACACAAAGGATCCCTTCTTTAATGGGGCATCGCAAGATCGCTTACGCACTCAACCACGACGTCCCGACTGCTAGGTTGCCGAGAGAAACCACAACAACCATGGAGTTGCTACAACAAGTAACCCGCATGCCACAGTGTTTTATCTTTAGTCCGAGTTTTAATTTTTTCAGTCATTTTTTTTTCTTTTTTTAAGCATTTTGAGTTTTATTTAAGAATTTGTTAGCCTAAATTATATTTAAACATAACTTGTATACTTACATGTATTTTTGTAATCACTTTTAAAAATCTTCATTTTGATACCCAAGTTGATAGGTTTCGAGGAAATTCTTTCTTCAAGATACAAACTGGCGATTCCGCCATTTTGATTTTAAATAATACTCATTAACGAACTTTCTCCTCTTTTGGACTTCGTTGCAGTCAGGTAAAAACATTTGTGGGTTTTTTTGTTTGTTTGTCTGATCGCATTTCTCGCAAACACTACTGAACGTTTAACAAAATTTTGCACAGATAATTTCTTATTACTCGGATTAACATTTAGGATACCTTTTGCAACAGGAAAATCTATCATTTACACGGGAAAACACACAGTAAACTAGTTCGGCAACTCTACGCCACTAAAGAAAGAAAAAAACTAAGCCGAGTTATCCTTCATTCAAAAATTTCAAAAAAAAACATCAATCAATTTATTACACAGAAACTATCTATAGGTAAGTACATTGTGTCATTTTCATGAAAAAACGAAAATTTTGTTCGAGCTGAAATGGCTCGCCTATACATATCTCAACTGCGCCTGCCTGTATCGGTTTTTCCGCTCAGGTTCTTCTAAGCCACACAATAGATTTTGATACGGTTTTCATTTATTTATCTGTTTTTGTCAAACGCTGGCTAAACTTTAAGTGATTCCGACGTTATAAGATACGGGTATTGATATCAGAACCGAGATGACTATTTAAAATAAAATATTTAAATAAATTTTAGGAAAGCCCCGTTTTATTTCTTTATATTTCATTCTAAATTGAAGTTAAAGATGTATCACTTATTTATTTATATACATATTTAACTTATATTATATATATATATATATATATATATATATATATATTTAATTTCACTTAATATTGGATCCACATGATAAAAACTTTTTTACATACATCTTTAAAGGTCACTGAGCTTGAGATGAGTGTCAACAGTAGACAGCATTAATCAAACTTATAATATATAAATATTGCTTGTAATTTAGTACTCGAATCTTTGTTCTATAAAGTTTAGATAATAGGTAATATGAGCTCCGAGTAAAACATTTCACGTAGACTTATCGGACGTTGGCAAAACCAGTTATCACCAAGAATAATCAACATCTTGGTTAATTGATACCGACAAATAACAAAAACAGACGAACGACCCATGACATTTGATTATAGGTACTGCTTTGTTGCACAGACAAAATTCTATAGGAGATTATGAACCTCATGGATCCACCATACGATACAATATGACGTCAACTAAATATGAAATGCTATGAACTAGAAAAAGAAAAATTAGAATGAAAAGCTAGAACTTGTGACGAAAAACTTTATGGTGTTTTTGGTTTGTATTTTACCCTATTTGTCCCATAATTTAACAGCAAAGGTAATATTACTGCATACTTATTAGTAATGATATCCACATATGTAATAAATCTTTAAAGGTTATCTTGCTTGAGATTGAGGGTCAACAATAGACAGCAATAAAATTAATCTTATAAAATACTAGCATTGCGCGCGGCTCCGCCCGCGTTCAGATGACCAAAAACCAAATTCTTAGGTTTTACATATTAGTTACTCTTACATTGCAGTTTTTGTATTTTTTCTCAGAAATGAGATATTTTCCCGCGGTAAAAAATATTAATTATGTTGACTCGGATAACCAGCTATGACCATACCAAATTTCATCAAAATCTGTCTGGTGGTTTTTGTGTGATGCGGTAACAGATAGACAGACAGACAAAAATCCTAAAAACCATAGATTCGGCCTCTGTATCGATAATAATGTTTATTTCAATAAGATTTTCCAAAAAATATCTAATGTACAGATTCGGCTTTGTTACAATTTTATTATATGTATAAATGAATATTGCTTGCAATGTAGTACTTATTTTTATACCGTTTTAAAAATTATGAAACCTACCTTTTTAGAGTATTTTTTGTAGTTTTACCGCAAGCGAAGCTTCGGGTTCTCTAGTGATATATAATATTATATTCTTTATTTAAATGATATTCTATAAATATATGATTGTAATATGCTTTTTTAATTATTTTATTGACTTATCATTCCTTTTACAAGAGTTGTGACATACGGGATGAAATCTTTAGCTAGTTTTACAAGTATACACACACTTTTTTTAATATAATCAAATGGACTAATATTAGTCGTACAGTTATTGTTTCAATAAGTTCAGCCTAAGGATATATTAGTGGTAGATAGTAACGTATTACCTATCTGCATAATAAATATTATAAATGTGAAAGTTTGTGAGTATGTATGGATGTTTGTTATTCTTTCACGCCAGAACGGCTGAACGGATCTGGATGACATTTGGTACAGAGATAGAATATAGTCTGGAATAGCACATACTTTATTACCTACCTTATCCCGGAAAATAGACGATTCCCGAGGGATAGATTTGTTTTTGCTTTTAAAGAGGCGAACCCGAGCGAAGCAAAGGTAAGCCGCTAGTTTCTAATAAATTATTATAACTTTTAGATTATTATTTATACACAGTTATACGTTATAAAATTATAGAGATAACTGACAATAAATATATTACCATGGACTCCTTTATAATGAAAAAACATTTGCAAAAGTGTAAGTTTTCTTAGGCGATAACTTTACTGACATTTCTGGGATTTTACATCTGGGAAACTTTATACTTAGTAATACGAAATACGCAGAAGGCCTTTGCGAATTGTTTGTATATAATAAAAATTCTTCAAAATAAAAAAGAATGGTTACATGCTGATAATATTCTTGCTCGGAAAGTCAAGTTCGTGAACACTGAGATTTTAAATAAAACTATCTTTACGGAATTTTTGGCGTATTTATTTTGATTTTTTGGTTCCTGACGTTTCGAATGCGTTACAGCAATCATGTTCACGTCTCAGTCTCTCCTGCGAGTAAATCCGCAAAAAAAAAAACTGAAAAGATAATTTTATTTAAAATGTCAAATATTCGCGGAAATCTAAGAAAGTATTATCTGAAAGTTTCATGAGAAACCTACGTGTTTAAAGGGATCTATATAGTTTTTGAGAGTCTAGTGAAGGCCGTGGCCACCGTGGTTGACTAATATTACAAATAATTATTTTAATATACCTATAAATAAGTCTTAAGTAAATAATTAAAAACTAATAGAATTGAAAAATAGGCATAGGTTGAAATTTACTTTAGTAGTTGAGACTTGTACAGTATTGTATATAGTAATTTAACTTATTTTATTACTTCTAGAAAAAGAGTCCCCACGGAATATAAGATAGAAAACGAACTTTTCAATGGAAGAATAAAGTGACCTACATATTATGTAAATTGTATATATTGGCTATTGAAATAAAACGAGAAGAGACATGGGTAAACGTTAGTTTAGATAGATAGATAGATGCTTTATTGTACACCACAAAGATATATACAAAAAGTAGATATAAACAATAGACGATGCACAGCAGGCGGCTTTATCGCTATAAGCGATCTCTTCCAGGCAACCTTAGGGCGTAGGAGAAATTATATGAAATGGTAGGCGGTGTACTTACTACACACAATTGCATATCCTAAATACAGACATACATAAATACATACATACATACATACATATATACATACATACACACACATACATACAAAATAATAATAATTTAGTTACCACTTACATATGTGAGTCATATAAAAATAATATTATCGGCTTTCGTCTCCAACATATAAGTGATATAAACCCGACAAAGATAATTAAATATAAATAAGCATCCATCAAACAATCTCTTGACCCGAGGTTTTTCCTGACGCTGTTTTTGCATCGTATCGGTTTTAGTATAAACCAGTTACCTCTGTGTCGTGTTACAAGTCTCTTGTGCTTAAGGAACAAAACTGTGAGTTCTTTATTCAATATTTTATTAATATATATACTATATCTGTATTATATTTTACCTTACTATATGTTATATGTTAATTTAACTAACTTAATATTGTGCTGTTCTATGACAAAACAAACTTAAACAAAAGCTTAAACTGGAATTAGCTTTAACAACGAATAATAAAAGGCGAACTGTACGTAATTGTTTGATAAGCCAAATCTATTTTTGTATCATATCATATATATAATAACCGATTGCTTTTATTAATATTTGGTTACTTTAACTTTATATCTTTATATAGTATAAAATGAAGTCGCTTCTGCTGTCTGTTCGCTTAGATCTTTTAAAGTACTCAACGGATTTTAATGAAATTTTCAGCAATAGATACAGTGATTAAAGAGGGAGGTTTATATGTATAATACATGCATATTAGAGTACAGAAAAGCCGAGAAATTTAAAGATTTGTATTTAATAGTAAGCCGTTAAAATGTACCTACGGCCGAGCGAAAAGACGGTGAGTCGCTAGTTATAGGTAATATATTATATTAATACTGGCTACTTACCCTTGTTTTGCTCGGGTGCGTTTTAACATATTTTCAATAGATAAAAGTAATTATTATATTATTATTTTTTTATTATTATTTTAAAATTTTATATATTAAGTCACAAATATATATTAATATATTAAAAGACACTCAAAAAGACTAATATTACCCGGTTTTTCTCGCAACTGTAATTATTTTATTGTGTAGTTGAATGGAACCCTTTGCGATAGTCCAATTTGCAGTGACTCAATTTTTTGCTCACGTTACTTTTGTTATGATGATTGATATCTACGGTGATTCACGTATTTAAATAGGCTAATAATAAAACATTTGAATTGCTTACACTTAGGATTGTATTGAATCGCAGTGTATGTTATTTCTTCACGCTATAACTGCTCAACTTTAAATGAAATTTAGATTATATATATATATATATATATGTGTATATATATATTTATCGACGTACATACTCGTATGTATTTCCCACGCGTGTAACGTCACGGGCAAAAGCTTCTAAAATCTAAATAATAAAATAATTATGTTAATACGTATATAACTAAGTATAATTTCTAAGAAAGTATTATCATAACTTTCATTTATATTTTACTGAAACTACCTACTATAAACAAATGTATCACAAAATAAATGAACCTGTTAAATTCATTCGAAAAACACTCAGTCAATAGGCACACGAATAAACAAATACGCATAAAATATATTTCTTATATATAAAATATGTTCTAATTCTGATAGAAATAAAAATATACGGCCTATAAATATGGAAAAACTTTTCTGATCAATCAATTTATTAAAGTTACTCGTAGATGGGAACTAGATGGATGGAATTGAATTAATGAAAATAACGTATTTTCCATGAAATAATATATAGGTTTACAATTTGTTGTAAGCAACAAATTGTAAACCTATGAAAAATTCACTCAAAAGCTTCTTTATATGATAGAACTTAGTTTTAAGTTATAATATCTACTTATATGTTCAAAATGTAAGCGACACATATATTTATTATATGCATATAACACATAAAATATCTGCACATGAAAAATTAATAAAAAACTACTATTACGTGTCCTGTATAGAATATAGACCCCAAAACAATAGTTACTGAATTTTTGGCCTGTATGTCTGTGTGCATTTCACGCAAACAGTATCTACTAAACAGATTTTAACTAAATGCCTAGTGATAACTTATTACTCGGGTCCACATTGGAAAAGTACTTCCTGTAATAAAAGGTATCTACTTTTTATTACAGGAAGTAGGTACTTTATAGAATACATTATACATTATTAATAGAATAATTGGGTTATTTATAGGAAATTCCTTGTTAGTCAATATGTAGAGCTATTATTTGGTAGTAAATAGTAAGTTAAGCAGAATACCCTAGTGGATATAATGCATTTTAAAAAAATACTTTACAATCAAATCTTAGGAGTTGATTCTAACATGATTCAAATTAAAAAGATTCAACTGTACAATTGTTGTAAGTATTACAAATAAAATCGATAATAGAGCCAGAATTTAAGTAGTGGAACTCTACAATGGCTAGTAAAGCCTTAGATTTTTTCTCGTTTGATTCATTCACGCTGCGGTCATCGAATGCGTGTTTATTTAAGTTTTTTTTTAATTTAAATTATGTGTATAATAATTATTATGTATACAATGATCTATAGTAGGGCTGGGTGGTACGTGACTACTCTTTATGCATACATCAAGTTTAATCTTAATTCATATACATATAAATAAATAAATATGTTAGTACATTAACTCTCAGCACCATCAAGTTCCATGATAAGATACGAGGCTTGTGTTATGGATACCAGATAGTTGATACTACACTAAACATATATAACTTTAAATACATACATATTATAAATATAAACACCACGACTGGAGTACAAACATTCATGCTCAACACACAAATAAAAGCCCCCAGCGGGATTCGAACCCTCGACCGCTGGCACAGCAAATAGGGTCACTACAAACTGAGCTAAACGTGTCGTCATACATTAAAACGAAAAATAAATACATATAATGTAAAACAAATTGTATTTCCTGTATTATGGCCGGTCAACGATAAGATCATCTCAATATATGTACAATATAATAGGTACACTAAATAAACATAAACAGCTTACAGGTGTCTTGTACTTGAAAATGAGTACTGCAAGTTATTTTATAATAAAGATCTTGAGGAAAACCAATACTATATGACCTTCGCAGGCTTCTACTTGAATGATTCGAATTCCGAGACTCAAACCTTAAAATGTATAGTGAAAAATATCAAGTTTAAGTCTATAAAAATGGTCGTCATGTTTATTTATTTCATTTATAAACTAAAGTATCTTTTGATAATTAAATCGAACAAATATTTAAATAGCACTCTTTTATACACAATTATTTATTATATGTATAGATGTATAGTATGAATAATAATAAAAAAATATTTTCTCTCTTTAGCAAAAGCATCCACATCAATAAAGGGTCTTTTCCAAAAACAAATCAAATGACAAATTTACTTATATATAATAGTTATTATGTAAACATCTATAAGCTTAAAAATTATTTTACTATATATGTATTGCATTTCACCACAAAATTGGACTTTTATGGAAAAATGAGTCACGTAAATTATTTTTACAACTGAATTATTCTAACATTAATAAGTACCTACGATTTATACTATTAAATAAATTAAAAAAATATATGTTGGGGACATTAACACACAGCGCCATCTAGTTCCATGGTAAGCTACGAGGCTTGTGTTATGGATATCAGATAGTTGATACACTATACATATATAACTTTAAATAAATACATATTATAAATATAAACACCCATGACTGGGGTACAAACATTCGTGCTCATCACACAAATGAATGCCCCCAGCGGGACTCGAACCCGCGACCGCTGGCACTGCAAGTAGGGTCACTACAAACTGAGCCAAATACTATACCATTTAAAAAAGGATAATTGCTTACCTGTCTATATATAATTTATGTGACTTTAAAAATGCAAACATGACATGGATTTCTGATTATCGTTGCTTATCCATACATATAGTAAAATTGTAACTAATTCGAATCTGTACATTAAATATTTTCTGGAAAATCTTATTGAAATAAACATTATTATCGATACAGAGGCCGAATCTATAGTTTTTAGATTTTTTGTCTGTCTGTCTGTTACTGCATCACGAGAAAACCACTATACAGATTTTGATGAAATTTGGTATGATGTTAGCTGGTTATCCGGGTCAATATATAGCATACTTTTTATCGCGGGAAAATATCTCATTTCTGAGAAAAAATACAAAAACTGCAATGTAAGAGTATTTTAGAATAAGAATTTGGTTCTTGATCATCTGAACGCGGGCGGAGCCGCGGGCAATGCTAGTCATTATATAATACTCGTTGCTAAGTTTCTGTATAAGTTGCTTCAATTTTACACCAAAATTTAGATATTTTCAAACATAATATTAATGAGTACAATTGTTGTGAATAATTTACTTATAATATACTTATATTATATTTACCTATATATTATAATAAAATTTATAAATAATTTCTAATATATTTTCATATAAAACTTTTCAGACGATGGCCTTTAATCCAGCATTTTTATTGGTAGCATCTGTCTGCCTCGTGTCTGGACAGAGACCTTCGTTTGCTGGTTCCAAACCGATTGGATTTCCTGAAATCATCAAACCTGCAGATGAACTTGGAAACAGGTAATAAATAAGTATTTACAATACAATTTCACGCTGGGAATCCCCGTTCCAAGCAATTTAATTCAAGGGTTTTGGGTTTTACATATGAATAGATTAGCACTTTTTTTAACGTTAGGAAATGTATTTACGCACGAGGTGTGGGACTCACCGGCAAAGCCAGTACTACCCACTAAAACCCAACAAAAACTTCCCGTGTTAATGGGGCGTCGCAGGATCGCTTACGCATTCAACTACGACGGCCCGACGGCAGGTCTGCTGAAGCAGACCACAACAACCATGGGGTTGCTCCACAATTCACTCTGCTATCAGAGAAGTACCAGGAGCAACCCACATGGTACACCGTTCACCGAAGAGGGCCACCTCCCACCGCCCACCAAAGTGGGTGGGAGGTGTCCCTGTGCGTTTCTTGGCTTCGTGCCTGGTTGTACTGCCAGGCACTACTGAGCCCCCCCTCCCCACCACGACAAAGTGAACGCACGTTGGGGGGAGGGGGGGGGGGGAGGCGTGAGATTAGCACTTACCGTTATAAAAATAATTGTAAAAAAAACAAAAAAGACGTGTGCCTGTACTTATGTACGCACGTAAAAAATTATACTTCTTTGGCTTAACAGAACAAATGTAGCTAAAGATTTCATCCCGTATGTCACAACTCTCTGTGTGTAAAAGGAATGCAGCTAACTTCATAATGTCGCTTTTTGGCTATCGGTATGCGCGCGCTTCGTAAAGATTTTACTCTTATATTTTTTCCAAACGTCCCAAAAGAAGTATATGTTCAAAAAAAACAAATCTAACATAAATACATTATATTAATATTGTACTGAGATCAAGGTTTAATAATAACCATTCAATAATTGAATAAGAGTTTCAACTACTAGATTATGCGTCGACTTAAAGCTAACAAGGGCTTTTAGAGTTATTAGATTTTTGTGTCTATAAAACGTGCAGCTTTCGATATCCGATTGACGTAATTTTACGGGGTTTTATTGTACAAATATGGGTTTATATGGCAATATCTGTGTTTTAAAATTTAACGCATTCGTGATATCACGTAATGTGTAAATAAATAGCTATCGATTATTATTTTTTCTTTTTAATTATGATCATATTTTGTACCAAGTCCCATATAGCTTTAGCCTTGTAAAAAACACGTTTGTGTCTATTAATATACAGTAAGTATTAAATTTTAAACCCTTTTGAACCCTTTTTGGCGTCCTACTGCTGGGTATGGATCTGGTCATATTACATTTCTTTAGACTAGACTTTACATGTCTTTTGAAAACAATATTGATTCTCTCAAACCGTATTTGCAAGTAATCATGTTGATAATTCGCACGTAGATATCAGAGGTCCTAGACCCGGATTTTAGTTCTTGGTCTTCTACTTTAACTACAATAATAATTAAACAACTAACACATTTTCAATAATAATAATTAAAACACATTTTTTACAGATTCGGAGATGACACACCTTTGGTTTTACCCATCGAAGCAAGAGGCGATCGGGATTTAGTTGAACGTATAAGTAAATTGCCTGTAGATCAACAGCCTTTCTGGTATATAAATTGGAAAGCTCTAGAAGATCTCAGAAAAAATCCAGTCACATATCAACAACGACCTAACTCTTTCACCGATGAAGGGGTACTTGCTGCGAGCCAAAATGTACCACCGAGCTCTGATCTTAGTTCCCGATTTGATACAAATAATCAAAATTCGAATGATCAAAATTCAAATAATCAAAATGCAAGTAATCAAAATCCAAGTAATCAAAATATAAGTAATCAAAACACAAGTAATGCGCAAGTCAATCGTCAAAGTTACAGAAGCAGTAAGAGATACACTAGATTTTAATTAAAACAAAAACATTGTTTTTTTAACAATATAGTTTGTAATTAAGAACAACCTTTTTATTTATTTTATATAATATTTATTATATAGATACATATTTTTTAAAGTATATAAGTACGACCTCAGTTTAAAGAATTATATATAGGGACTCCGCCATAATAAATGTCGAAGTCAAATACAGTAGCGTACATAGTACATAACAGGTTGTTTGCTTTCTTTAAAGAACAAGGTAAATTTTATTAAATATTAGTTAAATTTATATACGATTTTTGAGAAATAAAAATAATACCTCAATTTTTATTTATTTACCTAATTGTTTTTAAAACTTGAAGCGTCTCTGCTTCAAGTCTGGCAAAATTTGCTTTCCTGTGTCAGTTTTGTTGGTACAACAGAGTCGTATTTTACAACTGATCTTAACGAATTTTGGTATACGTTTTGACTTCACACTTTTTGTCGTCGGGGATTTTTGCGTGGAGGGGGTAGTTAAATTTTATTTATTATAATTTTTTTTAATAAATTATAATTTTTAAACAATATAAATTTTAAAATTTTTATTAATAATTCTTTTTATTATAAATATTTATATTAAAGCTTATCCCTTAATATATTTAATTTTAAAATTTTATAGTTACCAAAATAAATTAAAAAAAAATAAATTTTAAATTAAATTTTTTTCTAAAAAAACTACTTCCTTCAAAAAGGGGGCTATGGAATATCTCCGCCTCATGACATCCAATTTCGATGGGTTTTTTTTGTATTTGAAAGGTAGTAACTTAAGTTGGTCTCTTAAAAAATTGATGAAGATCTGATTCTGTTTATGTGTGGTGAACTAGAAATAAAACAAACATACCAAGTAATAAAACACATTATATTGACTTTTAAATAAATAAACCTTAATTAATACTAAGCGTATTCTTACAGCTAGCCTTAGAGAGGTATACATTAAAATAGCAAAATGCATTGTTAAATCTAACAGAATGACTCAAATTTGATCGAAAATCTTATTTCTATAACAACCTCTTACATATATTTGCATTGAAATAATATAAGAAAACCCATTAAAAATTCTATCAAAATATTTTGGTTAGAAAATTAGGCCTAAGCACAGCCTTCTTGAAATCTTAATACATTATAAGAAATTGATCATTTTTAATGAACCATGAGAGTAATATATATATAAATATAAAAAAAATGTAGGTAATCTACCGTCCCTATTATTCTACGCCTACAATGTGTAGTGGATATGTACAAGCTGACTTCACAATGCCTCTTTCATCAAAAGGAACTTCATTGAAATGAATTTCGTTGAAAAATAATAATTTCTAACTCAATTCCATCCAGGAAAGTAAAAAAAAAAGAAAATATTAATACCGTATTTTTGGTATCGTTATTTAAAAAAATGATTATGTGAGATATTACTTTAATTAGTACCAGAATCTTCTCATATTTAGAAGAAAAAATATATAACATGTAAGAAAAAAATTGGTATTTTTTATAAAAAAAAAATAACGTCGACTATGACACGCGAAAAAGTTTGGACTTTCAACTTTGATATTCCCTGAGCAAAAGGTAAGTACAAAAATCACAAAATATTTCACAGAAAAATCCATCCATGTATGTAATTCATAGCATGAATTACCAAAACTAGCGTTCTAAAATTAATTGTTCCAAGAATTAAAAAAAAAATCCCTCACAGATAACAAAAATATTATCCACAGATAATAAATATTCCGACAGTATAATAATTTAAATGTATTATTAATGTCACAACGTATCAAAATTGAAAACAATATAGTCTAAGATCTCGATATATGTAGTGGACCCCTCTCTCCTTCTCCAGGCGAAATGTATTTTTTGAACCGTTTTATGCTATGGTATACGTGTATGGTATATTAACAAACACGACCAAAAAATTTGCTCCAGGCTATTTTTAATTAAAAGTAGAGGTTCTACTATGGATATTTTATTTTATAACAACCCTATATCATTCAATTTGTGATAAAATTATTTATATTTTGATACTAGGTTTGTTCCGGAAGATACGATACGAGCAAATAACTAGGTTCAGGTAGTGATATTTTTATAAGTCTTTTACTTTCGATTGATGATTTAAGTTGTCACAGGAAAATTCCTTGTACATTAAAAAGAAAACTTTTTTTTTGTTTTTTTTTTTTATTAAAAATAGCCTGGAGCAAATTTTTGCCTGAGTCGTGTTTGTTAATGTTTTATTGTTTAAAATGTATATTTCGCTTGGAAAAAGAGTGAGGGCCCAACACATAGATCGAAATCTCCTACTAACAGTTTTGCAAATAAAAAATCTAAAAGAAACAACATTTTTTATAATAGAAATTCGTTTCATATTTAGTATTCATTACCGTGTGAGAATGATCAAGAGGCATACAGTCAAAATGGCTGACATTTTGTTTATGCTAGAACCAGAAGTACTTGTAACTGAAGGCAATATCACACTTTTGTAGTTGCAAGACTTTTCTGATGCTTCGTTACTCGTGAGTGCAGTGTAGTTCGGATAGCTTAATATCTGGATTGGCTGAAAGAAAGAAAAATATATATTAAAACGGCTGGACCGATTTTGACGGAACTTTCACTGGCAGATAGCTGATGTTATAAGAAGTAACTTAGGCTACTTTTTTTTAGAAAAAGAATTAGGGTTTCGCGCAAAAAAATGAAAACCGCACTTCGGACGCACACGAGCAAAGCGATGGTAACTCGCTAGTTATTAATATATATTAAATAACAATATCAGGTTTAAGATTCTCATACAATATTGTAAGCAAATTGGCGAAATACGCAATATTGCTTGGCCCACTAAAACCGCAAAGCCTAATTAAGCCAATCAGAATTTCCCAGTACAAACAGATGCGTTATAATTAACCTAAACACCCCGTACTATCATTTG
Source organism: Brenthis daphne (assembly GCA_947093115.1). Classification (NCBI taxonomy): domain Eukaryota; kingdom Metazoa; phylum Arthropoda; class Insecta; order Lepidoptera; family Nymphalidae; genus Brenthis; species Brenthis daphne. The sequence goes on along the minus strand of OX352474.1, from coordinate 2,198,814 downwards.
AACTGTGAAATAGTTGGATATCACCAAATTAATAGCTCAATAATCTGTACATATAATAAAATTGTAACTGATTGCTGTCTGTACATGGAATATATTTGAGAAAAATTAATATTGGAGGTATTTACGCATTAGAAGTGGTTTTCTCGTGATGCTATTACAGACAGACAGACATACAGACAACAATTCTAAAAATTATAGATTCGGCCTCTGTATCGATAATAATGTCTATAACAATAAGAATTTTAAAGTTAGACTTTTATTATATGTATAGGTAATTTATCACTACTAATAAAAGTTCAATTTAATGCAATTTCCATATACTCACAGAGCCCCAGCTGTCGTCGCGTTTCTTACAGAAGGTCATGTACCAGACGGTGTATAACGTCTTTTGTATTTTGTCAGTGAACAGCGGCTCGTACCAGGGCATCTCGTCCAAATGCGCCATGAATGTTTTGTTTCGGAATTCTGTAGGCTCCTTTATGACTAGACCCTCTGAAATAACAAATATGTCGACTTTACTTAACATGGTGTTACATATTATGTATACATTCTACACTAATATTATAAAGAGATAGATTTTGTAAGTGTGTATGTTATGTCTGAAACTACCGATTGGATTATGAAAATTCTTGAACTTATAGGAAGCTACACTATCGCTGAATGCTATAGACTAATTTTTTTCATATAAAAATTGATTGTCAGAAATTATTATAACTTTAAATGAAATTTAAAGAAAAATGGTATTCAAGTTGCTTTGTGGGCAAACGGTGCCTAAACAGTTTGAGAAGTAAAAAGCAAGACAATGTATAACAAAAAGATATCTATGGACGAATCCTGGGGAAGCGAGAGTAATTCACTACTCTGTCATTTGTAAAGTGGCGTAACCTAAATATAAATATATACCATATTTAATATATTTGTATCATATGTTCTGCCTCGGCACGAGGGTGAAACACCAACTTCTCAACTCCGGGTTGTTACTGAGAATATCTTAACAGGAAAACTCAATAACTAAACTTGACTCGACTTGGGATTCGAACCTGGGAAGTCCGAAACTGCAGCCGTACATGCTAGCCACTAGACCATCGAGTTTTTTCTAGTATTGCGTCTGTGAAAGTACTTACTCATCAAGCCAACTCCTTGGTCGTCTCCTTGCATTGCTGTTTCTTTTTCGCTCTGTTCTTTTATAACCGCTTCGAGCTCAGGACTTAGACCATCAATGCTGTAATTAAAAAAATAAATTATTAAACAATTTATTTTATTATATTTAATATAGTAGCACCTGGGCGACCGAGCTTCGATCGGAGTTCTTATTTTGTAATATCTTATTTTTTTGGTTAAAAAAACCTAAAACTTGAATAAATACAAAAAGAAACAAAAAAACAAAAGTAAAACTTTGTATCCGTCCGGGATTCGAGCTCGGTCACTTGTAATTGTCAATCTTATGCCTGAGCGTGCGAAATTACCGACCATATTTTCCGTGGAACAATGCAAAATAAAACCGCATGAAAACTCGAAAACACGCGTTTTCCCAGACATAAGACTAATCCAGACCTATTTTTCGCAATCGAAAACCCCCACATACCAAATTTCAGCGAAATCGTTAGAGACGTTTCCGAGATCGCCGGTATATGCATATAAATAAATAAATATACAAGAATCGCTCGTTTAAAAGTATTAGATAGATAAGAAATCTGTTTAAATAATATTTTAAAATAAATATATTATAATATGTTACACCTTTACAAAAACTCCACTTGCATTAGTTAAAATAATAAAGTAAGAAAAGATATTTTAAAAGAAGATTAAGTTAAAAGGTTCTGTCTAAGCTGTTTTTCTATTTTCATTTTCTACTTTTAAAGTATTTATAGCTAATAATTGATATAAATGTTTATTTTATAATATAGTTTAATAAAATTCATGTCTATATAAAATAAAGTATAGAAAAAGTATAAAAAAAAGCATGATAAGCGTTAACATATTAGAAATAATATTAAATAACTAGCACTGCCCGCGGCTCCGTCCGCGTTCAGATGACCAAAAACCAAATTCTTAGGTTTTACATATTAATATACTCTTACATTGCAGTTTTTATATTTTTTCTCAGAAATGAGATATTTTCCCGCGGTAAAAAGTATCCTTTATGTTGATCCGGATAATCTCAGCTATCATCATACCAAATTTCATCAAAATCCCTCCAGTGGTTTTACCGTGATGCGGTAACAAACAGACAGACAGATAAAAATTCTAAAACTATAGATTCGGCCTCTGCTGTATCCATAATAATGTTTATTTCAATAAGATTTTCCAAAAAATATTTAATGTACAGATTCGGCTTAGTTACAATTTTATTATATGTATAGATAAATATCTAGAGCTTTATGATTTTTAAACTTACCCAGAGAACAAAAATATGTTTTCAACTTGGATCATACTAAGGCCGTAGAATTCTTTAACGCCGAACGTTTCGAAGAACTCGACTACAGGCGTCATCGAGTAGCAGCCGGCGAGCTCCGTGCGAGGGTAGTACAGTACGAATGACAAGCACATTTCCTATGAAAGTTAAAAATACAATATATGTAATAAATATTTTATTTTATTTATTTTTAATTTATTTGTTTTAGGGAAACAAAAAGTACAATATTACATAAATAATTAATAATAATAGATAACACATAAACCAATGAAGTTTCCACAAATTAAGCAATACAAATATGAAGCAGACCACAATGAAAATAAGAAAAACAAAAAGCTAAACACTAAACTAAAAAATTACAAAAAGAAACATTGATTAACATGAATAATAAAAAAAAAATAAGGATATATTTTAATTAATGTCTTAGTAGAAGATTTTTATTGTTTTATTAAAAAAAACCACCTATCGGATATTTTTATTCATGTATTATGTTTAAAAAATATAAAAAATTTTTTCTTCAGTCAGTAATATTTAACTAATTATTTTTACATATTTGTTATTATACATACAAATACCCATATTAAAAAAAATAAGTAATTTTGTAAATTCCTTAATTTTTTGGTAATTTTCTTTTGGTAATATCAAAATAACAGCTTTTAACTAAATTCTTATGAAATTATATTCGGAACTTATAAGAAAAATAGAATTTTTAAAGTTTGTCTGTATGTCTGTCGGTTTGTTCCGGCTAATCGGAAATGGTTGGACTGATTTTAACAGGACTACTGGCAGATAGCTGATTTTATAAGTAGGTAGTAACTTAATCTACATTTACTTTATATTAAAAAGAATAATTAAGGTTCCGCCCAAAAAATTAAAACGTACATAGGGACGCACCCGAGCAAAGCGAGAGTAAATCGTTAGTTCTATATGTAATATCATTGTAATTTTAAAAAATATTTTTAATCTGTTCTCTAAAAAAGAAAACTTTCTAGAAGTTTCATAATACTTAGTTATCATAGGATACACATTATAGACTAACCTGCGTCGCAGAATAGCCACCTAGTGTGGGCTTATCTCGTGATGTTGTGTCGTAAGTACACTCAGTGATCATTGTGTCGCCTCTGAAGAACCTCCTTCCTCCGGGAACTATCCGGGATTGCTGATAGCGGGCGTCGTAGCTATTTTCCTATTGAATATTAAAAATTCTATTTTAGCAACATCGTTTTCTACATACAATAATTTTTCTCTTACTACGTTTGATACATAACTATTTTAGAAATAATATATATATATATATAATGTAAGTCCACAATTCAACTTTATTTTTCAATTTTTTTAATATTTTGTAATGTAAAGTTAGGTGAGATTAAGAAAAAAATAATGAATCTCCATACATTTTCCTTTTGTACAATATTTTTTATTACGTTACTTGTAAAAATAATTAAGTCATTGATGTACCATAAACATAAATGTACACAATTTGTAATTTACAATTTTATATTGAAGCACTAAGCAGAACAATAAGCGACATCTTGTATTAATTAGACGAAACAATAACTCATTGAATAAAATAGATAAGTGACAGCACCACGCCATCTATTGACATAACGTGGAACTACTTTGAAGAATATTAAAATAACGCCATCTATAGACAAAATTTTGAATTAATTTAATTAAACTTTATAGTAACGCCATTTAATATTTTATAACTGTTCTATTATCAAAATTACTAGCAGCGCCATCTATCCAAAAAGTGTAATACTATAATGTTAAATAACTAAATATTTGCGTTACAACTCAATAGGTGGCGCTGCTATATTTTAATATATATTTACCTCGGATATTCTGGGAAGTTCTTCAGTGCCTCGAATGTGCTTTAATGAAATTTTTCGAGCGGTTCCATGAGCGTGTAACAGCACTGATACAATATTGATTCCTTCCTCTGGCATAGTCTGGAATAAAAATAGCTGTATAAGTAACGTATTTTATGATAATATTATTGATTTGAATTTTAAATGTACATAATATGTACATATGAGTATTCTATGAAGTATTAATTAAGTACGGGACACATTGAGGCTAAATTGTAACTACAAGTTTTTTATTATCATTAAAAGTTTTACATATTTCTTTTAATAAACTTAACATTAAAAACCACTGAGGTTTACGTAATGCTACATTATCCGGTACTAAATATATTACTAGAGTATTGCATATATATGCTTAACTTTTAAGTACAGAAGAAAAAACGTAATTTTGATTTAATGTTCTTATTAATGTAAATTGTTTACTAATTTATATTAAGTTAGATCTTTGTTACTTTTTATATGAATAATTATTTTATTACATGTTAAGATAAAATATGGTTATGGTCAATAATTGTCTAAAACAAACATAACAATGTGTCTGTTTGTGCAATTTGGCTTTATTCCAACACAGATTATAAATATGTTTAACGAAGCTAATAATTAATTAACATGTAATTATTTTATAATATTATTAACAATGAAACAATAGATTGTAAGTCTTAATTAAGTAAATATATAATGAATGATATTGAAAAAAAAAATTATCATTCAGTTTTGGGAATTTATTTTATTTTTTTGATCTGAAAATCCCAAAACAATACCAAACGCATTGCCCATGTCTAATTGATTGCATCATTAACCTGTTAAAACCTACATACTCTCTTACATATTAAATCTCTACCTATGTATATGAATTCAAATCTATACATATAATAAAATTCTAACTAAGCCGAATCTGTACATTAAATATATTTTGGAAAATCTTATTGAAATAGACATTACCATCGATACAGAGGCCGAATCTATAGTTTTTAGAATTTTTGTCTGTCTGTCTGTTAGCGCATCACGGAAAAACCACTGGAGGGATTTTGATGAAATTTGATATGATGATAGCTGGTTATAGGTTAACATATATATAGGTTAACATATAGGATACTTTTTACCGCGAGAAAATATCTCATTTCTGAGAAAAAATACAAAAACTGCAATGTAAGAATATACTAATTATGTACAACCTAAGAATTTGTTTTTGGCCATCTGATAGCGGGCGGAGCCGCAGGCATTGCTAGTTATAAATAAATAAATATAAATATGTTGCAACACTAACACACAGCACCATCTAGTTCCATGGTAAGTACGAGGCCTGAGTTATGGATACCAGATAGTTGATACACTATAATAATTATAACTTTAAATACATAGTACAAACATTCGTGCTCATCACACAAATGTATGCCCAAAGCGGGACTCGAACCCGCGACCGCTGGCAAAGCAAGCACTACAAATTGAACCAAACGTCGTCAATTATTTTTAATGCCTGATATATATCCTCGTATTAAACCACGATGGGTATTACAAAAGTCAAGAAAGATTATAACAGTTAAACAGTGTCCACACACACGTTTAAGTAATGATTATGTATAAGCGTTTACGCTTAACTTTGCCTCTAATTGGCTCCATAAATATGCATGATAGTTAAAGCAAAATCCATTTGTTGAACGGTAGTTCGCAATTTATGATGAAACTTCTAAATATGAAGATAATTTAGTTATTTGCATGAAAATTGAGATTTGGGAATTAAATACACACACTCGTGTGTTGGTTTATTTACTTTCAAAGGAAATTTAATCGTTGCTTTTGAAATAAATTAATTTACCCACGTGTCTCTACAGACCCATAAATTCTTATGAAATAGACTTAAATTGTAACGATTATTATCTTAAATCATAATCAAATTTACATTTAAATAAAGAAAAATATATTATAGCAGTATCCTATAGTATATAAAATATAATACATAGTTGCTGTAAAGCGAGGCGTGTCCCTAGTTTCTAAAAAAGTTTGCTTTAAAGCGCTAAGCTCAGGGAGTACTAATCTGATTTGAAATATATATATATATATATATATATATATATATATATATATATATATATATATATATATATATATCATCCCGGAAAAATGTACGGTTCCCGTGGGATAAATTTGTTTTTGTCTAGGGACGAAGCGAGGTTGAATCGCTAGTATTAGAAAATAAAATTAGTTAAATTATAAATATACTAGCGATTTAACCTCGCATCGGTCGGGGCTCTAGGTAATATAATATACATACGAGTATGAAAACTTAGATAAAATATATGTGTTTTATCTGTGTATCTTACACATCAAATCCGTCCACACTATGATATCTATTTTATGATAATGATATCTATTTTAAAAAATATCATATGTATATACTTTCGCCTTGTAATAGTAGTCCAATCTCCAAAACAATCTTTGACCCCTAACTTATTAGCATTATTAATTTAATCAATTTAATCTTTAATCATAGCTAAGTGATTTTGGAGGGACTTTGCACAGATATAATGTCTGAGCAATTACTTAAAGTCAAGATTTTATCGTTTATTATACAAATGAATAAAATAGAAATGTCTATTTGTAATGCCAATATAGCAGCTTTTTACTAAATGCATACGAAAATGTATACATACGGTATTTAAAAAAAAACTTTTTTAAATTTTTGCCCTGTTTGTTCCGGCTAATTTCCGAAACGGCTGGACCGATTTTGATGGGACTTTCACTGAGAGATGATGATGATGTTATAAGGAGTAAATTAGGCTACTTTTATTTTTTTAAAGAATTAGGGTTTCGCACAAAAAATTTCAAACCAATAAAACTGTGAACAAAATCCGCTTACCAAGGGTTACCAAGCAAAGGTAAGTCAAGTAACTCAGAATAAAAGTAATACTAACTACAGTATCTATTTTAAAAAAATACCAGTACGATATTTAAAAGACAAATAGTACTCATCTCTCATTGTTACCTTGCTCAATATAATCTCGGAACTAACTGAAGGGGTTTAATTAAATAAATGGTTTCCTTAAAGCTCGGTGCAGCACATTACTACGTATAATTTTAACGCTCAGTACATTTTATAACACTTAAATGTGCGGAATGACGTTATAATGTAAAAAAGTTAAACGAAAATGTAAATAAATTGATATTATAATTGTACATTGTCATTAACGCATATAATATATTATATATACATAACCGTTCTTATTTATTTATCTATTTACATATTATATACATAAAGTAAACAAAAATAATTAATAAACCCATTTTTTTTATAAATAAAAAAAGTTTTTTTTTCTTTACTTTTTTCTTTTTTTTTTTATTAAACAATGGTTAGAATTTTGATTAGGTTTTTATTGTACGGTTAATATACATATTATAATTATTATTTGTTAGAGTTTTTAGTCTGCAGTAGACCGAGTACAATTCACAAGTAGATTTGTTCGATGAGACGCCCAACTTTTCTGTACGAAAATTTTCGTAATATAATTTCGATAATATAAAAATGTAGGTTTGATAAGGAACTGGTAAAAACGGTGATCCTCAAAACTTTGTTTATTTTAGCCATATTACCATTCGGGAGACAGTATCTGAGCGTAGGACCGAGACATCTTACCGTTTTATTTGTATTACGGTGTGATATGCATATTTTATAAATCAAAAGGAAGCTACTCGTGAAGTTTCAGCTTGACATTAATCATTAAGAATATGATTATTTAGTCTATACATATAATAAAATTGTATCTAAGTCAAATCTGTACATTAAATATTTTTTGAAAATCTTATTGAAATAGACATTATTATCGATACAGAGGCCGAATCTATAGTTTTTAGAACTTTTGTCTGACTGTCTGTCTGTTACCACTGGAGGGATTATGATGAAATTTGGTATGATGATAGCTGAGTATCCGGGTCAACATATAGGATACTTTTTATTGCGGGAAAATATGTCATCTCTGAGTAATCTATATTAAACCTTAAAACGTATTTTATACTTTTTATTATAAAACTCACGTTATTAGTGCATTCCGGGCTGCATACACCAATAGTTCTGTATGCGCGTTGTTTAGGAGGTATGACGTGTAGTGCAGACACGCCGATGCCTGCGCCAAGTAAGCCCGCGTCGTGAGGTCGTAGTGATTGAGTGTAGTGGATTCTTATACCAGAGTTATCTAATACTGTAAAAAATATTTTTGGAATTACTAAAAATCCCTACTTAAAAAAATCTTTATCTATACTACCTAATATTATAAAAAATTTATATATCAACGATATAAAGAAAAAAATATTATAAAATTGGTTGTTTGTTTGGAATCGATAAACACTAAAACCGATTTTAATAATTAATGATTGGTAAGCTACATTATTCAATAGTAACAGACTATATTTTATTACAGTAATAATAAATAAGTTTTAACCTATTGCGATCTAGAGAAACCTACCTATGCCTGGGCCTGGTAGAAGTACCTAAGTAAAAATTGGAAATTCACCAATGAGAAATAACATGGTTTGCCATTAATACAGATACAACCATGTATACAATAATTTCTATCACATATAAAGAATTTAAAAGCAGCGTCTGATCATTTTGAAGATATTGTGTAAGATTAATAATAATATTTTTACAATCGTACAAATAACTCAAGGACCCATACAAATATTTACCCAATTTAGAAACAAATTTACATTCTACGACGATTGTTGCAGAAACATTGTTTTAGCATACAATATTAAATATTCTATAAGATATAATTAAATTAAAACCGGTTCAAGGCTGCATTGAATAATTAAATATTTATATAGGTACTTATTTGGTGTATCTATTTTTATAATAAAAACAAAATAAACAGTTTCCAATCCGTCAGTTTGTATAATCACAGAGGTTCGAGATTCGAGTTTGAACCCGTTTACTGGTGTTTCAAGCGAGAACGTTACCAAAGGGAACCTACGAATTATTTGCGGACACTTTCTGTGAAAACCTGCACGTCTGAAAGAATGATTAGCTATCTAAATACCTGTAAAGTCCTCTAACTTGCTACCCTTGGCTACTAAGCCTACCCCACCTCGTATTACAGGGAAGAACGTTTAGCAGCGGGAACTTAAAAGGGCTGAATAATATATTAAATTGTATAAGCGCCTTGCTATTCCACAGATGGATAGATTTTAAAGGATCTTTTTATTGGTACCTGACCATCTAAACATAAATACAAACCAAAAAACCTTTAAGCTTCTCGCCATACGCGTTTTCTTAAAAACAGGAAAACGAGTAATCTATATTAGAGAGTATTTCTTGAATTCGTTTTTTCTTCATATATAGACTTAGCCTAATAACACTAATGTAAAAATATTTATAGCAGCGCTATTCTTCGGGTTTGCTTCTGAAGACAAGCGGATTCGAACCCGGATCTCGCGACTCTGAGATATTTATATGCATAACACTTTCAACACGATCACCACTTGATTATACTGTTAGGCAAAACATTATAGGAAAAACTGCACGCAATAAAGACAAATGACATATTGTGACGTCTACAAACTAGCATTTGTCTTAAGGCCTAACCATCCTCATTCAATACAATCTCATACAAAAACCAACACTCCCCATCCCCATCCCCATTCGCCCGTACCCAGGAGTGGGGCATTAAAAGGCAGAATTATTTAATAAATATACTTAACATATTACGTTAATAGACTAAATAACACCACTTAAAACATCGATTACCTTCATGAAGCGCTTGATTGTCGTAATGAACCTCTAACATGTAGTAGGAGACTCCTCCTTTCTCACCTAGCGGGATGCCGACATTCTCAGGCAGAAATTCACCTGTGAACAAGGATTTTAACTTATTAATATCAACAAATAAAATTAAACTCTAAAACTTTAATAATAAGACAGAAATTGCATTCTCGAAGTAAACATTTTCTATATGACAAAGAATAGATGTAAAATTCATGGCGTAGGCAGCATTAGTAGATATAAATTGTCACAGTTAAAAAAGTTTGGTCTGAGTTTAAATATTTTATACGTTTTATTACGATGTGTATACAAAAGTTTAATTTTAAATCAGTGAGGAAACTATGTTGAAGTCGATTTCTGCATTTTTAAAGTAAAATTATTATTTCTAGAGTAATTTGCGTGGGCACTATTTTTAATTACGTTCTGTTTAATATTTTATTACTGTATTTGCAGTTTCCAAGTTTTCATTATATGAAACGTTAAGGGTAAATGACACAAAACTTGCAAAACTTACAGAAATTTAAAGATGTCGTCGTTTTGTGTCTTCTACTGATTGATTGAAGATCTCAGTATACTTCAAACAAAATATTTAAATATTGTTTCATTCAATTTATTATATTTGGATCTATATTTGTATATAGACTTGGTAACCGGGAGTGCGAATGTGGTGCTTTCCCACAAACAATGAGACGCTTGTTAGCACTACCTTACACACGATTTGAGCTTACTGATGACGCTATATATGTACGTGTCTGACTTCCTGAGCGAATCAATCTAGTTGAATAATTGAATTTACGGCACAAAAACAGAGAGTATAACACCTCTACCTATCGATCAAAACGTACTAGATACACAATCAGCGACAAAAAATGTCCTCACTGAATGAGTGCTCTTTTAAGCATTTGAGCGAACTTTTATTTTTATTTTTTGTGAAAACAACTTTAAGCATTGCATTTAAGGTTGAGTTTACATTGTTGTATATTTATTTCAACTAGAATTACCTAAACACAATTGGTGACAGTTTTAAGAGAACTTTTGCATGGGATTTTGTATCTAGTACTTTTTTGATCGATGCCTCTACCTATACCGTTTTCACATTTATTTTATGTATAATGTGTGATATAGTATTAATACTGCGCCTTCTTTAACTCAGATCAAGACAAATTTAAGGCCAATAAACATTTGATTTTAGGCTAGAATTAATACATATTTTATTAATAATTAATACATATATGTTTTTCTCCTCTTAAACTACTTGACCAATTTTGATGAAATTTTTTTGTACTTATGGGGTCACCTGTTCCGCCATATTAATAGTAATACACTAATTAATTTATATGAGAAACCAACGATTCACCCTCGCTTTGCTCGGGATTTTCGCTAGGTACGTTTTAGTGGTTAGTGATTCCCGTACAAAATAAACATCTTTCTAAACTTTTCGGATTTCCAGCTTTTTTTTTGGATTTTTTATTTTTTTTTATTTTTAAACCACCAAACAAAAAACAAAACAAAAAAAGAATTATTCAAATCGGTCCAGCCGTTTTGAGTTTTAGCGAGACTATATATATATATATATCATATATATAAAATTTCCATGTCACAATGTTTGTTACCGTACTCCTCCGAAACGGCTTTACCGATTTTTACCAAATTTTATATGCGTATTCAGTAGGTCTGAGAATCGGCTACTATCTATTTTCCATACCCCTAAGTGATAAGGATAAGGGTGGTCCTCCCAGACCCCACCCCAGGGATATATATATATATATATCCCTAATTTATATATATATATATATATATATATATATATACATATAAATTATGCATAATTTGTGTCAAGTTTTAATAATTATGCTTTTATTTGCAACTTATGAAAGTTAGATATAACAATGGCTAATGAAATTGTTTTAGTGTTAGATAAAACTTTCGTGGACTGAGTTAATTGAATACTAATGCTTCTCATAAAGTAAAACAATTTAAACTTAACTTAGTTTGCTTAAGTAAAATTAATGAATATATTAATATCTCTATTTATACCTTGTGTTAGGTTTATTGTTACCATTTCAATTAATGTTTCAACTCTTTGTTATCGAAAAAGATGAATACAAGTATTTTTTTTATTTTCTTCTGTTGAAATAAAATGACTCAAGTAAGAAAAACAAAAATATTTATATATAAAATTCTAGTACGTGTGTGTTCGTAATTCTTCTCTTATACGGAACCAATTTTGATAAAATTCATTACCAAAATCATTCACCTTAATTCTTAGCTATAGGTGGTGCTGTTTTGACATATAGATTTTTTAATTTTTCCGACCAAATGATATCAGGCGGAACAACGCCTGCTACCAGGTCAGCTAATGTATGTTTTAATTACTTAGAAAGCCATTCATAAAATGCCACATAATATAAAATCTTACCCTTGGAACCCATAGCCCATGCCGCAATCGGCGTCACACACGTCGCAAGCTCTCCTGGACGACTTGGCCCAAAGAAACCTTCATTATCACTCTCTGCCCATTCATTCCATTGCCTTTTATCATGGTCTTCTGCACATTCATATAAAACCATATGATGTACTGGAGAAAGACTGTTTTTTTCCTGTACTGGCTTCCCATTCCTGATAGGCCTGCTATCTATGAGTGGCTCGTAACCAATTATATGGTGCTTGCTCGGTAAATCTGGAGCTTTGAATACTTTACACCAGAATAATGTTGCCATAACATGAGGAATTGTGAGCTGTAATAAATATTTTTTATTAAAAACTTGCGGCGATAGTGTTTCGTGTCATTTCTTTTCGGTTTCTTGTTTGAGTACTCATATAAAAGAGATTATACCTTTTATTTTTCATCAACTATAGATTCTCATTGAAAGAAAGAACTTGAAACTTTCAAGAGTTATTTATTATAAAGTGCCATAATACGACCATACAGCGCCGCATCAGCTTTTTGAGTATGTCTATTATGTTACATATTGGTTTTTTTATTATATTATATTAATTTTTAGTTTCTGCATAATGAAACTGAATAATAAGTTTTGTTTTATCACTTAAATTAGGCTTAAGAAACTTTATAGGGTTGAGTATTGGTAACAATGAGGACTATATTATCGGACTAATCATGACTAGAAATGATTTTTATTTCCAACTAGCGGATCACCCTCGCTCCGCTCGGGTTCGTCCCTAGTTACGTTTTCACGTTTAGTATAGATTTCTCAGAGATGAGATATTTTCCCGCAATAAAAAGTATGCTATATGTTGACCCGTATAACCAGCTACCATCATATCAAATTTCATCAAAATCCATCCAGTGGTTTTTCCGTGATGCGCTAACAGACAGATAGACAGACAAAAATTCTAAAAACTATAGATTCGGCCTCTGTATCGATAATAATGTCTATTTCAATAAGATTTTCCAAAAATATATTTAATGTACAAATTCGGCTTAGTAACAATTTTATTATATGTATCTATAGATAATAATCAAAGCCGTAGCAAAATAATGATTACTCACATTACGTATCTTGACATCCCAATGCTTCAGCGGAATGAACTCCGGCTTTGACATCGGCTGCAATAAGCGTAGTGGTCGCGAGCCGCTATTTACATGCCTTGGAAGTTCCCCATCAGAACCGTCTGGTCCTAACGCCCAAAGAACTTGAGTTGTATCTTCCTGTAGAATATTAACAACAAAGTAAAATATTTTATTAAACAATTTGAAATTAAATCATTAGTGGAAATGGAGATTTTTATTGAGAGTTATTCATCAAAAGAAGAATCGTGGGAATGGTATATACCTATATAATTGGAAAATATATCGCGAAACATATACACAAAAATACAAATACAAAAAAATACTAATATTATATATGTGAAAGTGTGTTTGTTTGTTTGTCCTTCTTTCTCGTCGAAACATAGTCACAGATTGGCGTAATTTTTTGTGTGGAGATAGTTGGAGGGCTGGAGAGTGACATAGACTATTTTTACAGCGGGAGATTATCTAATTCTCAAGGCAAGACACGATATAATACAATCCAAAAAAAAAAATGTGGTTAGAATTACTTGAAACTTGGTATTAATGGTCTTCAATCAAATTAAATAAATACGTGTTTTAGAATTTTTCAAAATTCATCCTATAAGGGAGTAAAATAGGGGATGAAAGTTTGTATGAAACTACCTTTTTACAGATTTCTTTTGTAGTTTTAGCGCGAGCGAAGCCGCGAGTTCGGCTAGCTTACAATAAAAATATTCACTACATTCACTAGAAAACAGTTGCTACATGTAGAACAAAGTTTATGAGTTATCTTATATAAATTTGCATTTACGATAATATCAAGTTATACTCTAAAACTGAGTTCAAAGACCATTACAATATAACTTAACTATAGCATTAAATTTACCGAAAGCTTCGATATCAAGCGAATATACCCATTAAAACTTTCATACTTACGCCAATGACAAAGTCCTGTCGATCGCAAGTGTCTAACTGTCGTCTGAATTCCACAGTCGTGTGTGTATCGTTTTGATAGCCAGATATCAGCTCATAGTTTTGTACCTCGTCTGCGACCGCGCGGTCATCGAACGCGAGACCGTGGCAATCCTGAAAATCGATACAAGATAAGTTTTAGCCACGTAACTTATTTAAGTACAAGTGATTGGCCCTAGCTTCACTCGGGTGCGTTCCTTAGTGCATAACAGTAGCCCTTGTATTACACCCGTCTATATGACGACATGTTTGGCTCAGTTTGTAGTGACCCTACTTGCTGCGCCAGCGGTCGCAGGTTCGAATCCCGCTGGGGGTATTCGTTTGTGTGATGAGCACGAATGTTTGTACTCCAGTCATGGGTGTTTATATTTATAATATGTATGTATTTAAAGTTATATATGTATAATGTATCAAGTATCTAGTATCCATAACATAAGCCTCGTAGCTTACCATGGAACTAGATGGCGTTGTGTGTTAATGTCCTGACATATTTATTATTATTATATAAATACAAAATTTCATGCAAATCCATCCAGCGTGAATGAGTACAAACATACACACATAAAAACTTTCGAATTTATATTAGTAAAATTATGTATTATCAAATTATATAAGTAGGTACTAAATTCAGTTTCACATTACAATTGTCTTTATTATTTTTTGCTTTACACAGCCATTATAGTAGATAAGGTAAATACACTTTTACAAGGTTATTCGCAACACTTCAATATTAAGCTTGAAACGCAAAAACTTCGCGGAAAGGTTGAATTAAAACTATTTCGTGTCTAGACACAATTTTTATTTACGTGTAAATACATACTGTTACCAACCCGCACTCGGCCAGCGTGGTGGACTATGGCCTGATCCCCCTCGTATTGAAGGGAGGCCCGTGTCCAACAGTAGGACGTTAAAAAGGGCTGAATACATACATATACTTATACATAAAAAAAACGGAACAGATTTATCTATTCATATATTTTCGGTTTAAATTCGTCATACAGATGACGATATGTAAGGCCAGGATCAACTTTCCAAAAAGAGTAGCATATCTAGCTATCTATTAAATCTATCTCGTTATTCGCATTTTAATGATATATATCAAAACATTCGAAATTAGACCTTATTACCGATACTTAAAATGTATCATATTAAATTGAGTAAATAAGTTGGTTACAGCTGATGAAAGGGCTTTGAACGCCGGCAGATGCGCTAGAGAGGTATGCAATAAAGATAATAATAATTCTTATACTATTTAGGTTTTTTCCGATGGCAGATGTTGCAACGCACGTGCCGTCCCCACCTGGCTTGGAGGGGTGTCATTTACCAAATGTCAGTGTCCTCACATTTTGTTACGATAATCGAATAAAGGAAGCATCAATCATGCGGCGAATTTCATTTTTCTTATAGAAATACAAAAAAATATATAGGTATCTGTCATTAACAAGAAACCCTACTAAAACTGCTTGTTTTCTTTACGAAGTTAAGGCAATGTTGTAATACAACGTGACTAACGCTAACGTTATGGAATGTGAAAAATATTAATTTGAGCAGCCATTATCCTGTATATTATTAGGGAAAAAAATGTCAAGCACAGTCGAATTTTCAATAATTTAATAGGAATCCGGGTGTAGACTATACTTGAAAGTGTTGGTAAAGTAGAGAATTATCAGCGTTTTTAGGGATTAGTAGAAAATGGAAATCAACATAATATTGAATGTCCAAAATAAGACATCATAAAGATCTTTCAGTCCAATCATAAATCAAACATTACCTCCATCTGTGGCGGTTGGGTAATAAAAACGAGCCTCCTCTAAGGAGCTAGCTTCTATTTGTCCTACTATAGGAAGTGTGCGAACATGAAAACGGGTCTGGCGAGTTGAAATCACAACAATTAAGCTCAGGATGTAATATAAAGAGGTTTTATTGAACCGTGGGAACCACGTTCTGCGTCGAATCGCTGAATTCATGCAAAAGCCTGTTTCTGAGCATTCAACAGGGTTGTCAATAACAAATATATGTACTGTTATTATTATTTTTATATCATCATGATATCAAAATAACAAGAACAAGACTTGTAAATGTTAACTTTAAATGCATAATATAAAAAAATATTATTCTTGGAAATTAAAATATTGTGTTTTATACAAAAAATATATATATTTCAATGATTTTAAAAGAACCTTGTAGTCGTTAAGTGGTTTTGTAGTAACATGACGTGAGATGTTAGTTTTAACACAACATAATATTAACTCCGTTTTCATTTCGTTTTATTTTACGTATGAGATACCATAATCACGGGCTCGGAATACTAATGATTACATAAAAATGTCACGATGTTCTTAATAATAGACGTGTAAAATGTTAATTTACATGGACCACGCTTACATGTTATATGTTTGTTCTATACTAAGTTTACAGACGATGTAATTAGCATTATCTTCATTGTGACATACTATATCTATAACAATGTAATCCAGACTTCTATAGTAAATGCGAAAGTTTGTGTGTTTGTTTATCCTTCACGCTGAAACGGCTGGACTGACTAGAATGAAATTTAGTACATAAACAAAGAACCTGGAGTAACATATAAGCTATATATATATATATATATATATATATATATATATATATATATATATATATAATCCTGAGTATTATATATAATAATAGAACAGTATATATAGTTGGTCCTTCTTCTACATATAAACACAGCAGAGTCGATGTGATTTTTAGCCTACAGTTAATATAAAAAAAAAGTTTATTATCTCTGTAGGTATGTAAAGTTCCCATGGAATATTATCGTATGAATTGTTGGTTTAATTTATACATTTAAATAAATCTATACATACTCGTATAATAAAATTGTAACTAAGCCGCATCTGTACATTAAATATTTTTTTGGAAAATCTTATTGATATAGACATTATTATCGATACAGAGGCGAATCTATAGTTTTTAGAATTTTTGTCTGTCAGTCTGTCTGTTACCGCATCACGGAAAAACCACTAGAGGGATTTTGATGAAATTTGGTATGATGATGACTGATTATCCGGGTCGACATATAGGATACTATTTACCGCGAGAAAATATTTCATTTTTGAGAATACAAAAACTACAATGCAAGAGTATAATAATATGTAAAATCTAAGAATTTGGTTTTTGGTCATCTGAACGCGGGCCGAGCCGCGGGCAATGCTAGTTAAATATATAAATTTAAATTTCACCTCATGATAATAAGCCACTAAAGCATTTTGTCAACAACCCTAACAAGACATAACGCATAACACATGTTACATTCCATTAGTTGCAATTCAATTTGTAATTCAATAATGTGTTAGCTTTGATTATCGCTATCAAACAGGTATCGTATCGTTAGTTTTATGTACGGACAGAAAATAATTACAAATTATTATTTTTGCATAAAAATATAAATGTCTAGAATTATAATTATTCATATTATATCTATTTATATATATGTAATACTCTTATATTATGGTATAACATATTTTATTCTCAGTATGTTGTGTTTAGAATGTAACAGACAGCTCAGTTTTTATCCATTCGGTCTGTTTCACTATTTTATGGTGTCACTTGAAGACGGCTGAATGGATGAGAATGGCACTTTTTATCAAAATTAAAAAATATACATAAATTCTATGTTAATTGGTCGATTAAATTCAATTTTTACCTACAATTGCACCCCGTTGTGCGTGCAAAAGTAGGAACATGGGTTTGTGGAACCGATGAAAATAGAGAAGTAAATTGCTTTAAGATTTCATTACTCTACAATGAAATAAATAAGCATTTGAATAATCTATACATATAATAAAATTGTAACTAAGCCGAATCTGTACATTAAATATCTTTTGGAAAATCTTATTGAAATAAACATTGTTATCGATACAGAGGCCGAATCTATAGTTTTTAGAATTTTTGTCTGTCTGTCTAACTGTCTGTCTCTGTTACCGCATCACAGAAAAACCACAGAAAGGATTTTGAAGAAATTTGGTACGGTGACAGCTGGTTATTCGGTTTTGGCATCTGAACGCAGGCGGAGCCGCGGGCAATGCTAGTGTTGAATAAATATTTATTCAATTAAGCCGGAATGTCTAAACAAATTCTCATCAAGTTTATCTATTAAATATGACAAAGGATACTACGTTTTCAAAGTTTTTCGGAAACTTGTTATTGTTGCCGACTATAAAATTATAATTTATACTGAATTAAATATTTATTTATTTATTATTATTTATTGTTATACTCGGATCGGTTATATACCTACCTACAAATAATGTCTGTTATTTTTTTAAGTAAATGGGAAAAAAATACGATTTGAGTCAAATAATCTTATCTGCATAAGACATGTGACTTGTAAAGACGCGTGCAATAGCTAGTATGTACATAGTAAAAAACAAAAACGAGATTCTTATACTTTTGCACATAAATAATGAATTCATAATGAGACTCGTTCTAAGCCATCCGGTTATTAGTCACGCATAGCGCGTGGTGGCGCCAAATACCATTCCACAGTATTGTATAAGCTTTTATACTAACATCATCTATACATATAATAAAATTGTAACTAAGTCGAATCTGTACATTAAATATTTTTTGGAAAATTCTATTACAATAGACATTATTATCGATACAGAGGCCGAATCTATAGTTTTTAGAATTTTTGTCTGTCTGTCTGTATGTCTGTCTGTCTGTTACCGCATCACAAAAAAACTACTGGAGAGATTTTGATGAAATTTGGTTTGGTGATAGCTGGTTATCCCGGTCACAATATAGGATACTTTTTACCGCGGGAAAATATTTCATTTCTGAGATATTTTACAAAAACTGTAATGTAAGAGTATACTAATATGTAAAATCTAAGAATTTAGTTTTTGGTTATCTGAACGCGGGCGGAACCGCGGGCAACGCTAGTTGATATATAAAAACATAGATACACATTTCCTAACAAATACTCTTCGAAAAGTGGCGTCGTCATGTAAAGTTAAGTAAAAAAAAAGGATAAAATTCAAAAATTGCAAGTTCTAATTGTCTAAACGGAAATTCGAACTTACGTACATCACATATAGTACTTTTTTTTAATAAAGGGAAGAGAAGAGAAGCAACGTGCGTTTTAATTCTGTCATCCGAAATGCAATAAAGAGCAATTCAATTTCGAATTGTGCTCTTATATTGAGGACACTTCTGAGACGCTAATTATGTACCTAACTTGAGTTTTTGTATATCAATGACTAAACTACCTATGGAAGGGTACGCTTGAAAACGGAAGTCTCAAACTAAATGTGGCGAATACCGAGTACATGGCTTGTGGGAGTCCAGACTCTAGCACCATCCAAATAGGGCTTGAAACAGCCGGTATGACCATGTTGCTCGCCGGTCTATGTCTCGTCTCGTCTGTCCCTGGAACAAGACCTCCCGGGCGCCCAAGATAGCGATGGCTGGACGTCGTGAAGAACGTGAGAGCCAATGGACTTACCCAGGATCATGATAAAGACCGTGAAAAGTGGAGGAGACTAAGCAGGAAGGCAGACCCTGGCAATGGCCGGGATTAATAATTCCAGGCAGAAGAAGAAGAATGACCAAAATTCATAATTTTATTATGTCGTAACCATTATCATATATTATAATAACTAAAGTAGGTGTCAGGATATTTGTTAGATATAGCGATCCAACGATTAAATACTCGTAGATCTCCTCGATTATTATATTCATGAACGAATTAACCACTGGACCAGACATATAAGCGGACGTACCTTTATCGGTCTTCTCAGTAACCAGGAGATTTTAGGCTTGGTCGTTTGTTTTTTGCGTCAGTCTCAAGCACTTATTTGTCAACAAAACATCTCCCAAAAATGACTAAATGTTCTGTTAAATGATGTAAAAACTATAACGGCGGAAGCAGCAGTATTTCTTTTCACTTGTAAATACATTATTTTATTACATTTATTGTTATTTATCACACAATTTAATTAAATGTAAAATAAAATGTCATATTATCCAACTATGTTAAATATAGTCGATATTTCTATGTATTGTTGACATCTGACAACCATCATAAAATGGCTGGATTATACCATTTAGAACAAATGACAAAACTGTCGAGTGAGTCCATTTGACATCGACTAGTGCTTGACAATGTCGAAAAATATATCGATATTTGACGAAATAACTAAACGAATTATGTTATTTATACAGTACAATAACATAAAATACTTTTACAACAGTATCCTACAATCTGATGACAATAAATTTATAAAAATATTTTCTAAATCAAATAAAAATATAAATGCAAAAATTATAATTAGTATGTGTACTTAATTTTTTATTTTATTTTATTCCACATTTATATACTTTGGAATATTATTCCATTGTAATAATAATAAAGATCATTTTATTTCAACACATAAATTACACAAAATCAAACAATAATGTTTTAGCACTAAACTTCTGGGTTGGCGATTTGTAATAAAACACTTTATCACTTGCACTAATTATTTTACTTTCACGACCCAACACTCATTTTAATTTGCAATCACTTTTTCTTTTTCCTAATTTCACAAATGCTTATTAAGAACTGAGCAATATTAGGACAGTGTCACATTTTTATAACTACCCGAGACAATCAATTGCGAATTAAAATAGTTCAATAACAGAATCAACAAAATCACTTTATTTAATTAAATTAGCTTAATATTTTTTTTAATCTTTACAAAATAATATTTATTATATATTAATGGAATATACACCCGATATTCATTTGTTTATTAACATTATTATAGGCCAACAGAATGTTGCCATCAATGCCATCGTATTTATATAAATCAAATTAAAAAATAATTATTATTTGACACATTATTATTGCCTCTTTAATTCATTTATTTTAATTTATTAAAATTAAAAGAAGAAGAATAAATTAAAAGATGTAAAATATGATGACTATGCTAACCAATGTCTAAAATGTCATTCCTTGGTTCATCGATATATGTATTTTATCGATTACGTTCAAGCACTAGAAATATTGTATTGTGTATCAGTGTTTATAATAATGTAATAAAATCTTTGTGTGCGTTATGCGTCACTTGGTTGAACTAGTTTTCATACATTTGTATTTTATGTCAGGTCCAGTCTCTAATTCGTCCATGATTATATTATTTAAATTATGAATCCGTTTTGCAAATGTTTACTTAAAAATCTTATTGACAGAAAGTAGTGGTTAATAAATATTTTTTTATTTATTTAAAAACCAACAAACTTAAGTAACATCTATACCAAAATAATAAATGGAAAATTTTTTAATTAAAATAACATGTAAAAGCAGAGATATCTTATTTATTACTAGCGTTTAGTATATTGTTATTACGTTTTAAAGTTTAGTATAGATTTCTCAGAAATGAAATATTTCCCGTAGTAAAAAGTATATGATCACCTGGACAACCAGCTATTATTATACTAAATTTCATCAAAATCTGTCCAATGGTTTTCCTGTATTGCGGTCACAGATAAATAATAATGACTATTTCAATAATATTTTCCAAAAAATATTTAATGTACAGATTCGACTCAGAATTTTATTATATACATATAATACATATCTATGTTGGTGATGTTTTATTATGTGTATATGTATAGAATTTTATAATACAGATTCTTGTTATGACAGTATTTTCAATTGTAATAAAATTACTAACAACATTGTTTCAAGATATCATTTGATTTCTCGTAACTATTTCGGGCTTCACGCTAGAATTCGTATGGGATATGCAAATACCATAGCCGATACCGTAAAATCACGTTCAGTGGACCGTAGTTACCCGAAAAGCTCAAAATTAATGCCTCACTACGCATGCCCTTCCCATTAGTAATGGACATAAAAGCTGGATGCTAGCTACATTAAATAAACTATACTGACAAGAGTATAGGTATAAATGATGATACTGGAGTATAGGTATAAAGTTGACAATTATTATTTAAAACTATCTTTTCGGATTTTGTCGCGGATTTATTTGCATTTTTGGTTCCCGACGTTTCGAATGCTTTACAGCATCCATGGTCACGGGAAAGACTGAGGTGTTACATGTCTCGAAGATATAGCACCTCAGTAGCATTCGAAACGTCGGGAACCAAAAATCCAAATAAATCCGCTAAAAAATCCTAAAAGATAGTTTTATTTAAAATATCAAATATTCGCGTAAATCTAAGAAAGTAGTAGTAAAGTAAGTAGAAAAAGTTGACAATTATTATTTATTTTTTCCTTTTGGTTCGAATTTTATTTTTATAGCAAATGTCCTTTGCACTTGATGAAGATGTCTTACAAAATAAATGCGTATTATCTATGTTTGTGTATTCAGCCTTTTTTAATTTCCCACTGCTGGGCACGGGCCTCCCTTCAATATGATGGGGATCAGGCCATAGTCCACCACGCTGGCCAAGTGCGGGTTGGCGGACTTCACAAGTCTTCCAAAAACTTGCTAGGTTCTCTCAGACATGCTGGTTTCCTTACGATGTTTTGATTCATGTGCGATAGATGTAAGAATCCAGTTAGATAGAAAGAGATAAAATATTATTTTCTCCTCTTTGTGTGATATTCGTTAAATCATATATTTGTCTGAGTGTAATATTAAAAGTTTTTATTATATTATTAATGTTACAGATTTGAAATATAAATATCCATTCTAAAACGTTTCCATAGAAATTTGATTTTTATATGAATTTTTGCTTTAATTATTATTTAAGCAAGTATTATACATACATATGTACACGTATTATAAATAATAATATATATGTATGTATTTGTGTCACTTTACAACTGGACAAAGCCACGAGGAGTACTAGTAATCAATAAAAAAAATGCTAAACGTCAAAAGAGGAATGTCGGAGATTGACAAAAGACTGAGATATAGATCGGCAGTACCAACAGATAACAATACGAGTAAGAAGGTATCTGAAACCACGTCAGGTAAATGATTGACTATGAAACAGACCGACATTGCGCAACCGATTCTATTGTGAAATTTATTCCAAGTTCAGGCGGAAGCATTAAAATTCCTTCTACGTCCACACAAAAGAATAAGTTTTGAGAATTGCTTGCTGGTTCGCGCATGTGAATCTTGAACACAATAAGCGTGTAATATCGACGTCAAATGCTAGTTGAATCCATTCACTACATCTTACCAAGAATTCATAATTAGATTGAAATTTTCGAATCTATAATATGTAACTAGAGTTCGCCGAGTGGTCGAACTTCGACCATGATTATTATTGTTTTTTTTTATTTATAAAACTAAAACTCGTCAATAGATATTAAACTTAAATAAAAAATAAACAGATCAGTTCACAAACAAAATGTTATATAAAAATATTAGCTTTCTATACTATACCTCCATATAAACTTTAACTGTCGAGTGTTTAAATTTCATATTACCCCGTCCGCGTAATTTTCTTAAAAAGAGGTATAAAGTTTTTGCTTCACGTATTAATATATAGATAATCAATATCTACTTAAGTTACTATAACAATCGATAGTAAACAATTTGTGAAATTAATGACTTTTGTGAATAAGTTTCAGGACAAAGAATACGCCCAGAAATTAATTATACCATCAAAAACATAAATGTGTAAGTGGGAGCCAAGTTCAATATTAAGAATATACGTGGTTGTCAACTTCACCGACAAAATAATTGATATCTATATGGGTGCCAAGTTCTGTAGATAGTCCTGAATTTTTTTCGTAAGAACATACAACAATTTAAAGTAAATTTAAAATACAATTTCTTGTTTTTTCTGCTACAAAAGTGTTTGCCATTTAAAAATAAAACTTCTTAAATTTGAACAGTCGAATTATTTACACAGAGTCGATAACTTAGGATAAATTGAAGTTCAAGATTTGACTTGGCTAGTTTTTACCAGTTAAGCAAGTTTTTAGAAGAGTGAGATATGTTAACCTTGCAATATAAAAACATTAACTTACGTATAGCATAAAGAAGATATAAGTGATTAACAACAGTAACAAACATCCATACATCTATACATCCTCACAAACTTTGGCATTTATAATATTAGTATAGATTATGCGTTTTAATGTTTAAGGTAAATTAAAAATTTACTAAATTTTCAAAACAAAAACATGAAACCTTCTGACTTTATAAAAATTCTAAAAGCGGCTCTATAAGGGCGATACAAACAAAAAGCTTTTAGTAAAATATGTCGTTACATCTTAATTTTGTTAAACATTTACAAACACACATAAAGTAAGTCTTACATACTTGTAGCTACATGAAATACTTTTTAGTACGCATGTTTTGAAATAAATAAGACAATTTATTATATGCTAAGAACACGACAAACTAGATTTACTACTACATTGAAACCCGAGCTTTATGTGTAACAAAATAAAGTTTAAATTTCGATATCATACTTCGCTTCACATGAAAGAATTTTTGGTCCATATCAGATTCTAACACTGTGGAAGATTATTAAAGATAATCGGTTTATTGAATTAAACGATTTGCAAGTCAATGAGTTTCAGAATGAACAGTGAGTGGATTCTTGCGTCTAATTAAAAAAAAAGTAAATGCACTTTATTAGTTACGTTTTAATACTACGGTTAAGTGCGAGTCGGACTTAACTACCCAGAGTAACTCACCACACAATATATTTGTGTTTTGTTTGTAAACAAAGTTTTATATTCAATAGTTCAAACCCGAAGAGCAAGTACGACTTACACTTGACCAGTCATTATTATTTGCTGGTTTAATTTAGAATAGGCACAGTATGAACTATTATTAAACAAAGTTTAACGAATAAAAAAATATTGTTAAATAATGTAGGAAAAAAGACGCACAGACGGACGGAATTTGCTAAATATAGGGGTCCCGGCTGGTTTGTTTGGATACGGAACCCTAACAAACTTTATAAATGAATAATAATTTTTTTTTATGTATTTCCTTTTTATAGCAGCGATAATTATAACATACGTTTATTGTTCAATAGTGCCAATTGCCAACCTAATTGCAAATAATTGCAGTTCCGTTATTCCATTGTCAGAAGCAATCGCAGTAATAAATAATGCATTATCTAAATACAATTACTGGTAAGTGTTGCTTGATAAAAAAAAACTTAAATGGCATATCCGCATTCTAATTACAACACCAATTTTATAAAAAAAAATAACAATATGTTATTTGTAGTTTTTTGTTTTTGGAGAATGAGTTTTTTTTTTTTATAATTATAAAGATTCTCATATTTTTTAAATTATAAACTCTCTGTGTGGATAGAGCTATTTTATATGGTGTTCTAATTCATACAAAATTTGTTATATTTATTATAGGCTGAAGTAAAAAAAGCCTTTACAGAACAGGTAATTGCCAAAGCCACATAATATCATCATTTTAAATATATGTTAATCAAATTCGGATAAATTTGTATCTTCAACACAGATACATAAGATAAAGATCTGTTTCATATGCAACCATTTTTACGGTATAAAAACCTACTTACTTTTTTACTAAGCTATGTAGTTAAAAGCTCTGTCGCAATAAAAAGCTTTAAAAATTTTTACAATCTCATTTAATGACCTGTGAAATTCTCAGATTATGAAATATTTTTATAAACTCATATATATCATGTTTTATTCTAAACTTACCAATTTACATCGGATTATAATTTTTTTAATATTAAAAAAATCAGGTTTTCCTTCGCAATGTACTTTTAGGTGTATATTACGCATTATCTTCGCCTATTTTGAACCGATTTTAGAGATTTTCATTTTAATTAACAAAGAACTTTTTATACTTTATTTCGCAGTAAGCTTCTTAGTAAATTATAGTTATTAATATTTAATATAAATATTTAGGGTAAAATGTTTGGAAATCTTAAGCCAAGTTAGCCATTTATGGGTTTTATTGTAAAATGTAAAACTAAATTTCGAACTTTTAAAACCATTGTTACGTTTTGTAAGTAAAAAATGGAGATCTATTTACTGATTAAGTCCTAAATAAAAAAATTTCTTAGCATAAATTATAATAAAATTAGCACCGATCAATACATGAAATAAATTTCTTAAAATTAAATCAGCAGGCTATCAAATTAATCAAAAACTACTCCTGAAAGTGCAAAAAAGAAGAGTACTCAGCACTTTTCTGACCTCACTTAGGCGTTTATCCACTATTCAGAATCGTACACCTGCTTTTACTTTAAAATTTGATCATATAACTATTATATGGAAAAAAGGTAAACTTAAAATATCAATAAATCAGTATATATAGGACTTAACTGTGTTCGCCTAGTGAGCTAAATTCAACAACAACAAAATTTGAAGAATACATAAATTATGAATAAGAATTTACCTATCTATATAGAAAAAAACTGTTTCCAAATTATTATTGACTAGCGACTCACCCTCGCTTCGCTCGGGTTCGTCCGGCGTCCCTAGGTTGATTCCCCATGCAAATTTTCATCCCCATTTTCACGCCAAGGTAAAAAGTATCTTATGTCCTTCCTCGGGTCTCAAACTATCTTCTTATCAAATTTCATCTAAATCAGTTCAGTAGATCCAGTGATTACCCCCTAAAACGTCACTAACTCACAATTCACAAACTTTACCTCTTTATAATATTAGAATAGAAGCATAGATAACAGTAAAGCTCGTCAATAGATACTCTATACAAAAGAAAGAAAATTGGTTGACGAACAGAGGAGAAAAAGGTAAATTTACTTCTGGATTTAGACCATATTTGGATCAAAATAAATAAATTTATTTATTAAGGCAGTGGTAGGCCAGTCGTAACGCGCTCGATTGAGAAACCGAGTAAAGCGAGTTCATATCCCGGGTCTCGCACCTCTGATATTTTCATGTGCGAATCATTTCCAACATGATTACCACTTGTTTCAACCTGCATGTCTGAAAAAACCTAGCAAGTTTCCAAAAGACATGTCAAGTCCGCCAACCCGCACTTGGCCAGCATAGTGGACTATGGACTGATTCGTATCGTTCGTATCGTACTGAAGGGAGGCCCATGCCCAGCAGTGGGACGTTAAAAAGGGCTGAATACATACATACATACATACAAATAAATTTATTACTTAGTTTCAAGTATATAAATTAGTTATAAAATTGACAACATACTAATGAAGCTACGCATCTGTTACATTTAAATGTATTTAGGTTATATTACATACTGATGTTGAAATTTTATAAACCAATTCCTATTACATTATATTACTTTCAATCAAAATATATAATTTTTGGGTCATAACTTTAATATGTATGGTAATTGAAACATTATCATAATAACGTAGAGTATAAACTTAATCGTGGGAAATACTCGTTTTGACATTAATTCTACTTGTGTTTCTACGTATAAACATCGATGTGCAGGTGTCTGTCCGTCTGCTACGCACCTTGCATTATGTATTATACAGACCATGTTTTGAATTAAATACACTTAGTATGTATAAGAAAAGGCTACAGCTAATATTATAATAACTATTGTATATCCGCTTTTGACTTGTTCGTATTGGTCGGATATGGAGAAGTTGTTCTTAATTATACTAATATTATAATATTATAAAGAGGTAAAGTTTGTGAATTGTGAGTTTTTGAGTTTGTGACGTTGTATGGGGTAATCTCTGGATCTACTGAATCGATTTATATGAAATTTGGTAAAAAGATAGTTTAAGACCCTGGGAAGGGCATAGAATAGTTTTTATCCCGGAAATCATCTCTTAGGGGGGTGAAAATGGAGACGAAAGTTTGTATGAGGAATCAAGCTAGGGACGTACCCGAGCGAACTGAGGGTAAGTCGCTAGTCTTATTATACGATTAATATTATAAATTTTATTACTACATATTATAAATGTGCAGGTTTGGATGGATGGATTTTCGTTATTTGCTACTCAATCACGCCAGGACGGCTGAACGGATCTGGATAAAATTTGGCTCAGAGATAGATTATAGTCTGGAATAGCACATACATAGGTTATGATGAGGTGTAAAAATATACGGTGCCGTGGGATACATTTGTTTTTTTTTCACTAGGGAGAAGCGAAGCAAAATGACGTTAAAAATAGTTAAGATTTTACTACAAGTAGACAAGATTCAGTGTGGGTGTTCTTCTTTATAATGTGTATTCGTTATCTATACGTCCTTATATATTATTATATATAGGTATAAAGGTGCGATGCAGTTATTATAAATTTCAACAAATCGGGCAGAATTCTATACTTGTAAAAGTATGTATGTACATTACATAAAAACGTATATAACATAAAGCCAGTGTTTTTTTTTTGTAGATTGAACGCGGGCGAAGCCTCGAGTTTTACTAGTTATAATTAAAAACAAAAGAATCACTTGAAATGATTATATTTTAAAGTTCTGTTAAAAATGGTTAAGTTCTCTAGAATTACAAGTAATTTTCACCGTCTCCAGGTTTTTAATTGCATTTAGTGCAAGAACTACACATTAACGTTAGCTAGCAAATATAACTTTATTTTATCTGTGAAGTCTCCGGTAGCTGAAACGGCAACAATTTTATTTAATTACACAAGTTGATTCATGTTTTACTAGTTAAAAAGTTTGTACAAATAAGATCCTTCATAATAGGTAAGTACCTAATTGAAAAGTATTTCCACTCAATAAAAAAATTCTTGAGATATACTGATATTAAAAATTGGAAAGTGTGTGTTTGTTTGTCCTATTTAGATATAATTCTTTAATATATTTAGTTTATTGGCAGGGAAGTTTATTTTGATACTTTAACTCAACTAGGTTTCCTATTAGGTACAGAAAACGAAAATTATGGAATCTTACAAAGCAGTTTACTAAATTATATTATCGCAGGAACTTAAACTGGTAGTCTCTTTGTAATTACGTGAAAGAGATGTGCATCTTTGATGCCAGGTTCAAAAGAGCAGAAACTTTAAGCTGATGTCGGAGATAGCCTGCTTTCAAAGTTCAACAGTTATAAAATAAAAACAAGTAGCGATTCTTGATAATACTTTCAAGTGAAGTAGGTACATAGTGCTAGTATAATTATATAAACATCATTATATAAAAATAATGTACTCATGACCGATACTGTGGAAAATCTCACTGAGACTAGCCTTCTGCGCATCCTATACAAAAGTATCCTATGTCCTTTCCAGGGTCTCAAACTATATTCTTGCCAAATTTCATCTAAATCGGTTCAGTAGATCCCAAGTTTACCTCCTACAACGTCACAAACTCACAATCTTACAAACTTTACCTCTTTATAATATTAGTATAGATACATAAGTTCGCTTTTATTTCTTTCTAAAATGATATGTAGATTTATTATAATAAACTCTGTTTAACCAGTTCTATTACGTATAAAATTGTGGGTTTGATTTCCACTCGAGGTAAATATTTATTTAAAAACCGGCATTTTCGTTTTTTTTTTTAAATTAGATAAACTCAAGTTTACTTCATTATTTACATAGTTGAAACGATCCTAACATATTAAACTAGAAGTTATAGTTAATAGTTATACCAAGTAATTAAAGCAACAATGTCTACAAGATCCGCGAATCTGTAATAATTTCCATACATAAAACAAGTACCTACGAACTGATATGATCCACTTCTAACACTTACAATTAAACTTGTATTGTATTACATGACAATGACAATTTCTTGTGGGAATCTATCACACGAAGGGGTCTGATTAGATCTATTTATAAGGAAACACGTCTATTATTTATTCTAACAACGGTTCGTCCATAAGTGTGAGTCTGTATTCATTTAAAATGCCGTATAGTATGGAATGCAAAGTAAGACCGAAAACTACGTGGCGTGTAAAGGAGTTGACAGACAAGTCAGGATTTGTGCGCTGCGTACTTAATGTGGGGACAGTGCGGACAAGGGCGAGTATAAGTCGTGTATGAAATTGTGCCTTACAGTATACTAATAGAGGTATCTATAGATAAATATAGATAAATATTTAATTCGATATGTACTTATTTAAATTCTAAAAAAATAACAGATCATAAAGATATTATACTATTGTAGTCTACTCAGCCTTTAATTAATGGAAAATGTAAAAAATATTTTTTCTTAATAAGAATGATGAATGCAAAAAAAATCATTTTTTTTGTCGGAGTCTTTATCGCTATATCTACAGCGGTATAGTTAAAAGTACTTTTATGATACTCGAGACGAGATCTTGTCCTTATCCCACGCTACGTAGGATCGGCACAAAATATTTCATTCTTCCACTTCCCTCAATCAGCATACACTCCTTTCACATATACTCTTTCACACAGTCTTCAGCACGTCTATGCCCATCCATTCATATCTAACTACCGGCATGTAACACTATTTATTTAGAATTAGTTCTAAGTAATCAAGCATAAAATAGGTTAATACTTTCTTAGATTTACGCGAATATTTGACATTTTAAATAAAACTATCTTTTCGGATTTTGTCGCGGATTTATTTGCATTTTTGTTTCCCGACGTTTCGAATGCTTTACAACATCCCGTCACGGGAGAGACTGAGGTGTTACATGTCTTGGAGATATAGTTGTTACAGACAGCCTATCCACAATTAACAAAATGAAAATTGCAACAATTACATTGCAATATTTTTTTAACTTTAAACATTTTTATAATTTTAATTATAATAGAATATGGAAAATTATTTATTTAATTTTTTGCTATTATTTTTATAATTATTACAATTTTAAAATATGAATTAGTAATCTATATTTAGTGTTGCCATTATTATATTTATAACCATAAAGAAAAATATAAATATAGTATTAATTATTTAAGCCATATAATTGTTCTATGTGTAATTTAAAAATAAATCCAAATAAATCCGCGACAAAATCCGAAAAGATAGTTTTATTTAAAACATAAAATAGGTTTTTAATAAATAAATAAAAATATCACCTCTTGATCTATATTCTAAGTCCATCACAAGCACTTTCTACGCTTATCTCGGCCTTGGGTCAAAGAAAAAAAATATTTAAAGCCTTATAACTCGTTTTATGTTCACAGTCAATTTCTTTTTCCGTTTTATTTCCCGTCAACCAAGAGGAAATTCCGGCGGATTTAAAACAAGTAAATTGGGTTTAAAAATGTTAACGCTCTAATTTAAATTTTTATTATTACATCACTATTAAATGTAGGTACGAGTAAAACATTTTGTAAAAGAGCAATTTTCTTATAATATTTTTTGTTTTATTTTTTGTTCTTAAATTGAATAAGTTTTTCATTTCATTTCGTTTTTTTAGGATACAAATATATATGTACTTTTACCTGACTCAGATGCTAAGTATATTTCGAGTACCTATATTGAATAGCCCGTAAAGGTCTGCGATCTATTTTCTAATATTAATATTTCTATGGCTAATACCCTAAGTTACCTATCATTTACATCTGTAACAATGTTAAAACCTGGTTAGATAATGAATTAAAAAAACATAAAAAAGACATTAATATAAAAAAAAAACTTAAAGTTTAAATTTTCAAGATTCAAATACAGGACGACTATGAACAAAAGATTTATAAGTGTGAAACCAAAAGCCTTTTATTTTTATAGCAAAGCGATTGAGTAAATTGTATTTAGTATAAATAGAGTTACTTATCTATCTATACATATAATAAAATTGTAACTAAGCCGAATCTGTACATTAAATATTTTTTGGAAAATCTTATTGAAATAGACATTATTATTGATACAGAGGCCGAATCTATAGTTTTTAGAATTTTTGTCTGTCTGTCTATCTGTTACCGCATCACGGAAAAACTACTGGAGGGATTTTGATGAAATTTTATAAGGTAATAGCTGGTTATCCGGGTCAATATATAGGATACTTTTTATCGCGGGAAAACATCTCATTTCTGAGAAAAAATACAAAAACTGCAATGTAAGAGTATACTAATATGTAAACCCTAAGAATTTGGTTTTTGGTCATCTGAACGCGGGCGGAGCCGCGGGCAATGCTAGTACGTTATAAAAGTGAGATTTACATTGTTCGAATTCCCGTTGATCGAATTTTACTGACGCTTTATTTTAAGTAGTAAAAAGTGTTAAGTAATATATATTTACTGCGATATTTTAATCAGAAAGTTTGAGTATCGCTGCCATAATCACGACAAAATACCAAAAGCGATTCGTTAATGGGTAGACTTATCTTATCATAAATACCTGAATGTTAGGTATTTAGAATAGGTAATGAAGACATGCCTAATTTAATATGAGAACATGACATTCTATCATATTCCCATATTAATTAACATCTTACAAACGATATATAATAATTTATGGATTTATAATAAACTAGCTGTGCCCCGCGGTTTCACCCACGTTAAATATGTTTGATAATAAACATCAGTTGTACAAACATTCGTATGGAAGTCTGCCCGATTTGTTAACATTTATTATTACTGCTCCGCTCACTTGGGTAGTACCTAGTAGCATGATGATATATATCCTTTAGTCTTCCTCAATAAACGGGCTATCTAATGCAAAAAGAATTTTTGAAATCGAATTAGTAGTCCCGGAGATAAGCGTGTTCAAACAAACAAACAAACAAACAAACTCTGCTTCGTTATAATATTAGTATACAAGTATACATAAAATAGTCGATTTCACTTTTTATAACGAAATATTATACGTACAATAGGCATTATTTTATCAAAAATAAGTATAAAACCACTCTTAACAAATTAATTTAGAGCCATGTCACATTTAGCTATTTAGATCGCCTGTTCGGAAGGTGAATGTTAATTTGTTAGAATAACTCAGACATGGTTTTAACATCTACTTACTACATATATCGATATGTGATGAGAAAACATCGAGTGAGTCATTTTTACGTGACCGTACTTCGTGTAAAGGGCTTCTGGTGTAGTGTTGCAAACAAAATTGATAGCATCGGGAATTTCCGAAGCAATGACGGTACAATGCGTTACATCGAATACTAATTCGGTCAATTTAAAGTATCCTAACATTTTGATTGTTGAATCAGATAGTTATTTTAAGGAATTTTTTTTACAGTTTAATCCCACCACGACCGCGGACACGCCGGTGTTACAGTTAACAATAGATTTCTTAGAAGTTTAATTAATTTCTTAGAAATTTACCTGGTGGTGGAGTAAATAGCCGTAAATTATACCTATGGGTTTCATGCCAGATTGCTTTTATCTTATAATATGGAATCTTATTATGTTAATAATTTAAATAGATATGTTTAAAATTTTGAAATAACATGAATTGAATTTGTCACAGGCACTTCTCAGCAGATTTGTATACAGAACCAATAGTAGTTTTCTTACAATCGGACAAAACTAACATTTTATGTAAGATTGACGATTCAAAAATATTTGGTTACTATTTAAATGAAGTAGGTATATTTTTAATTTAAGTCCATGCAGGTCGTGAGTTCAATTCTAATATGAAATACAGGAAATTGTAATAAATAACGACTGATATTTTTGGTATAACTAAAAAATTATATATGTACGTATCGATGTGTCTTAAAAAACATAACTCTAAAAAAATATTTTATATCATATATTTTTTATTACGAATCCACCTCATTAGCAGGGATTCAGTACGACATGGTTAACCATTACTCAAAGTACAGCAGTTTTGTATGGCTTTGCAATAATCCCACGAGGACAACCGGCCACTCTTAACGCGTCCATTCTTCAGAACAATGATATATGAGTATACTTACTTATTTTACAAACAAAATGAACACTAATTTCTTCTTAGCAACCATATAAATTTCAATCTCTTACATTTTTCATAAGATTATTAATTTTATAAGGCTTTGATTTGGACGAATTAAGTACAGTATTACCTGGACTAAAACATAGGCTACTTTAGTAATTAAATTTGCAAATAGGTGGCGCTGATCGTTTGCCACAATACTTGTACATATTATATATTATGTTGTATAATTATCGATATTTTTGTATTAATTCACAAAAACTATCTAGGAACACAGCCGAGCGAAGCGAGAGTAAGTCATTAGGTCTCAGTCTTCACACATACTTAGTATATGAATAAAATGATAAATGAACAGACAACACTTTTCTCATGAATGATACATCCCTCATTAACAGGGATTCAACCCTAAGTGGTAAACCATTCGTCATACAAGTCGAGTGTGGTAAGGCTTTTATTGTACTTCCATTATGAATGGTCGAAATGATTTTCTCTTTTAAAGTACCAGATACGTACCTTATTTTGCTACAAATATTTACATTTTAAACATAACACGTTAATCGATTTAAGTCTTATATAATGAACTAGCAGAACCCGCGGCTTCGCCGAATTCTTAAACGTTCAATCTACAAAAAAAAAACTTTGGCTTTATGTTATATATACATAGCCAATCACCAGCTTCGTTCGGCTTCGCCCCTATGTATTTATATGATACTAGCAACTCACCCTCGCTTCTCTCGGGTTCGTCCCTAGCTTGGTTTCCAATACAAATTTTCATCTCCATTTTCACCCCCCTAAGGGATGATTTCCGGGATAAAAAGTATCCTATGTCCTTCCCAGGGTCTCAAACTATCTTCTTACCGAATTTCATCTAATTCGGTTCAGTAGATCCAGAGATTACCCCCTTTATAATATTAAGTACAGATAATATATAGTTTTGTATGAAAATCTGCCCGATTTGTTGACATTTATGATTACTGCTTTGCTCCCTTGGGCAGTAACATAATGATATATAGCCTATAGCCTTCCTCAATAAAAGGGCTATCTAATGCAAAAAGAATTAATTAAAGCTCACAATTTTCAATATACATACTAACCGTATTATAAAATACAATTAAAATTAAAATTTATTTACAATTGGTATCTGTTAGTTAAAAAGCTCGAAATATGTGATCTCAATTAGAAATACCAAACTCCAACAAACCGTCCTTTGAATCCCAAGTGGCAAACAAACGTAATCCTTTACTCTGCTATCCTACTAATAAAAATAAAACAATACAACACGAGCGTTTTAAACTTATTTGTGAATTCAAATAGAATTTCCATATTAATGTTATTTAATTAAAGATTTCTAAAATAAGATATTTGAGCTTATTACCTTTATTGGTTTCGTAAATTAGTTTCGATTTAGATATGCTTAGATGGTAGGATCGTGATATAATGTACCTCGGAACTATAAGAAGCAGATTTTACGTAATAGGTACATTAAAACTACATAGACTCCTTTTTAAGTTATACAAATACAAGAGACTATTTTTGCTTAGAATCAGGTCAGGGGAGTATTGATATATTATTATTTTAGGTGATTATTTATATTGACATTTTTTTTATTATATATGAACCGATTAAAATAAAAAAAATACTAAATGTTAAGTGAAACTTACCACAATACATTAGTGAAAACAGCACCCAAATCGGTTAAGTCGTTAATCGGGTAAGTAAACATAGAGACAAAAATTCAAAAAATCATTGTTTTAAGTTCTATTGCGTTAAGAATAGTTTTTCCCAAATATCTTCCATGTACAGACAGCGATCAGTTATAATTTTATTATATGTATATAGATATAGACTAGGTTTTCATGTACCATCCCATCGCTTGAGTGCCTAACTGTAGCCTATGTGTTACCTACTCCAGATCAAAGTTTTCATAGAATTCATCCAAGTCAGTTCCACCGTTTCAGCATGAAGAAGTAACAATACACACACGAACACTTTTGCATTTGAATGTTATTTTGTAAATACATAATGCATCAAACATCTCATTCAGAACTGAGGCCACAATACCTTAATTAAGAGCTATATCCCAACAAGAATGTAACTTTCCTTTTATCCTTTACCCTAAATTCTCCCCTAAAATACTTTTCCTGTACCATAAAATAAATGTAACTTTTAACAATGTCCACCACAGAGTACAGGTTGTTAATATTTCAAGTTCACAAGCAGGCGACAAGCCACTGTAATGTAAGCTTCGTGAATAAACTATTGTTGTATATAACAAAAGGGCATTTTAATAACAGGACTTAACAAATTTAATATATGTACTATTTCTTCAAGTTTATATTTAAATTTGTTTTATGTTTATTAAAAATGTTAGAAGATTATATGAATATTTAATATATTGTTCTAAGCATTAGTATGATTTCTAATATTATAAATGCGAAAGTATCTCTATCTGTCTGTCTGTTACCTTTTCACGCTTAATCTGCTGAACCGATTTACATGAAATTTGGTACGGAGATAGTTTGAGACTCTAGAAAGGGGATAGGATAGTTGTTATCCCGAGAATCATCCCTTAAGGGAGTGAAAAAGGGGTAGAATTTTGTATAGGGATACAATCATTTTTCAAGTAAGGGCTATAAAACTCATCATATCTATGTACATACTAGTATATATACTTATGCTATTTATTCCATACTAAGAGTTAAAACGTACTGGTGAGTCGTTAGTATGAATATAAAACAAAGGCCAAAGATCAGTTGAAATAATTATACAAAGTATTTAGTGTGGTAATGTGTAGGTGGTAGTGTGTAAGTACAAGTGATACTGTTAGATATTTAGCGTGCGTACCTATGTTTAGAATTTTTAATCTATACATATAATAAAATTGTAACTAAGCTGAATCTGTAAAATAAATATTTTTTTGAAAATCTTATTGATATAGACATTATTATCGATACAGAGGCCGAATCTATAGTTTTTAGAATTTTGTCTGTCTGTCTGTCTGTTACCGCATCACGGAAAAACCACTTGAGGGATTTTGATGAAATTTGGTATGGTTATAGCTGGTATTATACTTTTTACTGCGGGAAACTGTTTCATTTCTGAGAAAAAATAAAAAACTACAATGTGAGAATATACTAATATGTAAAACCTAAGAATTTGATTTTTGGTAATTTGAACGCGGGCGGAGCCGCGGGCAATGCTAGTTTAATATATTCTTGCTTTAGAAACTTAGTCTCTATATAACGCGCGATTAATTCTTGGAAATGTTTTCCCTCAAGTATGTTGCTTATAATCATGATCATAATTTAAGACAATATAGATCCATCCAAAGTTTGGCTTCTAACTTGTTAAAGAATGTTTGGAATAAACAACAAACAACTTTATTACGAATGTTTCGAATTTGATTAACAGTTAAATTTAGTACAGGTATTTCATTATTCGTGTAATCACATCAGAGCTATATCTGTCGAAGGGATAGAGCATCTTATGAAAAAAACTTGATTGAATCCTACTACGACAAAGGTTTTAGTTTATACTGTTGTAAATAAACGTAAATAGTATATTTGAAAACCGAGCTTATATACTTATTTCATAGGAACATGGTATTAGTTGAAGAGGTCCTTTTTCACTTATGAAGCTTGTAAAAATGTGTGATATCTCCTCACGTTATTTGCAATGTGTAAACACTAACGTCCATTTGCCCTTTAGAATATAGTATACTAGCGACCCACCCTTGCTTCGCTCGAGTTCGCCCCTGATTGCCTTATGACGGTTACTATGGAATACATAGAGAAGATGATGAGTTTTATATCCCTTACTTGAGAAATGATTGATTCCCCATACAAAGTTCCACCCCCTTAAGAGATGATTTCCGGGGTAAAAACTATCTCATGTCCTTCCCGGGGTCTTAAACTATCTCCATACCAAATATCGTCTAAATCGGTTCAGCTGATTAAGTGTGAAAAGGTAACAGACAGATAGACGGACAGTCAGACAGAGTTACTTTGCCATTTATATATATTAGTATAGATTAGTATGGACAAACATGTTTTATTATTGGATATATAGATATATTTTTATGTTAACCATAAAGTTAATTGGAAGTCAAAATGAATAACATGTAGTAAAGTTATTTTATTTTAAAAATATATCTTAATTTTTTTTTAAATGAGATTTCTTAAACACAAACATTTTATAACTTATAAACTATTATAAAAAGGTAAATTTTATTGAATATAGACAAAAACCTTATGGACTACTGAATCGATTTTAACAATCCTTTATTAATAGAAAGCTATTCTATCCCTCAGTAGATGTAGAATACGAAGACGATATAGCTAAGATTAAATACGTAAAATCGTATAAGTATAGCTAGATCTCGTTTGAAATCCATGCAAGAAGTAGAAATAGTACACAAAAGAGACAGTTAAGATGATGGTGGCAACCGTCACGCTTCGATACCTAGGACGTTGACAGCAATCACAAGCCACAGCCCAGCTATTGTCTCTCATATAAATGAAATTTCCATACAATACATACTCTATTTCTAAATAAATAAAGTTTAGAATTTACTAATATTTTATATGGTAAGTGAATATCTCGTTAGATTCTGAGAATAGAAATAAGATAAACCTTATATAAGCTAGACTATTTTAATTTTAAATACTTATTAATATATTTTGCACTTATAAAAACTTTTTAATTTCATTTAGAATAGATACCTAATCAGATATTTTCGAAGTCGGTGTCAGCCGATGCAAAGCAAATCTAATATATTTCGATACGTAAAATAAATATTTAGCGATTAGATATTCATATCTTAAAATATTGTAGGCTGGCACCGACTTCGAAAATATCTGATTAGGTATCTATTCTAAATGAAAACCTCCGTTTAGTAATTTTTTACAGTTTAGGGCCTGGAAGTCGGTTTTTATTTTTTGTTATTTTTCCATTTTTAGTGTAGACGTAATAAGCAGGTAATTTGTAAGAAGACAGTTTTTTAATAACATATTCCATTAAAGAATTTATTTAAAAATATATTTATAGTTGATTTTTTTTTAAACCGCTCGACCGATTTCGATAAAATTTATATGGGAAGTATACCCTTTGAAACAAAAAAAAATCCAAATCGGTTTAAGCATCTTCGAGTAATCGGTGAACATACATAAAAAAAAGATTCCGACGAATTGAGAACCTCCGCCTTTTTGAAAGTCGGTTAAAATCAAACTTCAGTTGTTTAATTATTTTAGTTAAAGTAGAGCATGACGAGCAAATCTAAATAAATTGTTTGCAGTTTGGTTATAGGTATTATTTGCGTCGGTAAAAAGTATTTATTGCTTTTATCCTATTAAATGGTAAATGCTAAAGTTTGTTTATGTGTTTGTTTGTTACTACTTCATCTCAATGCCAACTAACCGTAAAAATATATAGTAAGCAGCCAATTTAATCACATTCTACTATTATTTTTTGATTAGGTAGGTACCTATACAGTTAGTATGTCTTGAAAATGATAAATATGAAAACATATCATTTACTTTTACAAAGAAAAATATAAAACTATCTTTATTCTAATATGGTTTTGAATATGCAATTACGTTTTATAAATAGATATCGTATCTAGATATGTAATTAAGAAGATGAGTCGCTAGTAATTATAAATAGATATATAAATACTAGCGGCTCATCCTCCTGATACACTCCAGCCTAGGTGATTCTTTAAATTGAGATAACTCTTTATTTATGAACCGATTGAAATAACACAATACTAAATGCTGAGTGAAGATTATCACAATATATTAGTAAAAACCGCACCCAAATCGGTGAAACCGTTTCTGAGATTAAGACAAAGAGACAAAAATTCTTAAAATTATTGTTTTGGGTTATATTGCATTAATAAACACCCCCAATAATAGTTTTTCTCAAACATCTTCCATATACAGACAGCGATCAGTTACACTTTTATTATATGTATAGATTATAAATTTTGCACACACATGCCTTCTTAAAACCAAGACGATTACTTGTAAGTTCTAAAAAACATTTCACATAAATCGAAATGTACGTGAGATATTTTACATACATATTATTTTCCAAGTCAATATAGATAAAATATTTCGAATAAAGTATTTTATTATTCGATGATTTTAAACTATTAAAACCGACTGACTTTTTTTGAAAAAATACTAAATTATTGCATAACAAATACATATTTGTATCTAAATCTAGTGTGTTACATACAAAGAGGACCTTTACCGGATTCCTAATATCTTAATATTGACTCGCATTACTTAGCAATAATAGGAATTTATGCCCAAAATTTAAAAATATTTTCCATAGTCTAACTGAATTTTAATAAATAATATTACCCCTATACGCAAAGGTTCTTGTTTTTTCTAGAGTCAACAATATCCTGGCAGATGTTTATTTAAATATAAAATAACATTTCACAATGTAAGTACATACATATCAGCACCTGCTAAGCCTTTAAAAAGTAACAAACAAACATAACTTCGTATTAACAATATTGGTAAGCACAAGAAAAAGATATAGGTATCAATAAGCTTTATATTATATGCGGGTTGTGGACATAAATTACAGGACGACCGCTATTTATCAAACTGAGCGTTTAGAGGGTACAATATCATTATTACCTATAAAATGACAATGAAAAACATGTTAAGGCAAGGGGTGACACGTTATATGTTAATTGAGTAAGTCTATAATAAATAGGATTAAATATGAGAGCTTAAAATTTTACGCCATCATTAAGTTTCTTAGGATGTGTGATTGCAATTTGAGTCTTGCAAAAAATAGGTAGAGTATAAAGGTAGTATAAGATACACATCATGAACGAATTAGAGACTGGACCTGACATAAAATACAAATGTATGAAAACTAGTT
This sequence comes from Brenthis daphne, assembly GCA_947093115.1. Classification (NCBI taxonomy): domain Eukaryota; kingdom Metazoa; phylum Arthropoda; class Insecta; order Lepidoptera; family Nymphalidae; genus Brenthis; species Brenthis daphne. The sequence continues at coordinate 2,157,681 of OX352474.1, read as the reverse complement.
CAACCAAGTGACGCATAACGCACACAAAGATTTTATTACATTATTATAAACACTGATACACAATACAATATTTCTAGTGATTGAACGTAATCGATAAAATACATATATCGATGAACCAATGAATGACATTTTAGACATTGGTTTTTAATTCGTTCATGATACACATCTATGAGTAAGTATGTACAAGCGTGCTAGAGCACTTACATATATATATATATATATATATATATATATATATATATATATATATATATATATATATATATATATATATATATATTGGTTTACATTTGTACTAAATGTTCAGACCATCAACGTTACGTGTGTTGCTACCTTAATATGCAGTAATCGGTATTGCAAGTTACAGTGCATTATACTTATCTATATATACTAAGGAAGATGAACAGTTTGTTTTTTTTTTAAATAAAAAAGTCTTTTAAAATTAAATTATCAATTAAATAACGCTAGCATCCGAACGAGTGGTCAGTTTACATAAATAGAATAATATATTGTTTGGCACTAAATATTTTATCCCATTATTTTCCATTACAATAATAAACGTAAAATTACTTAACAAAATTCAGTAGATACTGAAATGAGGATCTGTAAATTATAGCCGTATTATAAACTGTGGATTCCATTTCCGTAAACATACCCACATCCTGACGTATGATATAATTGAAATATATTCCACACGAAAATTATTGCGAATAGCAAAATTACGTAATTCGATAACCAAAATCTGACTAATTTAAATAATGCAAATGGTCGCGAGCTTACCCGCCGTTAATGCAATAATAGATCATCATAACTTTTGTACAGAGAACTAAAAGCTCATTAATAAAAGAAAGTTACCTTTAAAATTACTTAAAAGTAATTCCAATTTCGTTTAGAAATTTAACTTTTTTTGAAGTCGGCTAAAAAGATTGTATAGAGATGTTTGAGAGAAACCAGGACAGATCACGAGTAAATAATACACTAAAAATTTCACCTAAACAAAATTCATAAGCATACTTTAATTGAAATAGAAAGACGGTTACTTCTCGTATTATATTTTAGACCCCCACGAAGAAAACCGGATATCGTGAGAACAAAACAACAGGTGCACTCACCAAAATCTGAGCGTTCCCGCGTCTGTCGTCCACCCAAGCGACTACCATATCAGCCCCTCTCATATTCCCCACTGAATTGAATCCTAAGGCGGCATAACCACGTGTTCTCGCCTCCAATCTGAATGTTATGCTAGAATCTGTATTCACCCAACGTAAAATTACATCACCGTTTTCATCTAGCCGCTCTGTGTGTGTCCATATTAAGCCAGACTCGTACGATTTCGAGTCAAAAGATTCTCTCCTATGTCTCGTTCTATACTGATCGATTATTCGGCTAGTTTTCTCGTTTTTGTTTTCGGCTTGTAATAATCGTAATGATTGCGAGTTCTGTGAGTTCGTTGGTAATTCGTTTGGTTGTGTAGCTTGTTTATATCTGGGCATTTTCGCATCACACAGGAAGAAGGCGCTTAATATTACAATACTTTGAAAATTCATTTTTGTTTTCTTTATTGTTGTCTGCTCATTACTTAAGGTGTTTCTGCAACAAAAAATAAAATTAACTTAGATTATGTACTAGTACGTAATATATATGTATATATATATTAGTATACATTTTAAAAACTTTATCGAACGTGTGCTTAATTAAATTATTTATTTCATTATACACGATTAAAGAATTTATAAATTCTTTAGGAAATTAATAGCAAACAGCACACAGTCTTTCATATTTTTAAATAGTATACCTATATCTTACATTAATCCCTCAACGACCGCGGACACGCCGGCGTTTCAGTTAGCAATAGATTTCTTAGAAAAATTAACTTCTTAGAAATTCACCTTAAGGTATCAATACCTGAAAATAATATGTAAATCTGTTACCAAAACAAAAAGAGTGTTAACTGATTAAAAAGTAACTGTTTTATTATGGTAGGGGAGCCCACGATGCTAAATGGGGATTTACTCGAGCGTCGTAGAGACCTATTGGGATGCAAAGCTTAGATGATAAGAAGAAAAAAATGTTATATCATATATACCTTTACATCGGTGGGGGAAGCGGCTATAGATTTTTAAATATGTAAAAAAAACTGTTGCATAGACATCCTCGAGCGCGTCAGATATTGATAGCATAAATGCCCTACGTATTTTTAATAATGTACGTATGTTAATCTGATCGTTTGCATGATGCGGGTGGTTGTATTTAAGGGTTGAAAATGCAAAAATAAAAAAATTAATCGAGCGCGTCAGATTTTCTAAGGGAGTGTTAAGTGCACCAAAAAAAAGCTCTCATTCACTAATCTGACGATTTCGATGGGACGCAAACTCGCGGCCATTTTCATAATGTGCAAAAAAAAATCGCCATTTTGAAATACTTAAGCGCGTCAGATTAAGATATATATGGTTCATCTTTATGTTCTAAACGTACTGTCTCATAATCTGACGATTATCTAGAGGGATTCGCCTGATCTGACAAAAAAATTATTAAAACGGTTCACTTTAAAGGCCATACCTGCAACTTCCCGCTAATTCTATATATGTATAGTATATATATATATATATATATATATATATATATATATATATATATATATATATATAGAATATATTTAGAATTATATTTCTTAGTTCTGAGGTAACAAACATAAAAAAAAAATAAAAAATAAAAAAAACATACAGTCGAATTGAGAACCTCCTCCTTTTTGAAGTCGGTTGAAAAACTAATACAACAGGGTGTGCGAATAATTCGAACTTACGAATTAATTGTTCCGAATCGAATATTAATATTCGATTCGAAACTCGAATCGAATAATTTGAAAATTCTAATTATTCGAAAGTTCCCGAATAATTCGAAAAATTTCGAATAATTCGAACATATATTGCAAATTTAAAAAATGAGCAATTGTTTTCTCTGGGTAATTTATTTTTAAACGAAAAGTATATTATTCGTAAGTAGACTATTTTGACACACGATTTGAAGGAATTTGAATGGATACAATTGAAGATCCAGAGATATTTCATTAATTCGCGAATTATTCGAAAACTTTCGAATTATTCGAATTTTTTACGAATTATTCGAAATTTTTCGAATTTCGAATCGAATATTGATATTCGATTCGATTGAGATTCGAACGATGTTCGCACACCCCTAGACTCTTTATGATCAGCTGTGATGGTATCATGGCGGCAGAAACCAGAGTGGGGACGGAGTGAGAGAGTAATAGATAGAGAAAGAGTGAGAGAGGAATAGAAACGCGGAGAAGGAAATGTAGGCATCACGCAGCTGCACGCATTTAACTTTATCGACGAATTTTTGTTATTTAGGCTTGCGGAAATCGTCAGATTATATATTTTTCATTATTCTTGCATTATTTCCTTCAAAATAAAAAAAAAATTAGCTACGCTCGAGAATGTCGAGATGACGTTTTTTTTTTACAACTTTGTTGCCCTCCCCTTTTTTTACGTCACTCTCAAATTGTCAGATTAGTGGAATATACACTTTTTAGGATGTAATTAACTCACCCTACCTTAATCTGACGCGCTCGAGAATTTCTGGTGGTCAATTTTTTTTTACTAATCTGATCCTGTATCCTTCACGGGCGGCCTTATATATGGGCCTCATGTTTTGTGGAGGTACTTAACCGGGTACAAGGTATCCCCCTGTATATTAATCTGCCGCGCTCGAGTAACTACAGAAAATCCCCTCTTGGGCTCCCCTACTATTAAGTTCGTATTTATTTTAAAAGGTATTTATTTTTATTACTTCTTTAAAATTACATGGGTATCGGGCAATCGACTGAATACTAATTCTCACTGTACTTAAACTTATTAATGTTTTGGGACACGCTTAAATAAAAACAATAAAAAAAAACGATAAACACTGGAAGCAATTGCGACACCCAATTATTTTAGTACAAAAGTTTCTTTTATTAGTGTTGTTTATTTAAATAACTAAGTTATTTTAACGTAGAAGAAATAAAAGAGGTTTAGGCTGTAATGTTGTACATTTATTTTTATGTATCTTTTGCTTTTGGTAGTATTCTTAAAGAGCACTATATATTCTATTACCTATTTTTATAATACCTATAGGTTCTGATTCGTAAAATAATAAGTAATATATATATATATATATATATATATATATATATATATATATATATATATATATAAAACGAATTTACTATGCATATATTATTATAAGTAGGTACTCAGTTAATACAATTTTTCCCAAAAAAACAAAAACTCATGATCAAATTCACTTTTATGCCTTTTTTAACGTTTTTATACGAAGAATAGCTTATGCTACTTACAACTAAATCCTCTTCAGTGTATAATTAGATCAGTCTTTTATAGAAATCTAAGTGGTAAGACAGAAGTGGTTTATTAAAGTCGTCTCTTTTGAAAAGCTCCTAGGATTTTTTACAAATTATATTATATATACTAGCGTTGCTCGCGGCTCCGCACGCGTTCAGATGACCAAAAATCAAATTCTTAGGTTTTACATATTAGTATACTCTTACTTTGCAATTTTTGTATTTTTTCTCAGAAATGAGATATTTTCTCGCGGTAAAAAGTCCTATGTGTTGACCCGGATAACCAGCTATCACCATACCATTCAAAAATCCCTCTAATGGTTTTCCTATGACGCGGTAACAGACAGACAGACAAAAATTCTAAAAACTATAGATTTTTATGTTTATTTCAATAAGATTTTCCAAAAAATATCTATTGTACAGATTCGGCTCAGTTACAATTTTATTATATGTATAGATTAACATATAAAATGAGATGCAGCTATATTGATTGTAGAAAGACATTAATTTGATTTACTTTAGTCAACTACAAACTATGTAATAAAATGAAACATAATCACACAGATATCTTATGAAAGCGGATCGATGTCTGCTGATAAGAGCTTTTAAGATAAAAAAAAACGGTGTATAAATTGCTCAAAGCCATCGAACTGGTACAGTTTCCGGTAACACCTAACCAACACAACATCCTATTAGGAAGACCGTTCCGTCAATTTCTTAGAATATCAGTAAAAAAATATTTTTTTGTCGCCGGTATTTTTAGTGTAATAACAAAAAAACTTATCGCTCATCATGTTATTAAATTAGTAATTAAATAATGCTATATATACATAAATAGGTATATTTTTCTGTAGATAATAAATAACTTATGGTAAATAATAATTATTTTTGTTTATATTTAGAAATCGTTTCGTTGGTGTAGATTCTATTTACCCAGACAAGTTTTTTCGTCTTTTATTTACACAATATCTATTATTTATATTTACATATAATAAAATTGTAACTAAGCCGAATCTGTACATTACATATTTTTTGGAAAATTTTATTGAAATAAACATTATTATCGATACAGAGGCCGAATCTATAGTTTTTAGAATTTTTGTCTGTCTGTCTATCTGTTATCGCATCACAGAAAAACCACTTGGGATGGTAATAGCTGGTTATCCGAATCAACATATAGGTTACTTTTTACCGCGGTAAAATATCTCATTTTTGAGAAAAAATAAAAAATGCAAGAGTATAAGAGTATTCTAATATGCAAAACCTAAGAATTTGGTTTTTGGTCATCTGAACGCGGGCGGAGCCGCGGGCAATGCCAGTGTATGTATAAAAATATATATAATGAAATAGCTGAAAAATAACTGATCTTTATTTTGAGTTAAAAAAGTTTTGAAGTTACTTCGATTAGTTTTATGAGTTATGAAAGGATATTTTTTTAGTGATACTGATATTTGTTTAAAACTGGGTGCGACATACTAGATAACTGCGAAGTATTAATCATACGAAGAAAAACCATTACACGCCTTGATTAGAGCCTTAAAAACAATAAAAAAAATATTGTTAAAAATTATTATTACATGAGGCATTTACCTTAAGTACAGATTGGAGTACAAATTATTTTATATATATAATCTCGATTTGCAAATAAAAAGCATTACGCAAATTTATGAACCACAGCGTACTTAAAATTTTGAGTTACTATAAAACACTAAAACTAAGTAACAACTTTAGTAAGTATGTATTAATATTTTATATGAAATAAAATAAATACGTCTTTTTGTAACATTTTTCTTGTATTCTTAAAGCCAAAAAAATTTTACTCTCAAATCTTGGACTATAAAGCCCTTGAATTCTCACGGGTTTTATAGTCAAAGCAGGCAAAAACTCAACCATCTGCTCCCGAGGTATCTCTCTTAATTTACGAGCCTGAATAAATCATACCGCGAATTGTGCGAACTGACTTAATAAAATAATAAAATATTTTAATGTATGTCGATTTAATGAAATTATATATATAGGTAGGTTGTAGTGCATAACGTAATTAAGGCTTTATTTTTTATGCCTATATATAAAGCCTATTGGAAATAAAGATATAACAAACATATTATAAACGTTAAGTTATGCTTGAACGTGGCTTAATTATAGTTCCAATAAAAATAACCGTAACAAATTGGAAAAGTCTTATTCGCGTTAATAGTTATTATATCAGTCTTGAATAATTTAAAGCTTCTTCAATCTAAATCAAATATATCAGCGTAGCTTTATATTATTTTTTTGAATTAATGAGTTTTAACCAACTTCAAAAAGGAGGAGGTTCTTAATTTGATTGGTATTTTTCTTTTATGTATTTCTATTTCTGTATGTACACCGATACACCTGAGAGTTATGATCCGATTTACGTGATTCTTCATTAGCTTGATGCGGAATAAAATTAACATAGTTTGCATGCGGAAAATTTAACATAGTTTGGCCCAGTAGTTTTCATTTTATGATTTTTTTTTATTCGTGAAAACTTTAACCAGTTTAATTTTGTGGAGGGCATGTGAAAGTTTTATTATGATCAACAATATAGTAAAATGTTGACACTGAATTATATACATAAAATATTTGTTTAATGTACTTAAATTTAGACTTAGATTTGTACAATTACCAATAAAATGACTATTTTATGATTGCAAGTAGTTAGTGGTTATAATAGGCTAAAATAATTTTCCTTCATTTAGGTATATATAACATAAAAAATGGTATGTCGGTTAAAATACAACAATTCTCTCAGTTAAAAAGCAAACTGTATGTACAAGGTACAATTATTTTAAATCTTTAAAAATATCGGTTTTTCGTCAATTTGCAGCGAGAAAAATGTTATAGAGAACAAGTCATTATTCCTTCTTTCTCATAATCTTATATATAAAATTTCCATGTCACAATGTTTGTTACCGTACTCCTCCGAAACCGCTTTACCGATTTTTACCAAATTTTATATGCGTATTCAGTAGGTCTGAGAATCGGCTACTATCTATTTTCCATACGCCTAAGTGATAAGGATAAGGGTGGTTCTCCCAGACCCCACCCCAGGGACGAACCCGAGCGGAGCGAGGGTGAGTCGCTAGTTTCTCATAAGAAACAACATGGCAATACAACCAACGGGATGATGACGGCTTTACTAGCTTTACGAGGTACAACTTCCCAACACCGCAAAATAAACCAATAAATCTCTAACTTGAGGACTCATGTTTACAAGACACAAAATCTATCAACTAGGTGTCTAGACCTACGAACGAAATGTTTTTTTTTATTAACTGTAATTTAATTGGACTACGAATATAATGCAAAGGTTATGTGTGTATGTTTGTTTCTTCTTCAAGATGAAACGACTGGACGGATTTCGATGAAATTTTGTACACAGATAAAGTATGACTTGGAGTAACTCATACGTACATATATGTAGATATGTAGGTTATTGTTATGTTAAGGACATACAAGAACGAAGCTAGGGTAAATTGCTTGTCTTATTTATAAATATCAATTTATATTTTATATTCTAATTAGCTTGACATTCGGACTATTACGGACACCGACCACAAACAACGGATGGAAATCACACCGAAACCAGGTATCTGATTATTATCCACTTATTGGGAGGAAGCTTTAACCGCTAGCCGCTCGTTACACCATTTTTTGTTTCGAAGCCCGATAAATGTAGTAGAAAGAATGTGAAAAATGTAAATTTAGTTTGTAGCATATTGAATAGTATGAAAAACAGAAATTTATTCTATGGAAGGTATGTACAAAAGTTGATTTTTTTTATTCAATAGGAACACCAATAAAATTTATTTGTCAATCCAAACATGCATAACTCGAGAATGTTTTTATTATAGATGTCTACAATAAATAAAATATAGTTAAATTACATTTTATTAGATGATATGCGAACAAATAAATACATATACTTAGGAACAAAGATATTCTAATTTTTTTTTTTATATTTCAACGTTTAATAATCGCCTAACAAAACGCCTTAACTCTCACTGGTCGTGTCGAGTGGTCGTCCCACCGGAGTATGAGAGTGACAGGAATAGAGAGTGCACTTGTGTCTGCGCGTACACTTGTGCACTATAATATCTCCTGCGCAGTTGGGTTGTCTTGAGATTAGCCGCCGTAGCCGCAATCGGCTAGGAGAACATCATCATCACATTTAATAGATACGAATAGTTATTGCGAGTGTAGGTACCTTAAGAGAGAACGACATATGCTATTGCAGATTTTTCTGTACCTACAATTCAGTAGTCATTGTTTTGATATATCTCTTAAGTTTCAGCCAGCGTTAGATATGTACATTTCTAAGAACCACTCGGTAGAATCAGTTATTGTGTTTTCCGGTAGGAACGAAAGATTTTCCTGTAGTAAAAGGTATCTTAAATAGTGACCCGTTCCCCTTTCCATCATCGGACAACCCGACGAACAGCTGGTCTCCATCCTTATGTCGTGGACATCCCACCCGTCCGCACGAAGCGTTTCGCTACGTCATTTATTATACGTACGGCTAAGGATTGGAACAACCTGCCTGCGTCGGTGTTTCCGTCCGATTATAATATGGGTGTCTTCAAGGCAAGAGTGAATAGGTGGCTACTGAATTAGTGCGACTTACCATTTACGACTGCGTTACCACTTACCATCAGGTGGAACGTAGTCAAGCACTAATTCTGAATAGTATAAAAAAAAAGACCCGACTAATAAGTTATCACCACCCAAAAATTTTAAAATCGGTTCAGTACTTTTTGCGTGAAACGCGCATATCGATTTCGTTTTTCTGTTTTATTATGTACAGATAATGTATTATTATGTATATAAGTTACTAAGACTACGTATAAGATGTAGTTTAATTTGTATATAACAATGAAATCTTGTCTCCCTCAATAGCAAGATCAATAAGCAAATTAGATACAGCAATTAATCTGTTGCTGTTTGCTGTAATTAATTAATTATTCATTCGCTTTAACAAATCAAACATAAGTAAGCAATAAACAAATAAACATTTAAAATTATGTGAATTTCGTGTTAAATTATATATCAATTGTACCTATATGTTGATTATATGTAGTTATATGTGAGGTAGAGTAGAATTAATCGTCGGGTACGATGTTTTCAATAATATTAAAATTTGTGTATTTTCTAATAGTATTAAAATTTTATTAAACTAGTTTTCGTTCAGTAGTCAAAGTTCGACCATTGTAATTTTTTTATTGATAACACTAAAGCTTGTCAATAGCTACTAAACAAAAAAAAATTCAAAACGATAGCTTAAATTTAAAAGAATATTTTTATATAGTTAACCCTATCAACTATATATTTTACTTATAGGTAGGACTTATATCATTTACTAAAACAGTATACTTATACCACAGACAAGAGGCCGAATCAGTAGTTTTTTAAAATTTTGTGTCTGTCTGTCTGTCTGTCTGTTACCGCTTCACGGAAAAACCACTGGAGGGATTTTGATGAAATTTGGTATGATGGTAGGTGGTTATCCGGGTCAACATATAGAATACTTTTAACTGCGGGAAAATATCTCATCTCTGAGAAATCTATACTAAACTAGCGGCTCACCCTCGCTTCGCTCGGGTTCGTCGCTAGGTACGTTTTAAATAGATATAAAAAGAAAAAATCTTTCTTTCTCACATTTTAATTATATGTTTTAATACTTACCTATTCCGGACTAAGAGAAATCCAAAAATTAAAATATCATAAAAATTGGAACGCGGTCGAACGGGATAAAAAGTATCCTATGTCCTTCTCCTGGCTCTAAACTACCTCCCTGCCAATTTTCAGCTAAATCGGTTCAGCCGTTCTTGAGTTATAAGCGAAGTAACTAACACGACTTTCTTTTATATATATAGATGTTAAAACGTAACTAGGAACGAACACGAGCGGAGCGAGCGTGAGTTGCTAGTTAACCTATAAACTTCTTGTCTTTTCATGGTTTGTAGCTACGTTGATAAATAGACTGCAATACAATAAATCAATGTTTGACATACTCCGTATCGTTGACTAGAAACTAATGTTTCTCCAAATCCTCTAAGGAATAGGTAGAGTGAGTGATACACCAGACAATGAACAATATATTTTATTCATCCTTTATACTATAAAGCTATAGCTCTCCCGCGGTTTTGTCTGTGTAATAGTTAGGTTATGAGTCTATTTACCTTTTTTGTTGTTGAAAACTGATTATTCGTCCTTAATATTAAAATTTCACAATCAAACGTTTTATTACTTTTATTTTTCTACTGCGTCATTGAAAGTAGCTCGTATTACGAGTAACTCTCTACTTTCCTATTTTTGAACATGCTGTACCAACTTATTACACCGTTCGTAGCTGTGTAGACTGTAGGGTAACACGTAAAAAGGGGCCGTAAATATTTACGTTCAAGATATTTCTTACATTTTATATATTGTTTTAATCAATGGTTGTTACGTTTTTATGGTTTCTTTTATTTTTACCATTGAGTTTACTCCTTAATTCAAATTCAATTTTTTTTTTAATTAGCATTATTAAATCTACCATTTATTCTATATAATTATATCTACAATATTCGGAAAGAACAAGTCTCAGTCTTCAGAAGAACTACCTAAAGATAATAAAAACAAAAAAGGCAAAAGGTTAATAATTATAGTTTTAACAAAATAAGTCAGTCATGACAATAAGCTGTTGTAATGACTGAGCATCATAGAAAGAGACTCATGAAAAGGTATTGAACGAGCCAGACCTAGAAGGCTTTTCTCGTAGCCATTGAAGAGTTTTCAGATGATATATCGACTTCATCATCAGCACTGATCGACTATCGATGGTAACAAAGTAATATTAAACCTTCAAATCGATACCACTAAAATTAGGATAAAATCAACTTCCAAGATTTTTCAATACAAGTAAAATAAGATTTTTAACATCGTATAAATGTTATTAGAGTACACTAACTTATTTACTTCATATATGTTCGTGACATAAACAATTTAGGCATTATAAAGAAACGGTTGTGTGTAGGTATACTGTAGTGTTCTCAAACAATACGCTCTTCAACCAGAAGAGGGTAAAGATGCCCATGTCGGCAAGATCACGCAAAACCTTCATTCATTATTCCCCACTGTTGAATAGGCAATTTCCACCTATACTGTATAATTCACCTATTTTTTTAGCTCCACAGAAATACTGTTCATAGATATGAATGCTACGAATTACATGAAAAAATTGTACAATTAACTGATTAGTAGGCACTTATTTGGGAAAATTTTAGCACACATTAAACTAATATTAAAAAGCTTAGCTTAAGAACTTTATTATATTATTTGCTCGAACGTGCTTTCGGATAGAATTAGTTCGATTTAAGTTTTCTTCACATTTTAGAGCTTATCTACTGAGAAAGTTAATATATTAATATAATATGTAAGTACATATTTATTAACGATCTAAGTATAAAAATATGAAAAAGGTCATATCTTAAAACATTAGATTTAGGTACTTAAAATTTTATCTATACATATTATAATAAAATTCTAACTAAGCGGAATCTGTACATTAAATATTTATTGAAAAATCCAATTGAAATAGACATTATTATCAATACACAGTCCGAATCTATAGTTTTTAGAATTTTTGTCTCTCTGTCTGTCTGTTACCGCATCACGAGAAAACCAATGGACAGATTTTGATGAAATTTGTTATGACGATAGCTGGTTATCCGGGTCAACATATAGGATACTTTTTACCACGGGACAATATCTCATTTCTGAGAAAAAAAATACAAAAACTGCATTGTAAGAGTATACTAATTTGTAAAACCAAAGAATTTGGTTTTTGGTCATCTGAATGCGGGCGGAGCCGCGGGCAATGTTAGTATAATATAATGGGTACTTTTGCGATGCACTAACAAAAGAAGATTAAATTATTTATTATAAGTTTTCAGATAATATTTAGCCTTTTTAGGATAATATGGCAAAGCCATAGCTTGCGATTCGTTACAAGATTCGTTACATCGCAGTTACGGCTTTAAGTGCTGTTAACGACAAAAACCCGTTTAATGAATGCTATGATCGCATTAGTATGCTACGCGTGGTAAAGCTAAGTAATAAAAATGTTTCCGTTCATAATTCCCGCAATGTAATGAAATAGAACCACATTAAATGGTGATAAGGTTTAAATGTTACATATAAGAGATATATAAAATACTAGCGACTCACCCTAGCTCCGCTCGGGTTCGTTCCTTGGTACGTCTTCAATGTTAGTATAGATTTCTCAGAGAATTTTCCCGCAGTAAAAAGTATCCTATATGTTGTCGGATAACCAGCTTCATACCAAATTTCATCAAATCTGTCCAGTGGATTTCTCGTGATGCGTTCCCAGACAGACAGACAGACAGACAGACAGACAGACAGACAGACAGACAGACAGACAAAAATTCTAAAAACTATAGATTCGCCCTCCGTATTAATAATAATGACTATTTCTACAAGATTTTCCAAAAAAATATTTAATATACAGATTCAACTCAATTAGAATTTTATTATTTGTATAGTTTTTTTTTAATTATAAGTAGGTATATTATGTAAACAATTCTTCGTTTTCCTAATATATATAGATTTGGTGTTGGCGGATTTGGTTTTACTTTGACAAGTTCCATATATGTTCATTCAATCAAAAGCACATTTAAAAAAAAACAATAAAGAACAAAAACAAATATTTAAGTGAAGTAAACTTAAATTTTTAATGTGCATATTTTAAGTTTTTCACCTAAAATGAAAAAACAATTACATATCGATAAGAAATGATCAAATAAATAAAATTTTAAACTTCAACCATTTATAAATAAATTTTTATATAGGTAATATCTACAAGATAAATGAAGGTCTAAATAGCTATGAAAGAAAATTAAGTAGCAATTACATTCAACGATAGCAATTTCAAATGCATTTAATTTGTCGAACGAAATCATCGGTGTGGAAAATTTTTATATTCATATTCAAACTAATGAATAGTCTATAAAAAGTGTACTAAAAAATTTGCAAAAACTATTCTAATAGCTTTGAAGTCTGGTTCATTGTTGCGTATTTGATCAACTTGAATAAATTTTATAATCAGGATACAGCAAAATAACGCCTTATTACCATTTGATACATTCCAAAATAGTATGTAGAGTCGATATGTTACCAAGCCAAAAAGGTTGCACCAATATTTTTTGACCCTCGCTAAGAAAATAAACGAGTAACTTATCAAAACTTAGCTTTGTTTTTGCAGAGCAAAATATGAAGGGATCATGTTCAATATGAAAAATAAATACGATTAAGGTATACCGCCCACTGAACAAAATGTGAGATAATTAAATGTGAGAAACGTTGTTTTTATTTAGAACTAGCATTGCCCGCGGCTCCGCCCGCGTTCAGATGACCAAAAACCAAATTCGTAGGTTTTACATAAATTAGTTGCAATTAGTTTATTACATTGCAATTTTTGCATTTTTTCTCAGAAATGAGATATTTTCCAGTGGTAAAAAGTATCCTATATGTTGACGCGGATAACCAGCTATCACCATACCAAATTTCATCAAAATCGCTCCAGTGGTTTTTCTGTGATGCGGTAACAAACAGACAAAAATTCTAAGAACTATAGATTCGGCATCTGTATCGATAATAATGTCTATTTCAATAAGATATTCCAAAACATATTTTAATGGACTTCGGCTTAGTTAGAATTTTATTATATAGAGAATTAGAATTATTATTGGCATTTTAAGGTAAAAATATATTGGACATAAATTATTAAGTAAAGAAATTATACCTAACTGGACTTCATTTTTTTACGTACCTATTGCTCTATATATAGTATGTATGATTAGTCGATTAGAACTACGAGTCATATGCTAATACATTGGCCCACTGACTTGAGATTACGTCACTTAATATTTATGATAAAACCGATATATGAAAGTTATTATTTGAATACAATACTCTTTAACCATTGTTATTGTGTTTAAATAATGCGCATTGAACGTTTTGTGATGTACAATAAGATCTCTTTTGTGAGATCTTAAATATGTTTAAAGACAATGAATGCCCTTCTTTTTCAACTCGTGTAGAGTTAAGTTATACTGATAGGTGGCATTATTTTAACATTTAAAATATTCGATTAAAATACCAAATGTGTATCCATACTTCCATACTAATATTATAAATGTGAATGTGTGTTTGTTTGTCCGTCTTTAACGTAGAAACGGAGTCACGGATTAGCGTGATTTTTAGTGAGGAGATAATTCAAGGGCTGGAGAGTGACATAGGCTACTTTTTACCATGGGAGATTATCTCATTCCCACGGGAAAACACGTTATAATTAAACCCAAAAAAAAATATTTATGATCAGAATTACTTGAAACTTGGTATTAATGCTCTTCAATACTATTAAATAAATAAGCGTTTTAGCAATTTTCGAAATTATTGTATCGTAAAATAGGTAATGAAAGTTTGTATGAAACTACCTTTTTAGAGATTTTTTGTAGTCTTAACGCGAGCGAAACCGCGAGTTCTGCTAGTATAATATATATGCAAATTTCTAATTAAAATATAGATGTGATACAAGTAATTTTGATGTACGTAGGTACTATGAACAATAAAATAAATACGAACACTTTTTTTACATATGTACATATACACTGATTATATAGTTCTTGTATTTATTTTGTGAATAAATGGCTAATTTTATAATTAGTCACTATGTATATTAGCACAACCATTCATTACTTCATTACGTATTCAAGTAAACATTTCAATATTGCGTAAAGCATTCATGGGATGCATTAATGCTTCGCCTACGTGCACTATCACAGCTAGGGTTATAACGAAGTATAGACATAAATCTGTACATAATTTTTATTTGTTATTATTACTTCTTTTGTAATACTAATTACTCACCCTTACTTCGCTTGGGTTTCACCCTAGGTATATATGTATATATATATATATATATATATATATATATATATACACACACACATATATATATATATATGTATGTATGTAATACATAAGTATAGAAAAGTAGGTAACTACATAAAAAAAATTTGAAATCATTCCTTATTTTACCTTGATTGGTAATAAACGCTGAAATATTCTTAATTTCTGACCAAAATTAAGGATATAATGATTTTTTATCCTTAACTTGAGAAATGATTTGTTCACAATATTTTCAACCCCTATATCACCCCTTTCAAGTTTAATTTTTGCGACAAAACGTATCCTTTGCCTTTCTCCAAAGTCCCATTCCTCTCTAAACCAAACTTCATCAAAATTGGTTCAGTGGTTTAGGCGTGAAAACGTAACAAACAGAATAACTTTCAGATTTATAATATTAGTATGGAAGAACAAAGTAAACACATTTTACCTATCAGAAATATTCTAAGCTTCTCGACAACCCTATTTCAAATATTATGCAACTACAGATACTATGTAGTTTCCTAAAGTTAGTGGGACATGAGAACTAATAACATTTCAACGCTACTTAGCCTTTATGTGTCTATTTGTAGGAATCCTTCACCATGTCGACGTACTTATCTAAGGAAATAAGATATAATATAAGTTACTATTGATTTCTCAGAGATGAGATATTTTGCCGCAGTAAAAAGTATCCTATATGTTTACACAGATAAGCAGCTATCATCATACCATTCATCGAAATCTAAAGCAAAATGATTTTTTCGTGATACGTTCCCAGATAGATAGACGGACAAAAATTAATAATTATTTACTATTTCAATATGATTTTCCAAAAAAATATTTAATGTACAGATTTGACTCACAATCAGTTACAATTTTATTATATTATGTATACATAGAAAAGTGGTAGACATATATGTATAGGCACATAAAAGTAAATTCTAACTTGTTATAATTTGTACTAAATGGACATTTTTTAAAAGTTTATAGGTATGTGTGTTTCATTAGTCGAGCACTACTTGAGAACTGATTTTAGTGGAATTCAGAAATAAAATGGGCTGGAGATTATCATAAGTACTTTTATCACAATTCATAAGTGGATCCCGATATATTATACTGTCTAGACCTAACAAGACCTAGGAATTTTAATCTAGTAGGTACCTGTACAGATCTATAAGTTAAATAGTTGTTCCAATACTTACATTCAATACGTTATATATTGAATATACATTAATTTATTTATGGAAACCACATAAAAATATTGGTTAATTTAGTCATAAAGGCCTATCTTCGTGTTATTTGTTAATTCGAAGGTGGAAACAGAAGTAAAGTTGTGTATAATAATTTAAAAGACAATATTGTAATTAAGTTTCTCTCCGACATTTTACACCTCAAAATAATCGATTTTGGTTATTTTTTTATGAAATTCGACTTTATTACTCGATAACTGTCAATAAAATTTCTAAATTCTCACGAAAAGTTTGCATGTAACAAAAATACAATTTGAGCTGCCGATTTAATAACTGTTATAGTCAATTGTTAATTTCTTACGGTCATCAGTGTACTGTGTGTCGAATAAAATCATACGTAGATGCACGTATTAGTAGAAGTTTTTTGTCATTCTCATGTAAAAATATAAGCTGAATAATCAAGCAAATGGCTTATGGTTTCTCTGCCAATCATTTACGTAGCAATATTTAAACATAATAGTCAAAGTGTTCTACATCGAAGAACAGTGCGAGTTTGGGTGGAATCGAACCTGCGATTCTTAATTAAGAGAAATCGCTATATTATAGAAATATGAAAAATTTCGCGATTTAAGTGTACGTGGGTTCTGTGAATTTTTTGGGATTCACTACAATCTACATAATGACCTGGAATATTAATGAATGCCTAAATTATAAGTAATATTTCCATTAGCTCTTGTTATACAAATAATTTAAAATCGAAGCATATTAAAACAAATATAGACATATAATACATAGACGAAATCATCAGAATCATGGCCATGCCATGTGCATCGCAAACATCACAAGATGGAAGAAACTTCTCAGATCTAAACTTCAGACGAATTTATTTAGGTACCTTTCCATATTATAGGAACTAGATCCTAGATAGATAAATCCTATTAAGTTAAAAATATTTTAAATGAATGTAAAGAAAAATCACATCGAAAAATGTATTTTCACAATAAAGTGGACTTCCATCAGTTTTCACGTTAAAATTCGTAATAAAACATTCAGGTTGAAATGAATTTCGCACCTAAAAATTGCACATTACGGCACGCTCTAGCAGACTTTCTGGATGTTGATGCAAAAGTTTTTCGGATAGAACGATTTTAAATTCTCTATTGCAATTTTATTGTGTTTAAAAAATATTGATTAATATTTTGTTCTTCTCTTAATAGACATATTACACAGTATCACTCTTTATCCATAGTAATATGTATTGTAAATGTGAAAGTGTGTTTGTTTGTCCTTCTTTCACGTCGAAACAGAGAGACGGATTTAGAGTGATATAGGCCACTTATTACCGTAGGAGATTATCTCATTCCCACTGGAAAACACGTTATAATACAACCCACAAGAACTTACCTATGTACATATTTTCATACTAATATTATAAATGTGAAAGTGTGTTTGTTTGTTTGTCCTTCTTTCACGTCGAAACGGAGTAACGGATTGGCGTGATTTTTTGTGTGAAGATAGTTGAAGGGCCGGAGAGTGACATAAGCTACTTTTTATCGCGGGAGATTATCTCATTCCCACGGAAAAACACGTTGTAATATAATCCAACAAAATATTTATGATCAATATTACTTCAAACTTAGTATTAATGCTCTTCAATACAATTTAATAAATACGTGTTTCCATGTAATGGGGTAAAATAGGGGATGAAAGTTTGTATGAAACCTACTTGTTTTTGTAGTTTTAGCGTGAGCGAAGCCGCGGGTTCTGCTAGTATATAATATATATAATCTATCTATTCCATACTAATCGTTAAAACGTATCTTGCGACGAACCCGCGCGAAATATATAGTTCAAATATTATAAATGCAAAAGTTTGTAATTGTGATTTCTTTACGCAGTTACGGTTTACCGAATTAAAGTGAAATTTGGAATGGAGGTTAAACGCTTTAAAGAAACATATAGTTATACAATTTGATCACATTTGTGATGTTTTTCACATCCACTTAACTTATACTAAAAAAATCAAATAAAATCTAAGGAACAAAGGTGCGATTCTTTTGAAATACAAAGTAGGAAAGTTTAAACTAGAGTCGATCCGAGTTTAGTTTGAGACACTACCTTGTTTGAAATTTAGCATCTAAAGTCTAGACTTTGTTTAGTAAAACAAAAGGTAAAGAATATCTCATCTCTTACTATCGATTTACCTTTTACGTGTTATCGTCGTGGAACTTTTCATATAGATAGTTAAAAATACTTATCTTACCTAGAGATGTTGCTTTGTTTTACTAAAATTTTTAGAAACATACAGAAAAGACAAACCTTTTATCTTTTTATTGGCGTAAGATTTGTCTAGATCATTTATTATTTCTAGGTGCCTTATATTATTTTGCTTTCTCTCTTCCTTACATAGTATAAAATGAAGTCGCTTCCGCTGTCAGTTCGCCTAGATCTTTTAAACTACTCAACGGATTTTAATGCAGTTTTGAGCAATAGATAGTGATTCAAGAGGAAGGATTGAATTTACATCTATAATACATGCATATTATAGAACAGAAAAGCCGAGAAATTCAAAGATTTCCATTTCATACTACCCGTTAAAACGTACCTACCTACTACCTAGTTTTTCAATAAAGCAAGTTAAGTTGCTGATGATCTATAATATGACATTGAAACACTTGCTTCATGATCACAAATTCTCTTTAGTGGAACAAGGAGGATTAATTCCACCTGTCGCTGACAATGCGAATAATTTCGTAGAATATTCGCTATATGCGTCTGCAATGAGATATAGTATATCTACGTAATTATAGAAGATTAATTGAGATTGCTGTGAGAACTTCCAATGCAACCGGACAATAGACAATTTCAGGAAACACATTGTCGTAAAATTATCATTGTTTAATTACAATCGACGCATACATACGCGCAATAAACATGATTCTATGGATGTAATCTTTCCCTTTATATTTATCATCTAAATATTTTCTTTATATATTCTTCTTAATCTAAATCTTTTTAAATCATAGACTTTTTTTTATTTGGCTATATTATAGTAGGTACCTATATATTTGGTTACATTCGGTATCTTAGGCCAGTTTTTGTAGGTAGTACCTACTGGCTTCAAGTAAGCCAGAGAGAAAGAATGAGTTCCGCTTAACCACCCGTATATACCTATACCAGATGGTATGCGTAAATATTTAATAATAATATAATAATAATGCATTTCTCAACATTAAAAAAAGGTAGGTTAGGGTTTAAGCACGCGAATATATGCGTCACTGAGCCCTTAAGTTCATGTACTTTAGGTTTACCTCTTTTAAAGTAGATAAAGCCAGGAGGCGCTAGTAGTAATAAATTCCACAAAACCTCATAATATCGTACTATAAACCCTTCAATAAACACTGGGCTACGACTATGCTACCCATCTTAAAATACTTTACAGTGAAAGGTTTAAAACAAACATATGCGGCTATAAACACCTCCACGGATTCTTACAACAAATAGTGGCTCTATAGAGTGCCATTGACGCACTCGATTTTGCAGAAAATATTAAAATTATCTTAAACTAGCGACTCACTCTCGTTTCGCTCGGGTTCGTCCGTAACCTGATTCCCCATACAAACTTTCATCCCCATTTTCACCCCCATAAGGGATGATTTCCGGGATTAAAAGTATTCTATGTCCTTCCCAGGGTCTCAAACTATCTTCTTACCACATTTCAAGTAAATCGGTTCAGTAGATCCAGAGATTATCCTCTACAACGTCCTAAACTCACAAACTTTACCTCTTTATAATATTAGTATAGATAAGGAACCTTAAAAAGAGAGCCAAATACAGTACACACAGACATTTTCAAAATTGATTAGTTCTTATTTCATAATAT
Source organism: Brenthis daphne (assembly GCA_947093115.1). NCBI lineage: Eukaryota > Metazoa > Arthropoda > Insecta > Lepidoptera > Nymphalidae > Brenthis > Brenthis daphne. The sequence goes on along the minus strand of OX352474.1, from coordinate 2,137,274 downwards.
GAATACGCCGTCAAAGTTTGAACTCACTAATTCTAATGGTCAAACCTTCATCATGAAGCTATAAATTTCAAATCAAAGATTTAATTTGAGCACTATGTGAGAATAGCATTGGAGATAATCTCCCGATAGAAAGAAGACAGGAAAGTTATAGAAAGTGACTTCACACTGTAACAAATATAGTATGAAGCAATTAATTAATAAAAATCGCTATCTATTGTATTTATAACATTTCCATTATATTCTATTTCACAGAACTAAAGTGAAAATTATTTTAACAATACACTGAGCAATTGTTTAATTAAGTTTAATACAAATCAACAGTAAAGGAGCAAGCTTTAAATAGACGGTAGATAGAAGAAATAGCAACGAAGTAGAAATAGAGTTCATTGTGCACCTGCATTGTCGGAAATCGTCGTCACATTCCAAAGTTGGAACATTTCTCGCAAATACTGATGGATACCTACACTAAATCGATTGGGTCTTTTTATCAGACAGAAAGATACCTTTCCATTAATCTTTTATTTTTGTATAACAGTATGTTTATCAAAATTTATTTTAAAATATATCCGAAAATAACATTATAAATTCATGTAATAGTATAAAAATGTTTTAAAAGACAACAAAATCGAAAGTGCATAATAATTACAAGACTTCCGCGACACCAATCAGACAAAGAGAGACAATAGCATTCCCAAGGACCAAGGAGGGTTGACGTCAGGCAGGCGGCTGATCGTAAAACTTTTGCCAAATCCTTTCAGCAGTACAGAAGATGTACTGCGCCGACCCCAAGTGATTGGGAAATAGGTAGGGAGAAGAAGTATGTTTATCCTATACATAAGAGTAATGTATATAAGCGCATAAAGTTATTCTTTATTAGCGATTCACCCTCGCTCCGCTGTGGTCGTCCCTACTTACGTTATAGCATTTAGTATAGATTTCTTAGAGATGAAATATTTTTCCCCCAGTAAAAAGTATCCTATAATGTTGACCCAGATAACCAGCTATCACCATACCAAATTTCATGAAAATCCCTCCAGTGGTTTTTCTGTGATGCGGTAACAGACAGACAGACAGTCAAAAATTCTAAAAACTATAGATTCGGTCTCTAGATCTACAATAATTTTTATTTCAATAAGATTTTACAAAAAATATTTAATGTACAGATTCGGCTTAGTTACAATTTTATTATATGTATAGATTATATAATAACAATAAGTAGCTCTAACAAATTGGAAGTGATTTCATATTTAATTTCATCATTATCGTTATAACATAAAGAATAATGACCTGAATAAACATTTTTGTTTGTTTATCAGAAAGAATTTAAGACGCTAGAATAAAATGTAACAGAAATTACAATGAATTATTTATATTTGGGTTTTACTGAGTTGGATTTAGGTAACATTATTTTATGCCATGTGTTGACATAAATTTAAAGAAATTTAACAGTATTTATCTATACATATAATAAAATTGTAACTAAGACGAATCTGTACATTAAATATTTTTTGGAAAATCTAATTGAAATAGACATTATTGTCGATACAGAGTCCGAATCTATAGTTTTTTGAATTTTTGTCTGTCTGTCTGTCTGTTACCGCATCACGAGAAAACCACTGGACAGATTTTGATGAAATTTGGTATGATGACAGCTGGTTATCCGGGTCAACATATAGTATACTTTTTACCGCGAGAAAATATCTCATTTCTGAGAAAAAATACAAAAACTGCAATATGTAAAACCTAAGAATTTGGATTTTGGTCATCTGAACGCGGGCGGAGCCGCGGGAATTGCTAGTTTTATAATAAAATTATTTTCAAGTCGCTTATAAATTTATATTCGAATAAATCACATTTACGGTTGCTTCAAGTAACCAGTAAAGTTATGCACGCGAACATCAAGTGCCGTGAATACCATATTTATGTAGACTGAAAGGTTCAAAAGTTACAAATTGTTAGGATCTCATTGCGTATTCATAAGGTATAGCTGTTAGTTTGTATAACATTCATAAAATCCAACACATGTACCTATAATATACGTATATTATAATGTTTTATATTTATAACTAGCGGTACGTTTTAAATAGATATAAATAGTTATTAGCCAGCGTTAGCCATATTAATTTTTTTTTCGTAAATTTTAATTTTATTTCTTTATTAAAACCCTCAGTGAATCTTAAGGAACATATGAAAAAAATTTTTTGCCAAATCGGTCCAGCCATTAGTTAGTTATGGGCTTACCAACACTCATTTTTATTTATATAGATAATAAAAATGAATGTTGATGTGTATGTTTGTTCTCTAAACATTCTTAAGCCATTTTCATCGATTGTGATGAAACTTTGATGAGTTGATCTGCATACAAAAATCCCTAGCCGAAAAAAAAATATTTTTCCTTTGTCCGTCAAAGCGAAGCAAGGGTAAGCCGCTAGTTTATCAAAAAACATGCTGGTATTGTGTATTTTAATATGCTAATATGCTATGCATTTGCGTATTTAAATTTTATACACAATATTATAATATATACAGTAATTACAGATTTTTGACTTGTTTAAGTCAAGATATGTACATTTTCATGAACTCGTTAGTTTAAAATCTATACATATAATAAAATTGTAAGTAAGTCGAATATGCACATTAAATATTTTTTGGAATATCTAATTGAAATAGACGTTATTATCGATACAGAGTCCGAATTTATAGTTTTTAGAATTTTTGTTTGTCTGTCTGTCTGTCTGTTACCGCATCACGAGAAAACCACTGGACAGATTTTGATGAAACTTGGTATGATGATAGCTGGTTATCCGGGTCAACGTATGGGATACTTTTTATCGGGAGAAAATATCTCATTTCTCAGAAAAAATACAAAAACTGCATGGTAAGAGTATACTATGTAAAATCTAAGAATTTGGTTTTTGGTCATCTGAACGCGGGCGGAGCCGCGGGCAATGCTAGTAAATAAATAAATTCGGCGTGTTATAATTCAAGTAGGTACAATTATTTAATTAGATTGTTTTACGATGTATGTACATGGATAACGGCAGCTCAAAAACAACAGTTTAAAAGTGCACTTCACTAGTTATTAAGACTTATTGACCTCATTTCCTTTTTACTGTCTTTTGCACATTCATACATTAGTATATAATTAGAGCGTAATTTGTGGACAACGGTACCAACACTTATCAAACGTTGAAAACTCATATAGAGTGGTAGTCCAGTGATAATGGGCTAGGTTGGAAAAATAAGTAAAGCAGGTTCAAGCCCCCGGTCTCGCACCTTTAGATATTCACGTGCGAAATATTTTTCAATAAGATTATCACTCTTACTATAGACCATGAAGAAATCTGTATGTCTGAGAAAATACATACACATATGTTAGCTAATGCGGGCGGAGCCGTGAACAATGCTAGTTTATCTAAAGATAACTAAATACAACATTAAAAGTAAACTTGTAGAATAATCTCCTAAACAACTTGCCACCAGCTTGCTGCGTCAGGTGTTATTATTGTATCAAATCGTGAAGGAATCACTCGGGCAACAATTTCAACGAGATGTTTTTACGGCATAAATACATTAAGACTCGTCTACACAAAAACATTCGCAATAGCACGCTCAACTGTTACGAAAGAGGCCGCGGACCGTGAACATTCCTCATCCACTGAGCACGAGGTAGGGAAACAAAAACGTCCACAGAGTCTGTCTTACCATGCTTTCTAAGATAACAGTAACACCGTTCTAGATAGACATGACCATTTTGAAATATGTATATCATTTTTAAAATGTTCCCAAACATAGTAATAAAATATTCCTTTTCCTTTAAATGAATTAATATAGCCTTATCAAATTAGCATTAAATGTAACAAGTCTCGATATAATAAATAAACATATTAAGTATAGGATATGGAATATAAAGCGGAAGTAAATGAACGTTTATCTTTACTTATAAAGAAATAGTAACTGTGAATGCGCCGGAAAGAAATCTTACCCACATTTCTGTTACTTTCAAACGTGAATAATGTTAGAAACTCGGTATTTTTTTGCCGTTTTCCTGTATTTTATGGCACCAAATGTAGAGTAAGTTTTCATAGTTAAATTGTGTTTAATTGCTAATTCATCGTCTCTTTCACGGTACGGCCATCACAAATTTAAAAACTTATGCCTCATAAAATAGTGAGGCCTGATTTATGATTTACAAACAGGTGTATGTTTCAATGGTTGTCAAATTAAATTATGGTTTAGTCGTAATTAATATAAAATATTAATTGTAAGCTACTTATTGTATATACATATATGATATGTAATATATGCGTGTATGTTTGTTACTTCTTCACATTGAAACGGCTGGACGTATTGTGATGAAATTTAGTACACATATAGAAAGAAATCTGTAATAATACATAGGCTAATGTTAGTAATAGCATTTACCAAAAGGTGGCGCTGATCGTATGCCAAAAGATGAAAACATACTTTCATAGATTTATGCGAATATTTGACATTCTAAACTTTATACGGACTTCATATTATATCATATACTAGCAACTCACCCTCGCTCCGTTAGGGTTCGTCCCTAGTTATGTTTTAACGTTTAGTATAGATTTTTCCGAGATGAACAATTTTCCCGCAGTAAAAAGTATCCTATACATAATAAATATATTGACCCGGATAACCAGCTATCATCATACCAAATTTCATCAAAATCTATCCAGTGGTTTCTTCGTGACGCGTTCCCAACTAGACATACTGACAGACAGACAAAAATTTCAAAAACTGTAGATTCGGCCTCGGTATCGATAATAATGTTTATTTCAATAAGATTTTCCAAAAAATATTTAATGTACAGATTCGACTCAGAATTTTATACCTATAGACTATACCATAAATCCTTATTTAGCAGCTGGCTGTTATTCGGCATTCTTTACAAACACAGTAACTGTTATAAAGAATTATTGAGCAATACAACCTTTATGGGTGCTCTTTCGTATGTGGTTAGCAGAAATCCATTTTCCTAGTATTTTTCAATTGTTATATTATAAATACAGAAGTGTGTTTGTACGCAACAAAGTATCATAGCGATCTTTCGCTAGAGATATATAATTTTGCATAGATTTTATTAGGCGGAGCTGACCCAGGATTCTTTAAAACGCATTTTAAAGTTATTCTCATAGGATTCTGTGACTTATGGCGTGTGTCACTAGTTCACGTGTAATATAGGCATAGCTATAAGTTATAACTTGTCGCATACAACCTAGTAAAATTGGTTAAATACAACATTGTTCCTTGCTGATATCGTTTATGATAGCAATAAATTATTCTAACAGACGTACATATGTCATCCATTTGCCGGGTCGCTACATTTCATGGAGAAGAGCAACCTAAGCCCAACTTAAAATGATATTGCTACAAATCATCAACACTATTACGTACAGATCTTAACCATTATAAAAAGATCATAATAAAATATAAGTAGACTCAAAATTTACATTCATGTAATGAATTTGATTTCCTAAAAATAGTATTTTCTTTCATTAAAGATTTTTGGCGAAATTGTTCTATTATATATTAATTATATCAAACTTGTAAAAAAGTCCGATCAGTATTTTTAAAAACAAAATACAAGATCTATAAAAGAAAATAAAGTTCGAAGTATATTTTTAAAGTTGGCTTGCGTGCAACAGCTGTCAAAGCGCGTGCAGCCTGCACCATTCTTCACGGCCTTAAGTCGTAACGACCGGCACGTCTGTTCACAAAGACTTCATAATTAACACTATCGGAATAGTCTTCCACGCCACTCTACCACATCGACCTTGTTTCTGATTCGGCTTGCTCTATCGTAAATCGTTTATCACTGGATTTGGGGTTTAATGGACTGGCGAGAGAGATATTCCACAGATTCCGTTTGTCTATTCTTGAATAATATCTGACTGATTTTAGAGATTTTTCAAATATTTTCCCTGTTTCTGTAGATTTTAAGAACGTAAAACCATTCGTGTTTAGTTTGTTTAATGTTATTTTTGATTAAGCTCCAGATAACACATCAGAGGAGAAAGATTATAAAAAGGTTATATATACTATTATATAATTTGAGAGCTACTCAATAAAGTCTGTATTGTGATATCGGAACATTCAATGTATGAAAAATAAATCAAATTAAAAATACAAAACCTCAAATGCGAGGCAGTTTTTCGAGTTTAATTGTAACTTCTGAATGTTCAATCACAGCTCGCGTGTTCAAAATTTAGGTAAAACGGTGGAGTTTATAAACGTATTTACATACATTAAAAATAATTGGCCGAGAGTAATGTTTGCTGTAAATTAACATCTGAGTATTTTTCCAGGGTTAAGGAAAAAGATGATATCTTCTCAAACGCTTCTTCTGATGAAGAAGACTAGAGGGAATTCCTGGCTCCATTATCTACATATTATTTCTTACTCTAAGTTGGCTGGCTATACACTGTATAAACCTGCCTTTTAAACATTCCACTGCTGGGCACGGGCCTCCCTTACGTTCTCTTAGATGTGCAGGTTTCCTTAAGATATTTTCCTTCGCCATAAGACATATGGTAATCATGTTGGACAACGATTCGCATATGAAAATTTTAGAAGTTGCGAGACTCTCGGTTTCCCAAGCGAGCGGGTTACCACTGGGCTGCCACTGCCTTTGACTATACGCTAGGCATACGTTACAAAATATTGCCTTGAACAAGAACCTAATCCGCAACATATAGATACATACATATGTATATATTATGTTATTCAACCCTTTTTAACGTCCCACTGCTGGGCACGGGCCTCCCTTCAATATCATCAGGCCATATTCTACCACGCTGTTCGAGAGCGGGTTGGCGGACTTCACGTGTCTTTGGAAAACTTATTATGTAGGTTCTCTCAGACACGCAGGTTTCCACACGATGTTTTTCTTTACCGTAAGACAAATGATAAACTACTAATCATGTTAAAAATGATACGCACATGAAAATATCAGAGATGCGAGACCCGGGATTTGAATCCGCTTCACTAAGTTACCTAATCGAACGCGTTACCACTGGGCTATCACTGCCTATTGTGTAAAGTATATTGAAATTAAATATTCCAAAGGTACAAGTTTAGTATATGGGTCGCGGCCCCTGGAGAAGTGGGTGGTATTTTTGGATAGCGGAGGTGATAGGGAGTCCAAATATACACAAAATATTTCGAGAAAATGTAGGAGTATACATGTTCCATATATTAAACTGCAGCCATTCCAAAAATATACATTTAAGTTCAATATATTATCCCAAGAGTAAGTAGGGTGAGGGTTCCTTTTGTTAAACTGAATCTTTAACTCACTTCGTTATTAGCTCAAAGGAAACTTACTTAGGTCGGTAAATAGTTCCCCGTTTCAATACTGTGGAGAGTTATAAATAAACATCGAACGCCTATTTGAAGTTTTTACAAATTAGACAAAATTGAATAAAAGCATTTTTCTATTATATTGATATCACAATGAATTTTGTAGCTACCTACAAGTAGGTACTATAGCTTCTAGCTTATAAATCTTGGCAATTTTGTGCTTATTAAATTATAACAGCTATAATTAAAATAGCCTTAGTCACTGTTTACCCGACTGCGCATAGTAAAGGAGAGTTTTATCAGTCTTTGTACGTATGTTTGTTTCTATATCTATGGCATACGAGATACCAAACGCGTAGGCCGATTTTGATGATTCATACGTCGTTAGATTCGTATTGATAACGCGAGTGTTATATGCTATAAAAAATAGTTAAAAATAAAATGGCGGATTTCAGGTGCCAATTTTTTTTTAATCTTCCAAACTAATCAAATGGGGTATCAAAATAAAGGTTTTTAAGAGGCGATCACAAAAATATATATATAACTTATTTATTACTTAAGTATTAAATTTATTCTATGATAAAAAATTGCTGAATATTACTTCAAATATCTAATTGGCAAAAACTACATAGCTGTAAATAAAAAAATATATTATAAAAATAGAAAACCCGACTACATAAATGCTACTGCATAATAGATCTATGTGTAAAACAATCGCGTCGGTCTGTTCTTGCGTGTTAGAACAAACTTACTTGTCCTTGTTTAAATATGGTAAGGAAAATAAGGATAAAATTATAGGATATTAAATCTAACAATATCAAAGAAAGAAAAGCAAACTCGGCTACCATTAAAATTATTCAGACTCATTCATAAAGATGACTAACTGATTATGCTATAACTGCCTTTACTGTGCAGATGAGTCGATGAACAGTTCACTTTTTTGTTCGATAAAATTTCTTTCAAACATGACTAATCACCTCTCATTATACCTATGCTATGAGTAGGAACCTACCTACGTAGGTATTATTATAAGTATATTTTGGAAATGAAATTTTAAATACATTATGTTTTTGATTGAATTCAGAAGTAAAGGAACTATATCAATTGTAAATTTAATTTCATACATTTTTTTTAATAGTTTATACCTCAAGAGTGGTGCTATATACTATTCTTTATTGCACTTATATGTAAAATACAGAGATTAACAAGCAATAAAATTTGTTAGCAAAGGTGGACTTATCTCTAGAAGAGATCTCTTCCAGTCAACCTAAGTGAGTTAGAGTCCTATATAAATTTCAAAAAACACCCAACCCAATTGTGAGCTTTTAAGTGATTTTGAAGTCGATGTACCTTTTTTTAATAAAAAAATAACATTTCCTATAAGTATACATGAAAGGCATTTTGTTTGCAAAATATTCTCTAGAAATAAATACACAGCAAATGTTAAAGTAATAGGCAAGCTGACATTTCTTAGTAATTCGTGAATGCAAGATAATGCAATGGAAATACCAACAGCTTAAAATATCAAATCTCTGTATCTTAGCTCCCAGAAAGGAGGTAAAGCTTAATGATGAAAAGACGTTACCAATCTTAGTCAGATATCGTGTAACAGGACTGCAGTTGTTCAATATTATATAGTTATCTATACATATAATAAAATTGTAACTAAGTCGAATCTGTACATTAAATATTTTTTGGAAAATCTAATTGAAATAGACATTATTATCGGTACAGAGTCCAAATCTATAGTTTCTAGAATTTTTATCTGTCTGTCTGTTTGTCTGTCTGTCTGTTACCGCATCACGAGAAAACCACTGGACAGATTTTGACGAAATTTGGTATCATGATAGCTGGTTATCCGGGTCAACATATAGGATACTTTTTACCGCGGGAAAATATCTCATTTCTGAGAAAAAATATAAAAACTGCATGTAAGAGTATACTAATATGTTAAACCTAAGAATTTGGTTTTTGGTCATCTGAACGCTAACGCTAATGCTAGTAGTAATATATGACTACAAATAGTATTCCAAAATAAAACTATCTTTTCAGATTTTTTCGCAGATTTATTTTGTTTTTTGATTCTCGACGTTTCAAATGCTTTACAGTATAGCAATTATGATCACGGGAGAGACTAAGATATTAGAAGCCAAACAAAAATCTTTTCGTTCATTATAAAGTTGTTTCAGACAGCACTACAATCAAAATAAATCCGCAAAAAAATCGATTCTTTTAAAATTTCACGTTAATATTTAATACCTATTCGCCTAAGTCTAAGAAAATAATAAATAATATTTTGCTTAATACTACTTTTATTATCATTTTTAGACTCACACATAACAAAAAATATAAATTCTCCACATAATTTAAGTTAATATTATTTATTTAAAAGATTTGACTATCATTATCTTATACTGACTTCTTAATAATTTGTTTTTGTAAATAGCTGCTGTTAAAGCACAATTTTGGAACATAATTAACACAAAACTAAATTTAATTCAAAATGTGCACATGTAGAAAACGGATAACTCATAAATCAATTACTAAGAAACCTTGTTGTCAGTAACGTGAGAATCAAAAATGGCAGAAGAAATAATTATCGTGTGTGAAGCATGAAAATCGATAGGTATAGTTGCGAGCCATGAACGATACCATGGGAATATATAAGAAATAATGAACACGTCGATATAATATGAACTTTCATTTCCATTGTTACAATTTGTCATATTCATAACTTTGGATCATGTTTCACACAAAATATATTTGTTAGGAACAAATAAGCTACGTATTATTTTAAGCTTCCAACCCTCTAAGCAAGTATATGCCTTGATTTGGGATACTCGATATCCCAAAATGAATCAAAAACAACTTTAATCGTATAGAAGAACCGTTTAAACGAACATAACATTACAGATTACCGCTTTAAAATCCTTTTTACATTGACCAACAATTTTAACCGTTGTAACATATTGTATGGGAAATGATCCATTCATTGTTACGCTTGTATCACTCTTAATTTCGGTTGTAGTGAATTGAGCTTTATTTTGAAATAAGAAGGTAGATTTTTCAATGTCAATTCTTTTGTTTGTTAAGCTTTTTACAAGGCGAGTTCGATGTACGAAAACGGACGTTGAAAAAAGGGGCACGACGGGAACACACCTGTCAGTAGTGTTGCCAGTTTTTGAAGAGGACTGGTGAATGGCGGCCCCTACAATACCTTGTTTGATTTTAAATTTCAAATACTTTTTCGGATGAATCCTTCCTTTTCTTTTAATATTTTTTGACATCAAAAGCCGATTGAGACAAAAAGAACGGAAAAAGATAATGTTTACAATAAATTACGCAAAATCTAAACACTTTTTCGTACAACACTTTTAATTTCTAAGTCACTAGATATAAAAGTCTTCTTGCCATAATAAAATTTTGTTCATAAAACATTTACAATAAGGATTCATATATGTATTAAAAATCTATGAAATTATCATAAAAAAATAATCGCTAGATATGTAACTTTAAATCCGGTCACTTTGTTACATCATAACCAATTCGAAGGATCAGTCAACAAACTCACGCAACAAGTTCCACTTGCTTCCTCTCCGATGGTTTGTTCCTTTGTGCACTATAATTAGTTTTAATAATTTGAATTTCACAAGTTAACTAAATAATAAATATTCATTTTCTTTTATGATTCAACTACGAGTATATTGACATAGTTCTTTAACAAAAAAAAAATAGTTATTAAAATATATTTGAAATTCGTATATAGCATATAATATAGAAAATATTTTTAAATAACTCTTTTGATCGTATATTATCTAGGCATAAGAGGATGGAACCGTTTTGCCGACATCATTCAAGCGCCCACGATACCACACATACCAAACAACAATGGCGCATTGCTCTTTATAAAAACTCTAAAAATTACTTATAACTACAGACCTAGAGTACAAAAACTTTACCTAAGTATTTTAATTTTTATGTCTTGATAATATTTTTCCGGTACAAATTGATCACATTATAAATGCTAATTGCCTCTTATTGCAAAAACGTCTTAATTTCACACAATTCACAATTATTACATTTTCGATCTTCACGAAGAGTAATCGAACAAAACTTAATTTTTATAGCAATATTTTTTAATAATTTTGAAGTCATATTTTTGAAGTCATAGCCATCTCCTTTCAAACAAACACTTGACTCGTTTTTGTATATAAAATATTTTTGTTATGGTATTTTTATTACCATAGGTATATTCTAAAAGCACGGGGAATTGCTTCGTTTAATTCTCTAGTGCGTTATAAATTAGGCAGGAACGTTAATTCACGCCACGCGTAATCCAAGGTACGCCAATTATTTTACACTAATTGGCATTCGCGTCTATTACTCAAACGATAATGTATGTAATTTTACAAAGTAGCAATTTTCAATGACCTGATAAATATAGAATTCGCACATAAAGTATTCTAACATCTTTATTATAATTCACAATTATAGATAGGAGTTAAATAAAATTTTATCTATTTTAATTATTTATTTATTCTTAATGTAAATACATACAAAATGCTTATAGTGCCATTTTTGTTTCACTAAACACAATTTTCAAATCGCATGATAGCTAAATATTAAACACTAGCGACTTACCCTCGCTTCGCTCGGGATCGTCCCTAGCTTGCTTTCCGATACAAACTTTCATCCGCTTTTCACCCCCTTAAGGGATGATTTCCGGGATAAAAACTATCCTATGTCCTTCCCAGGGTCTTAAACTATCTTCTAACCAAATTTAATCTAAATCAGTTCAGTAGATCCAGAGATTACCCCTACAACGTCACAAACTCACAGTTCACCTTTACCTTTTTATAATATTGTAAGTATAGATTACGGATAACATTAAAGATTAATAAAATTGAAGTGTCTGTTTGTAATGTCAAAATAATAACTTATATAGAAGGTAAATATAAGAAAAACTCCATAATTTTTGTCTGTCTGTTTTTTTTTTACGTTTTGTTTTGATTTTGACGGGACTTTCACTGGCAGATAGCTGATGTTATAAGGAGTAACTTAGGCTACTTTTATTTTAGAAAAAGAATTAGGGTTGGGTTCAAAAAAATTTAAACATACCTACCTAGGGACGCGCCTGAGGGAAGCGTGGGTAAGTCGATATAATAATTATTAAATAATGATGTAATCATGCATGTGTACGTGACGTATTTAACAAAATTAGAGTTCGTCTAGTGGAAGAAATTCGACTTTAATCATTATTGAAAATCTGAGGAAAACAACATATATGAATAGAATTACCTATTTATATTAAAAAAACCAAACTATTTCTTTTATTGATAAAACTAAACATAAAAAAAAGAAAATCGTTTGAATAGAGGAGAATATGGTCCAAAATGTTTTGCCTTTGCCTATTTATACATATAGGTATAGATTATAAATAGATACTTATGTCATTATATAATGAATAATAATTATAGTAGATAGGTACCTGCATTATACGACACGTAGATACATACAAAATAAATAAAAATATCTAACAAAAACATAGCTCTGTAATATATTCAGAAAGGTACTTTTAGCTTGATCAAAGTCAAAGGCTTTTGTTTCTAAACTTGCGAATAATACAGTAATTTCTATGTACAACGCATTCGAACTCCATTAATTTTATAAAGGCGTTTGTAGGAATGCGAAGTTATTACCCTGTATTCTGTGATCGTACGGCGGCATTAAATTATTTGCATATAGCTTACGTTACAAGGGAATTCGTAATCAGTTTGCTGTGCAGGTGTCGCGGCTGTACATGCGTAAGCAACCAATATAATAGATTTTAGAACAATTTCAGATACAACCAGCATTGCCCGCGGCTCCGCCTGCGTTCAGATGACCAAAAACCAAATTCTTAGGATTAGTATACTCTTACAATGCAGTTTTTGTATTTTTTTTTTTCAGAAACGAGACATTTTTCTGCGCTAAAAATTATCCTATATGTTTTGGATAACCAGCTGTCACCATACCAAATTTCATCAAAATCGCTCCAGTGGTATTTCCGTGATGTGGTAAGACAGACAGACAGACAGACAGATAGACATACAGACAGACAAAAATTCTAAAAACTATAGATTCGGCCTCTGTATCGATAATAATGTCTATTTCAACAAGATTTTCCAAAAAAATATTTAATGTACAGATTCGGCTTAGTTACAATTTTATTATATGTATAGATTTTGTATTGAGAATTATAATTTTTATTTTCATCTTTATTTTTATAATATTTTTTCTAATAAATATATTAAATACAAAATTGTGTGATGCCATATTAGTTTTAAAAAGCTTATAATTAGAGATCCGTAAACAAATTTTAACATGCTTTCTTTTAATTTATAACACGAATCAGTACTGTACCAAGTACGTAGACACATGATATATGGATGAAAATTGAAATATAATATCCGTTTCGAAGAAATCGACATTTTAGTTTACTCAATTGGAACAGCATGAATACACATTTCATTACGTAGTACATCACAAATAAAACAAATCTTTGCTTGGAAGCGGTTGGAAGCCGTCGGTCGCCCATTAAACTGAATCTCAGCAATCATTTATCATCAACAGTGATTTGACCGACGGTTAACCTGCCTCTTAGGTAGTATAAAAAATAACCGGTTAAGGATGTTCCCGTCGAATTTCTAGCTTAGGTGTTAAATATTTAACTATGATAATATTTTGTTTGTAATACATGTTATGATAGTATATCAATTTTAATAACAAATATATTACTTAACCTTTATAATATAATGTATTTATTGTACAAATGTTCCACATTTCGATGCATTTTTAATTTTAAATTAAACTATTTTACAGAATAACAATACCTACACACTAAGATTTGTTTAATTTATTTTCCTACAGAACTCTAAAATTTCAGTAACGCTTTTATTTAAAATTGGGCATGCTTCTAAAATAAGCATATTAATATCGATCCCTGCACTGAAGAAACTTCTCCTCTCATTATCTTTTGCCTCGAGTAGCAAGGAAATAACCGTCATTACTGAGTAGATAATAATAGGCCTTGTTCATATCAAAACATAAGTATAACTTATACATAAATCTAATAAATCCAGCAATAGATCGACATGGTTGGACGCCACTTTCAATTTAAAAGGGATTAGATTTGCTTAAATATTAATGGGGGACTTCAGCGAGTTACGCAAATTTTCACCCTGAGAAATGTGCCATGATGAAATAAATTAATAAACAGAAAGCTGAGAGCTTTCGCTGGTGAAAATTATCGTTACTGAATAACTATTAGTAAAATTGCAAGAAATTGTTCGATATTTCCTTAGCGAGCAATTTTCGGCACGCGAATGTTCCCTCAGGGTACAACGAAATACGCTGAACCGGTAGCCGTACGATAAAAAGTATGGCCCAGTTTTTGTTTCCTCTAAAACATATGTGAAGGATATCCGCTGTTCAGCCACAAGGGGTCATTATGTGCGAAGTAATCCATACTTTTTGCTTACACGAATCGTGCTAGTTGGCAGCGATACCTGCAAAATGAATTGATCGCTGTGGGAATTTCGATAGAGTTCTTAATCCAATAACATAACTTTGTTAACTAGAACCATTTCCATTCATACATTATTTAAGATGATTGATACCTCTCGTCTTATTCTTAAAAGTTACCAAAATTGTTAAGTTACGAACATAGCTTCTAATAGAGTTACAAATGTAATTTTAATATATCAGTTTATAAGAGAAGCAATAAAGATCAACTAATAAATATGTATATAAAGATGATATACGAAAAATATATAAAGGTACAATTTTCATAAGCAGCTTGATAGCAGATGTTATGGATATACCAGTAACCTTTCCGATTAAAACATTAATTCCGTCAAACTTTCGAATCAAACAAAATACCCTAACGTTAATAAACAGTGTCAGCCATAGTATTTAATACATTTCAACATTCAAAGGTGTTTTAAAATATGGTTAATAAGAAAATACTAAGAAATAATCCAATTATGATGACGAATTTTCCACATTACGAATCGGACTACGTGATTCAGAGGCAACTCACTCTGCTAAAACAACGTGTTAATAACAAAAATTACCTATTTATATCCTTCAAAAAAATCTTATCTTATAACAGGAAATGAAAGATTAATTTTTAATTAAACAAGCTAGCGGTCAATCTATTTTGGATTTAGTATTAAATACGGAAACGTGCTGCAATGTTGTATGCAAATTAGAAAATTACTAGTATCAAAGATTTATGGTCCAAATTAAGATTGATTTACTGACGCCATTATCTTATGTACCTATATCCGGTGTTCAGTATAAGCTAGTATATTAAATTATAATGACAAAGTAGGCAAGTGTTTCTTACAAATCAGATATAGGTATCAATCACAACTGTAAACTCGTTTACAGCTAGCTGAAATAGATATGAAATCCAATATAAATTGGAAAAAACTAGAGCGCTCTGAGCATATATTTGCAGAATTTTTTGCTTTTTCATGTTGTAAGATTTTTATTTCGCCGTATAAAAAAAACGAAGTTTTGAAAAATGTCTATACAAGAGTTTATCTATCTCAGTACAAAATCTCTTTTGTTACCATTTCCCCCGTTTTATTATTACAATTCATATCTTGTCAACGATGTATTAAGCTAATTACTTCAATACACACTAGTTAATACGTAATGTAACACACATACGTGTAACAAATGGTATAAGATCAGTCAAGTCATGACATGAATCGACCGGTCACGACATGTCTTCGTTTAAGATGTAATAAAATTACAGATGAGTCATAGTTGATAACATCTGAGTAATGTTCTCATTGCTCGTTGATTTATTGGTGCGTTTACTGTATGGCGCTCAGACGAAACGGCTTCAAACAAATTGGGCGCTGTTTATATTAAATGTTTTAGAAAAGAGATAACGTGAAAAATTAAAAATAACTTTATAATGAAATTCATTTGCAAATCTCAAAAAATAAGATAATAATTGCGTGAGAATAACACGATTTTAAATGTAAAGCCGGAAACACCGAAAAATTGCAACGGTAAACTGTTATCGTGTTTGAATCTTTCACGGTTTAAAAAAGTGCTTGTTTGTAATGCCTTAATTATGATAATTCTCGAATGCGAAATAATTCATTATTTCAAATTATTTGCATGAGGACAATTAAATAGATGCTTAAGTCTTAAATTCGGTAAAATATCATAGGCAGTATAATTCATAGCAGTGTCTAATTAGGTTTAAGAAGAATTTAAAAAATAAATTCATCTCCAATATTTATCATTATAAATATACTAGCGACTCACCCTCGCTCCGCTCGGGTTCTTCCCTGGGGTGGGGTCTGGGAGGACCACCCTTATCCTTATCACTTAGGGGTATGAAAAATAGATAGTAGCCGATTCTCAGACCTACTGAATACGCATATAAAATTTGGTAACAATCGATAAAGCCGTTACGGAGGAGTACGGTAACAAACATTGTGACATGGAAATTTTATATATAAGATTACAATGTCACTGTTATTTCTAGGTACGCTATAGTTTTTTTTTCACGACAGCAAAGCCCGAGTAATATTAACTCAGACAATTTTATCTTATTTAAGCTAATTAGAAATATTCCAATATGAGTCAATGGGTAAGTCTCCAAACCTGGATATCGCTTTAGTGTATTTTTTTCAACATCCTTTTTACTTCTATAATATAAGGCATTGTTTAAACGCCAAATCCTAGTCATTTAGCACCTCGACCACTCCCACGTTACTAAATACGCTCCCGTCTGGGAATCTGTTTGAATTCCTACTACTTTGTTAGCTCGCACAAAGTATACTTGATGTGTTCTTTAAAATAATGATGTATTGTCTAACTTTTATATCTAATTACAACTACTTTTTATCCTTCTTACTTATTTATAATATAAAAAAGTACCGTAATGGGAAAAATGAATATGAACTGAACTGGCAATTGTTAGTTAAACACATGTTATTGCAACATATCTAAACCAATATTTTATTAACAACTTTATTATATAGGTGGATGTATTTAATAAGCAATATATAGGCTTCATACTTTCCCTAGAACTCAGTCAAATCCATCTTCTTAGTAACGACTAGCGACTCACCCTCACTTCGCTCGGGTCCGACTCTAGCTTGCTTCCCAATACAAATTTTCATATCCATTTTCACCCCTTTAGGGGATGATTTCCGGGATAAAAAATGTCCTGTAGTAGTCCGTCCTAGAGTCTCAAATTATCTTCTTGCCAAATTTCATCTAAATCAGTTCTGTAGATCCAGAGATTACCCCATACAACGTCATAAATTCATAAACTCACAAGTCAACTGTCAAGTCTGCATCAGAAGGAATTCGAACAAAGGAATATAACTGGTGGTAGGACTCTGTCAAGCCTGAGGAGTCGGACTGGATGGGTACCACCCCCTTATCTATGTCAAGCTAGACAAGCAACAATGATTGCATTGTTGTGTGCCGGTTTGAAGGATAAGGTAGCCAGCGCAATTACAGTCAAGAGGCATATCATCTTAGTCCTCACAGTGACAACGCACCTGCGGTTCTGCATTTTTGTTACATAAAACCTAAGTTCATGAACCGTGGGTGTTATGGTCGACACGTACTGCCTTCCATCAGGTGGTCTGTCTGCTCGTTTGTCACTGAACACCATAAAAAAAGGAAAAGTTTGTATGTGACGAAAATTAGGAAATCAGGGTCACACACGGATAATTTAAACGTGTTTTCAGTATTGGATTCAGAAACAATCAGCATTAGATGGTTAGTATCTGTCTAGTCTAGATTCTAAATTATTAATAGCCTTTATAAATAATTGAAAGCAAAATATAGCCAGAGTAAAAGCAAATATTATCTTGGCTTTTTGGCAACTGAATTCATTTACTTGTAATGGATTGCAAAACATCACGACGTATATTGATAAGTTTCAACATTGTATGTGAAAGACAGCCGCTAATTTGCACAACCGAGATACAACAAATGAATAAAGGGTCCGTGGTATGTATGTATATTTAGAATATAAAAATAAAATAAGAGTGTTACCCTGAATGCATTTTGTCTCGCCCAAGAACGTCTTTATGAAAATTTCCCTTTTGAACCAGACTTATACTAACAAGTTAATAAAAAAAGTAACTTAATAAGGAAAAGCTCAAGTAGGTTATATATATGGTTATATATATATATATATATATATATATATATATATATATATATATATATATATAGATTAATTTTTAACTTGTACATATAAAAGTGGAGTAGAAAAAAAACAGTGTTTTTATATGCCTACCGATTCGCAGGAGTTTCATATTATATAAGAACAGCTAGATGGATTTTAAGTTCTTTAAGTTTTAAAATGTCGCAATTTTTTCGCTGATTACATTCAAAACACAGTAAAAGCTCTTCGCAAGGTTACATGGTTGAAACCAAATGGATATACAATATACATGCGTGCGATATCACAGGTATAAGTTAAAAAAAATAATTAATATACGTATAATTTGTACACACATTTAAGGGTCACTTGCACCAAACTCTTAACAAATCTCAATCAAACGTCAAGTCTTAAAATAATATGTTTAAGGAGTCCAAATATTTAGTTAAAAAGAAAGTGATTTTATGCACTTACTAGCGACTTACACTGCTCCGCATGGGTGTTTTCTTTTTCTAAAATTAATCCCTCCACGACCGCGGACACGCCGGTGTGTCAGTTAATAATAGATTTCTTAGAATTTTAATTAATTTCTTAGAATTTTACCTGGAGGTGTTAAAGTAGCCTAAGTTATTTCTTATAGCATCAACTATCTGCCAATGAAAGTCAGGTCAAAATCAGTCAAGTTGTTTCGAAGATTAGCCGAAACAAACAGAAAAACAGACAGAAAAAATAATTAGAAAGAAAAAGCTGTGTTTTTCTTATTAGTAGGTACAGTATATAATTTCTTATGCATGAAGTAAAAAGCTGTTATTTAGACATTACAAACGGACACTTCAATTTTATTTTGTACGTTATTTAAAAAATACCCTGTAGTTAAATATCGCTTAAACACGTTTGAGTTAATATTTACTCCAAGCATTTACACAGTCAAGTCACAGAAATATCGCTATTTGGCATTTACGACGAAACCTTAGAGCAGGCAAACATTCTTAGGCCAATCTAATGTTAAATATATTTAGTAATGTTCAAAGAGTATACCTAAATATTTCTTACTATAGGCAAAGCACTTTACCACTTACCCACTATACGTTGTTATAGTTTTACTACGATTGATAAAATGATCATTTTTCAATACTCTTAAGTGGTTGGCTTTCAAGAAAATCGTTTTATAAAGTAATAACGTTTTCATGAAGGCAAAGTTCGCATAACTTCCTATCTAATATCATGAGTCACACTCTAGTTTCGTTTAGGTATGCAATGAAATCTAAAAATACGTGGTCTCATAGGGGTCGAGGCCGCGTGGCAATAACTAGTGGAGTCAACGCTACTGCGTATAATGACCAGGATTTAGTTGTTTTTTCTTTAAATTAACATCAATTTTACTTTAAAAAACTTTTTAGAGGCCTTAATACTTCATAAATTTACGCGAATATTTGACATACATACTTCCATACAAAACCATACTTTTTTATACTTTTAATATTATAAATGTGAAAGTGTGTTTGTTTGTCCTTCTTCCACGTCAAAACGGAGTGACGGATTGGCGTGATTTTTTGTGTGGAGTTAATTAGAGGTCTGGAAAGCTACATGCAATGCATATTTTAAAGAAAATGATTAATAAAATAAATGAAAAGTACCTATATCCATACCTACAAATATTATACATATGAAAGTGTGTTTGTTTGTTTGTCCTTCTTTCACGTCGAAACGGATTGGCGTATTTTTTTGTGTGGAGATAGTTGGAGGGCTGGAGAGTGACATAGGCTACTTTTTACAGCGGGAGATTATCTAATTCCCACAGGAAAACACGTTATAATACAATCCAAAAATATATATGATCAGAACTGCTTGAAACTTAGTAGTAATGCTCTTCAATAAAATTAAATAAATACAAGTTTTAGCATTTTTCCACATCCGTATATAAGGAGGTAAAACAGAGAGTAAAAATTTGTATGAAACTACCCTTTTAGAGATTTTCTTGTAGTTTTAGCAATAGCGAAGCCGCGTGTTCTGCTAGTTTTAAATAAAACTATCTTTTCGGTTTATTTCGCGGATTCATTTTGATTTTTGGTTTCCGACGTTTCGAATGCTTTACAGCAATCATGGTCACGGGAGAGAGACTCAGAGTCATGTTTAGTGTACAGAGCGAATATTTATCTTACTAATACGTATCAATAAAGATATACCTACGTATTACTTTTTGTTGGTCTGATGTATAAAATGACATTACATAGAAAAAATAATGCAGATAGTTTAACCATGCAATAAGTATCCGATTGAATTGGAGAATTTTTCAAATCGACTAATTAAGGTAAATGGTAGTATATTAAAAATAATGGGTTTTATTTTCCAAACAAGGCAAGTGTGGACACCCTTGCAAGCAGGAAGTTAGTATTTAGCTTATCTAGAGTTAACGTACGCGACACATCCGTGACTTTTAACTAGTTAATCGTGGAACTTAATAATTTATTACGAAAATCTTCATGAAAATAACTAAAGATATATTTTCAATAGTAATAAATGAAATTGATTTAAATATTATTTTGTTTCAATTTAAAAATTAGTAGGCTTATTATAGGATTATCTATAGGTACATATGTATAATAAAACTGTGCTTAGAGGTCGAATGTCTGTACGTAGAAAAAAAATTCTAATAACCGAGTCAGGGGGATTTAAGAAGAGAAATAGAACAAATGCAGTTTTTTTTCATTTTTTTTTTGTTTCTCTGTTTGTCTGTTTGTACGGGCTAATCTCCGAAACTGTTGGACCGGATACTTTTCATCCCGGAAAATTAAAGAGTTCTCACGGGATAGTTAAAAAACTATACTAACTTAAATAGCTTAGTCCACAACAACTTATGCAAATAATTTAGTAAAATTTGGCATGCTGATACCTTATATTGCCGGGCAAACAAAAGGTTACTTTTTATCCCGGAAAAATGTACGGCTCCCGTGGAATAGATCTATTTGTGCTTTTCTAGAGGCGAACCCTAGCGAAGCGAGGGTGAGCCGCTATTATAAATAATATTTTTATATGTACACTTATTTGATCCATTAATATAGCGAAAAATATTTACAAGTAGGTATTGTACATATTATTATAAGTATTATTTATGCAACATAAACTAAAACGCCGTTTAAAACAACAAAACATACTTAAAAAACGTCAAGTGGTTTGAAAATATTATTTTTTTGCTTTTATGTCTTGCGCTATCTTGTTTCCTCCGCATTAATCGTTACTACCGTGTTCATTGAACTTGACCATATTTGGAGTTTAGAATCAATCCGAACGACTACAGTATGCAAATTTAAAGAAATCTTCTTAACTACATCTCGTTTGTTTACCAATTAACATCACTTGGTTTACTTTGAACCGATTTTGAGTTTTTTTTTTTATTTTCTAACATACTTCACTTCCCATGAGTTTAATCGTGTTAATTAAAAAGGAATGCGAGACTACAGATAGGTTGGTAACAGGTATGTCAGCCGCTCCCAGGTTGCGGCGGTGTTGAAAGATTTTCGCAATTCAATAGCGAAGGTATACTAACAAAATTACTAATTATATACACACACATACACTAATTTGTAAGACCTTACTAGTGCAGAATGGATCGTTAGAAGACATTTATTTGAGCCTTTTTTTTTTAACTTGAACCAAGTGTACAAATACTATATGTAGTTCGATTAAATTAAACTTAATAATTAACTACCTTATTATAAATATAGTATTTGTAAATCTTATTAGGAATATTACATACTAGCGAGTAGCGACTCACTCTCGCTTCGCTCGGGTTCGTCCCTAGCTTGCTTCCCAATACAAACTTTCACCCCCATTTTCACCCCCTTAAGGGATGATTTCCGAAACAAAAATATCTTATGTCCTTCCCCAAGGTCTCAAACTATCGTCTTATCACATCTAAATCGGTCCAGTAGTTTTTGAGTTTATTCGTTACAAACATACAAAAATACAAAAAAAAATCTTTCCTCTTTATAACAGTAGTATATAAGATTAAATCTTTTATTTTTCTTCTAGAGAAAGAAGGACAGAGAGAGAATTTACAAGCAAAAAAATTTACAGAAAACTTTACCTAGCAAAAAGCCTGAACTCTATGGTGTTATCCCTAATACCTAGCATTGAAGTAAGAATGGGCTTCGTGTGATGATATGAATAGATAGGTATATTATATGAAGTCAGCAAACTAGGTAAATGTTATAAGTAACTTTCATAATGCTGTCATTCTTTCTTTGTTACCACTGACCATAAAAAGGTTAAAATACTTAGAAAGTGCAAATAAAAAAAATGTGATAGATCTATATAAAAAATATGTAAACACTACACTGAGTTGTCAATTTATTAATAACTAGCGATTTACCCTTGCTTCACTCGGGAGCGTCCCCAAAGGTAAGCGGATTAAAGTCACAATTTCATGGGTTTTAATTTATTGCGCCGAATCCTGATTCTTTTTTCCAAACTAAAAGTAGCCTAAATCACTCCTTTTTACATCAGCTATCTGCCAGTGAAAGTCCCGTCAAAATCAGTCCAACCGTTTCGGAGATTAGCCAGACCAAACAGACAATAATTAAAAAAAATGTGTTTTCCTTATGAGTACCGTATATAATTATACAATTATTAGTAAAAAGCTGTTATTTTGTATTTACAAACAGACATTTTAATTTTATTTATCTGTATAGATGTATAGATAATATTTTCAGAGTGATTCGAGTCTTAAACTAATCACGATCTATCGCATTATTAGGTCGATAAAAATATAATATTGCCATATAGGTACCTATATACTTTTGGGTATTCTTTTATAGCCAAACGCATATGTTAAAGAAAATGATTATTAAATAAAAGAAAAGTACCTACCTATATCCATAATAATATTATAAATATGATAGTGTGTTTGTTTGCTTGTCCTTCTTTCACGTCGAAACGGATTGACGTAATTGTTTGTGTGGAGATAGTTGGAGGGCTGGAGAGTGACATAGGCTACTTTTTACAGCGGGAGATTATCTAATTCGCACGGGAAAATACGTTATAACTTATAATACAATCCAAAAAAATATTTATGAACAAAATTACTTGAAACTCGGTACTAATGCTCTTCAATAAAATTAAATAAATACATGTTTCAGCATTTATCTAAATTCATCCGATAAGGGAGTAAAATTGGGGATGACAGTTTGTATGAAACTACCTTTTTAGAGATTTTTTTGTAGTTTTAGCGCAAGCAAAGCCGCGGGTTCTGCTTGTATCTTAAATAAATACTTAATATTTGGTTTTAGAACATTTTCTTTTTTACTGACTAATCTGTTTGTGTCTCCTCCATTCAACGTGATAATCGTGAAGTAATCTGTACTAAGCCTCCGTTAAAAACAAACACTTAAAAAAGCTACTAACAAAGAATTGAACTGAAAGATTTCTACTATTTTACTATTGTAGATACAATTAGATACAAATAATTTATTTAACCTTCCCGAGATATATCTCTAGTTCAATAAATGTATTTTTCTATCAAGCAACATGTGAGACGTCAGTAGCCTCCAAAATTCGAATATATATATATATATATATATATATATATATATATATATATATATATATATATATATATTTTTTTTTTTTTTTTTGAGATAAAAACCCAAAAAAACTACGTTGTTTAATAAAAGATATTTTCCTAAAACATAAAATATTCAAAATATCTCTCATCAAAAACGTATTGCATAAATAATGTTGGTGCCAAGTTAGATTAAAAAAGTTTCGCCTGCTCGAATCGTTACACAAGCATACTGCACTAATTGTCATTCTAATTAGTTGAAATTATCTATGATGCAATAACCTATGACAAATAGAACCAGTATCTACAAATTATTACATGTTAAGTTTAAAAAAAAAGCATTACGTATTAATATATACTAATATTATAAAGAGGTAAAGTTTGTGAGATTGTGAGTTTGTGACGTTGTAGGGGGTAATCTCTGGATGTATTGAACCGATTTAGATGAAATTTGGTAAGAAGATAGTTTGAGACCCTGGGAAGGACATAGGATACTTTTTATCCCAGAAATCATCTCTAAAGAAGGTGAAAATGGGGATGAAAATTTGTATTGGGAAGCAAGCAAGACGAACCCGAGCGAAGCTAGGGTGAGTCGCTCGCAAGTTTTTGATAATTTAAAATCTTAAAAGGGAACGAATTTTAAAATCTTAGAATAGTAATTCATGAATTATAATACAAGGTCCCACGAATACAAGCTATACATATTATAATATATGTAAATTGCAATGTGTTAGTTAAAAATACACTTACAACAAGTTGTGCGATAAAAGACTTAATAATAAGCCCCCTCGCGTTACGGATCCCTAAATTACAAAAAAATACTCTAGTATGAAGTTGGTAATATAAAATTAGCAACTCACCCTCTCTTCGCGTCCCTAATTACGTACGTTTTAACTGTTTGTATGGAATAGATATTTAATATAATATTAGTAAAATATACATATTTAATATAATATACATAGGTATGTTGAGCTTTATATCCCTTGAGAAATTATTGATTTCCCATATAAACTTTCATCCCCGATTAACAGATGATTTCCGGGATAAAAGCTATCCTATTCTTTCCCAGTCTCAGACTATCTTCATACCAAATTTCATCAAAATCGCTTCAGCGGATTTTTAGTTTATCCATTACAAACAAACTCACAAACTTAAAAACTTATACCTCTTTATAAATATTAGGGTAGATTATTTATGAAACACAGGCTAGATATAAATACGATTTTTAAATGTTTAAAATTTTATTTCTTATAAATTACAAGCATTACAAACATTTTAGTAATAAATAGACTAGATGTTAGTTGTTGGCGGCTATCTTTGGCTCAAGACACGAGTTCAATAACCGCATGTAAATACCTAATTATCTTTTCTTAACTTAGGTATTGTGGGTTGACTATGAATTGAGCTTGTTAGCTTCTGGATCATTCTGAAATTTTCTAATAATTTCATCTATACATATATTTAATAAAATTGTAACCAAGCCGAATCTGTACATTAAATATTTTTTTGAAAATTCTATTGCAATAGACATTGTTATCGATACAGAGCCCGAATCTATAGTTTTTAGAATTTTTGTCTCTCTGTCTGTCTGTCTGTTACCGCATCACAGAAAAACTACTGGAAGGATTTTAATGAAATTTGATATGGTGATAGCTGGTTATCCGGGTCAACATATATGACACTTTTTACCGCGGCAAAATATCTCATTTCTGAGAAAAATACAAAAACTGTAATGTAAGAGTATACTAATATGTAAAATCTAACAATTTAGTTTTTGGTTATCTGAACGCGGGCGGAGCCGCGGGCAATGCTAGTAATAATATTATAAAGGGAAAAATGTAACGGTTACTCAAATTGTATACTTGTAACTTAAATTGTATAGCAACAAACCGATATAAAATAGGTCATGCCTACGAAAAACGTGTAGCAAACCACATTTTTAACGTAATGAATTTCCATCTTTATAAGATGTACTTCTGAATTTTTCATTACAGTTAATATCATTTTAAAAACACTAAAATATTACTCTTGATATGATTTCTTTTATGTGCATATCTTTTTCATACTTATTTAGATTATAGTTATGAATATTATAAACAAAAGACGAAGGTATCGTACAAGTTTTTTTTTAAGATTATGTAAATTATATTTGGGAATATTAAACAGATAATATATTACAAAAATAACAAAGTATACACATTATACATACCTACCTGAGTGTTATTAGCATTATCAATCAAAAATCGTAACAAAAAGAATTGATCAATTTAATAAAACAAATAAATGATAACACAATAAAAATTCAATAAAAACATAATAAATCTTTCGATGCACGTTGAATGCAAAAACGCATGCCGGTTATGCAAAAAAACAGATTAGTACTTACTCGAAAATTTGATGCACTATTTGGCACGATTATAATAATTAATAATGTACTTAAAAACAATAGTATTATGTGATTTGACTTATTAAAAACACTAAAACACAGAACAATGCACTGTTTATTTACGTTCGAAATGACGGTTGGTTTTATTGCGCATGCGCGAAACGTTCGACGCGACGGCCGGCGCGCGACTGCTCGAATACGAACGATTCGAACGAACGATTTCAAAGACGGCGCGTGGACTGAATGAGTTGGAAATACGGCGAATGGGGAATTAATAATAATAATAATAATAATAATAATTTATTTCAGATCAATAATCCATATTACTTAGTTCTTATATTTATGAATTAATGGTGCAGTTTGTAAGGTAATCAGGTGTTTCAAACCTTTTTGCGTTCTTTGATATATTTTTTATTCGATAAGTATAATATTATTAATAATTTTATAATGTTTTCTATACAGATATTACATATTTAGGTATTTTTTATTTCTGTAAGTCAAGCTACCTACATGATTATTATATTTTTTGCAATTGTATGCAGTTAGAGCTTATTTGATATAAATTACGAAATGTAAGTAACACCTGCTTATCGATTTTTTAACTACATAATAATGTTTTTGTGAAATGTTGGAATTTCAGATAGGCATTATCTATCTTAATGTATAAACTTATAAAGCTGTTAAAATGTTTTTAAAGTGCTAATTTCTGGAACTACAAGAGCGATTTGAAAAATTATATATACCTACATGCATTTTATAGCCTCTTTGTTGAGGAAGGTTTTTATTTTAGGTTATCCAACATCACGCTACGGTCCACAAGTATTGATGTATTTGCTTTGATAAGTTAGGGGTTTTTAGTTTTATATTTAACAATTTCTCATACTAAATTAAATTGTATACATTTTTGTAATCGCATCTTAAAAACCTGTATTTTGATACCCAACTCGATTTATCCAGACGAAAAAATTTTTTTCTAGATACATAGATTGGCGCTTGATATCCACCGTTTTGAGTTTTAATAACATTTATGTACCCTATTAAAACACTAGCGTTATCTAGATGAATCTAATGACGTATGTATCATAAAAATCGGATTAGCCGTTTAGTAATTATTAAGGAACATAGGGTCGGACATACATACATATATATATGTACAAGTCAAGCACACATAACGCTCTAAGGATATAACCTAGTTATAATATAATATATTGTACTGCGTATGAATAATATTCTATACTAATATTATAAAGAGGTAAAGTTTGTGAGTTTGTGAAGTTGTAGGGGGAAATTTCTGGATCTACTGAACCGATTTTGATGAAATTTTGTTAGAAGATAGTTTGAAACCCTGGGAAGGACATAGGATTTTTTATCCCCGAAATCATCCCTTAAGAGGGTGAAGATGGGGATCAAAGTTTGTATTGGTAAGCAAGCTAGGGACGAACCCGACCGAAGCGAGGGTAAGTCGCTAGTCATAAATAAAATCAATAACAATGTAATTTTAAAGAATAATAAACAAACCCTTTTTAATACACAAAATATTTTATTTCAGTGGGAAATATAATCTGCACTCTCCAGAAACCCGGCTAAATTGTACCAAATTTGTTATGTAATGTTAAGTTGGCGCATTCTCGTTACAGTTGTCCCTTGGCAATGTCACGAGGTCATGGCTCCCCGCTTCAATTAGATTTATCTTATAATCATGCCGCATATATTTTCGCCCCTTCATTCATGAATTTATTGCATCAAATTAAATTAGAAGGGCCTCCAGTAATGACATTCTTATAATATGGTTATTTTTTAATAAAGTTGATAACAATTATTAACTAGAGTAAAAAAAAGATTTTTTTTTGTAAAGATTTTACATATTGAGCCACATGAATATTAAATCAATTATATTTGTAATAAATGTATATTAGAATCCTAAATATTGGAGAAACTATGAACCACTAAAATGCAATAAAAAATAATTTAATGGCAGTTTCTTTAATATTACTTGTTTATTTAAAATTGATATTTAATTCACTTGTTTTGTTTTTAAATCGTAAGTAAGTATTCAAGTTCAAGGTTTTATTAATAATTATAATATAATATACTACTACACAAAAATACCTGTTAATGTTTTTAAACTTAGACCACACCTGTGCTTTAAAAGGATATGCATAAGGTTACTTTAATATTCATAATTATTATAGATGTCAAAACTTGACATACACAATACACATACCATTTTGAATATTTAATTAGTGCTAACCGCCTTTACTTTCCTCCCTTCCATCCCTTCCCTGACAAAAGTTTATACATGTATGGAAAGATACATTTACTTATAGATAGTATTATGTGCCTCGATGGTGTAGTGGCTAGCATGTACGGCTGCACACCCGGAGGTCCTGAGTTCGAGTCCCGGGTCGGGCCAAGTTTAGTTATTGAGTCTTTCTGTATAGTAAGTCTAAGTAACAGCCCGGAGTTGGGAAGTTGGCGGTGTTTCACCCCCGTGCCTCGGAGAGCACGTAAAGCCGTCGGTCCTGCGCCTTAATTCTTACCGGTCGTGTCGAGCAGTCGTCCCACCGGAGTATGAGAGTGATAGGAATAGAGAGTGCACGTTGTGTCTGCGCGTACACATGTGCACTATAATATCTCCTGCGCAGTTGGCTAGTCTCAATGAGATTGGCCGCCGTAGCCGGAATCGGTCAGGAGAACATCATCATTATGTGATCTGTGCTTATAGTAAGTATATCTTATTATCTCGCTAGTAAAATCTCTATGCAAAAATTATATTCATCATTTGTATCAAATACAAATCTTTCAATTTCTCGGCTTTTCGGTACAATAATATGCATATATTATACATACAAACCTTCCTCTTGAATGACTCTACCTATTGCTGAAAACTGCATTAAAATCCGTTCAGTAGATTAAAAGATCTAAGGAAACACACAGCGGAAGCGACTTCATTTTATACTATGTAAAGAAGACGGGCAAATAACAAATAAATTTCAGGTTTATAATTTTGAAATTTAAAGCTTAAAATCTCGAAATGTAGAAAATAATTATATTACCAAAGATCAGAATATTCATTTCTAAATGGACATGTATAGTAGGTATGTATTTCAATGTCGCAAGATGGATTTTACTCCTTAGTACTTTGAGACAGGTCCGAATATCATTTAGTTTGAGATGGTATGTCTTATGAGCGTTTTGTTCTTGTAAAGATGTAGGGTAGCTCTTTTATTTTTCAAACAGGATATCCTGAGTAGAGCGACGGTTTCCGAACATACGGTTCATCGCGTGTCGGATCTATAAAAAACCTAGCACGTGTTCTGAAGAGGGGTTAAAAAATAGTTTTATTGAACTTCCTTAAAGATATTAGGTAATATTTAAACACATCTATAAAGCATTATTTACTTCTTTGTATTATATATAATCAAATGTATAGTTATAAATAACTTTTTGTCAAGATTATTTTTTTTAAAACATGCAATTTATATATAATACACCGGATGCTATTATAAAAACAACACATTATCTTATTATGTATATATTTGTAAACATAATATTATATTAATAATGTTAAACTTTATAATTATATTCTATAACATTTACACTAAGTGTTTATTGATTTGATGAATGTGAACTGTTACGAGTATGATGGAACAAAGCTGTAGATGGCAAAAAGGTAACCTTTTACTGAATCCAAATTCAATTATGAATAACAGGGCTATAACATTAAGACAAAAAATATATTATTACTAAAAAAAATACTGTTCCAGAATTTGTTTTATGTATAAAAAAAATATGTTAAACCATTGCTTTTTAAAAAGTTTTTTTTTAATATTTTATTCTTTAAAATAACTGCAATTATTATAATCAGCTGCTATTACTTATCAGATTACAAAACACTTGATGCCATTCGTCCTTTTAGGAATCGATTCAGTAATATCAAAGTTTTACAAAACCCAACAAATGTTGCCTCTATATTGGTAGATACATTTTTAACACAGTTATAATATAATTGCCTATTTTATAACCTAATCTAATAGTTAAAAAATTATATTAAAAACATTAAAGATTTCGCAATTTGCAGTGCATTCCTTTGTTTCACAATACAATAATATCTGACTCCATTGAAATTTAGTGCGAGATCGCACTTTATTATATAGTCTGATATTAAGCCCGTGGGTGTCGCATTATGAAGACGAATCACCGTATTGTTTCATTATCACATTCATCAAATGAATTTAATAAGACGATTCAAGTATGACCTTGAATATACATTTGAAAAATAAAGCGCATTCATCCATATCTGCTAATATAATAAAAAAAAATACAAAGGTTACTGTGACGGCAGAACAAATTTTGGTTATTCAGTTATATTGGTATGTACGAGTATATATTAAAATTAACTAGTTGTTATGGAGTGTAGAATCTCTAAAAAGGTGTATTCTTACTGTATAAGAATCATTACAACTGTCACTCTCAAGTAAGCAATTACGCAAAGCTAGGGCGGTTCGATAGATTCTTGAGATAGCCTGCCTTAGTGGATTTTGGGGCATATATCAGACGAGCTACCCTTTATACTTCTTTGATTATAGATAGGACCGTGAGACCTTTCCTTTGATTGCTGTGGACTGTGAACAATTTCATTAAAAAATACCCGTAAACGCTTGTAATCTGTAAATATTTTACTATTAACTAGTACACTTATACCTGTAGTATATTAAAAACTTAATTCAGTTACTTCATAATTTTTGATTTTTGTATGTGAACCATTAGACGAATTTACCTTTTATTTGTTTAATTAACAATTTAAAAATTGCAGTTACGAAACCATTTATATTGTGTATTGTTCTTCAACTTCTTTATTATTTAAAGAGCTAAGAAGTAAGTTTGCAAGGTATCAGTTATAAGGTCATAAGTCCTTAAGTCATATCTCTGAAACTTCTGATTTTATTAAAAAAAAATTTCATTATAAGGAGTCTACAATCTATATACATAACCGTTGAGTGCTATTTTTATTCCCATAATATAACCTAGAGGAACATAGGCTATTGTTAGAAACCTAAGGACGCACCAAAGCGAAGCGAAAGTAAGTTGCTAGTCGTATGAATAAACTTCAAACTTCGATAAGTAGTTTAAAAATGTCTTTATGATAGTTTTAGTTTTACACAGATCATTAAAAGTCGAATCATTAAATATTTCTGTGGGCTTGAGAAATCGAAACTAGAGCTATGGCTATAACGTAAAAGCATTTTTACCTGCCGTCATCTTGTCCCGGCATCTTTCATTCAGTAAATTCCTTTGTAGATAGAAAGGTCAGAAGGGAATTCCTTGAAAATGGCAGATATATTGAAACCTACAATTGAGAGTAACAATGTGTCGCATTCGAAAAATATATTTTACTTGGGACATTCATTTCACCTGATAATATGTTATATAATATTATATAAAAGTTACATATGAAGCTGTAATAAAAAAATACAGTTATAATAGAACGTAGTGTTAAATAGGTAGTTTTTCAAGATCGCTTTTTTTGACATATAAAAAATCAACTCATGTCCTTTCGGTGTAGAAGTAGATAATACAATTATAAAACGATATTATTAATTATATTAATGTTATATTATTTGCTCTTACCACAGATCATATAATTTATATACTAATACTCATATTAAATCTGTACTAACTATAAATATTTGTTTTGTTATAAAACCTTAATAATTTATCTTCTTAAATTTACGGATATACGCAAATTAGTGTACATAATATATAGTAACAAAAGAAGCCATAAATTATATAAAATTATTGTTGTTAAGTCAAGTACGTTGGTAGATACTTTCAAAAGTATTGAGCAACAAAAGGTTTCGAGTACCTGGAACACCATCCTTTTTAATTTAAAAAAAATAGTATAAATGACACCATTCATAATAAATTATTTGCATTGATGCTTTACATTTGTTCAAAGGAGAACTACGATTAATTATTTTTAGTCTGTATTTACAAATAAAAATAAAAATTTTATTTTAGACATTTGATGTCTGTCTGTTATAAAATAATATTCATATTTATCATATGATATCCCTAATATGGGATATTAATATTCCGTATTAGGTTTATAATATGGCTGTATGATCGATACTGAATTTCTAGATGTTATTTAATAGTTTAACAGTTATATTCAGTTTTTGATAATGTGTACAATTTTATCTGTTGTGCCTCTCATAAATAACTTACAAATACAAACAGACCCATCCATAAATACCTATAAACTAATTGGTGATTTTTCAATCATCAATAAAATAATAATTTTAATTATAGAACCTAGTATTTCATATTCCTTCGCTTAAGATTTTTTTTTAAATTGATTGTTTTTTTCTATTATTAATTAGACACTATCTTAAATTGATAACAATTCCATAAATATTACGCCATCTATAGACATTTTTTTAACTAATTCTTACTGATGACCATAAAGTTTATACTTTTATTAAAACGCACACTGAATTTGCCAGCATTCAAGCATCAAGTTAAAATTATGTCGTAAAAATGGAACTACATTTTAAGTACAATTTTTCGTTTAACAACAAGTATTCGTTAAAAAATCATATAAATAGGTTCGTAATAAACAAATATACGCTTGAATTAAGTAATATTATCCCACATTTTAAAAATCAGTAAAGTTTAGTTATTTTATTTCGCTATAACAAGAGGCATATATTTCTAAAACCTATTCATAGATGAAATTACCTTTCTACCTATTACACTTAAATGTCAAAGTATTTTTTATTTTTATATTCATTAAGAGTCGTTCTAAAAAAACATTATCTACCTAGTCAACTCAAAAACGTAATGTAAGCTAGCCCAAATAAGTGTTATAAACCAAGCGCCTGCATGAATTTTATTGCAATAATTTATGAATGAATATTTGCTTAAATAAAATTCATTTCTTGTTATTCTATAAATAATTTTGCTATGATTGACTCAATAATACCAGAATAGTGTATTAAAATAATAAACTTAATACATCGATTACAATAACTGTACATATATATAAGTAGATTAATATATAGAAAGTAGGGAAGCGAGTGGCCATTGTTATAAGATAAAAATAATAATATTATTATGTATATATTTCTGTCACCTTAAATTTGATAGCATACGAATTTTCTACGAAAACCGTATAGTTACAAGATATCTTTTTAATCTAAAAAAACTAGACGGGGTCGACAAAGCTAACAGCATTTTCATGCGGAGGTTTTTGCAGACGCTCTGTGAATAACAACTGCTATCGAGAGAAATCAATATGGACCTCAATAAAATTCAAAGGATTTTATAAGAGACTATCGCCTGACCGTCCTTCAAAGATAAAAGAGTATTTACCACTAGTTATCAAAGCTGGGATTAGATATTAAATTAATGTTCGATCTTCTGTATTGTGCAATTTGTACACAAAAGTTACGAGTTTTAAAGAAGAATTTTTGCAACGACATTGTTTCAGAGAGATTAAAGAATTTAATAATAGATACAAGATGGATGGAGATAGTATAACTACACAGTAGATAAAAGTACTGGAATTGAATTGAAAATGTTACAGAAGGTAGAATATTAGTAATATCAAAATGGATAACATCTGTATTTTAAATATGATAATGATAATTGTTTGTTTTTTTTTTTTATAAAAAGAGTTTAACATTATGTATATTATTTATGTGTTTCTGGTGTATTAGATGAAATCCGATGATAATTTATGTTTAAAGTTAAGGACTAAATCTCATCTTTTGCTTGATTTCTTCTCAGGAACATTGTGTTAGTAATAAGAAACTTAACAAACTATGTCATTAATTAAAGGTTAGATATATGAATTATTATAACATTGACGGAAATAGGCTTTTCAAGCATCGTTCGATGATGGCTGGGCGGATTTTAATTATATTTTCTACTTATCTAGGAAAGAAACCGAGCGAAGCGAGAGTGAGTCGCTAATAAACACATATATAAAAACAATTTATGTACTTATTTTTATTTTAAGTAAATAGTAATCTATCTGACATTTTACTTTGTTCATAAAGACTGAAAGCCTTTCCAGGCTGTAGTAAGCACGCTCTAGCTATTGGACATACATAATATCAACATACTCGTATGTATGTATGTACATATTCCTTTATCTAATAAAAACGGGTATTTTGCAAATATTACTCCTTAACTTGATGACGCGTGTCATCAAAGATTTTTTTTTCTGTTACTTAAAAAAATCTCAACCAGATCTTAACAAGATTTTGTGAATTCAAACTGTAAGATAATTCTAAATGTATAATTGTTCTGAACAATTCGTGAAGATTTGCTACAGTTTTATTTCCACATCTATTTTAATCATCTTTATTTCCGTACCCTAACTCCAGTCCAGTTGCGAACTATGTAATTAAACTACTGTCCTTTCCGCTGCTTTACAAAATTTTTAAGAATGTATCTTTTGAATCGTAAAAGGTAAAACTTTTGCACAATTTTTTTTATTGTTATGGATACTGTAACAAATAACAAAAGAATTAAAATAAAAGGCGTATAACTTAAAATTATTTTTGTTTTATATTTATTAGCCACTCACACTCGCTTCGCTCGGATTCGTCGATAGGTACGTTTTAACGGTTAGTATGATATACAAATCTTTGAATTTATCGGCTTTTCATAATAAAAATATTCATAAATTACCCATATAAACCTTCCTCTTGAATCACTCGATCTATTGCTGAAAACTGTATTAGGCAGTGCTAAGCCTGTACTTTATTGCATGCCATCACGACGGCCATCGTAGGAAAATGACCGCTTTTATTAAATCTATAATTCCTGTTAGTTCTTCTAGGTAAGTATGCGAATTCCGCATTTCCGTTTTTTTTTGAAAATACCTTATTTTTTAATTAAACCTTGTTTTTATATAGGTACAGTTTAAAACATAAATAAATCTGTCAAAATAAAAAAAATATCATTTATATCAATCGTTCGAGTAGATACAAAGATATATATTATGCTATTCTCCGTTCTGTACTCTACTATGCGAAATGGGATTAGTATATATCGTATATATATATATATATATATATATATATATATATATATATATATGTATATATATTTTATTTTAATTCTTTTGTTTACGTTATTCATTTTCTCTTTACAGACCACTAAATAGCGCTGCAGAGTTTTAACTTCTATAGCATTCAACCGATTGCTGTAAAGTACATCTAAAGAGTAGTATCTATACCCTAGGATATTTTCAAGTTATTCATTAAACCAGACTGAGCCTCATCGACTTATGGCCAGGTAGGTACTAGCTAACCTGTATATACATATCAAAAACTAATTTGAAAATTGTTCAACCGCGGGAAATATCTCATCAATCTTAGGCGGCTTCTATCTCCTTAGAATGCCTCATTTAACGTAGACCAGAAGCATGTCATTAATGAGTATAAGATTATACTTTATAGATTATTTTCAAGTCTGTTATTCGAATTAGAGCATTTATTTCAAAAAATATAAATATTAATAAATTTTTATAATAAATTTTACCCACCTTTCCACCTTGATCTTAAAATTATAGTTAATAATACTTATAGATTTTTCAGAAATGAGATATTTTCCCACAGTAAAAAGTATCTTAAATGTTGATCCAGCTTTCTTACACTAAATTTTATGAAAATCTGGTGGGGGGTTTTCCGTGATGCGGTAACAGACAAACAGACAGACAAAAATTCTAAAAACTATAAATTCGGCCTCTGTATAGATAATAATGTCCATTTCAATAAGATTTTCCAAAAAATATTTAAAGTACAGATTCGGCTTAAGTACAATTTTATTATATGTATAGATGATAGATACAATTAAGTGAAAAAGTAAAAAAACATTCAACTGCTTAATAATATGAACTAAATATAATACAGCCTTTACTTAGGTACCAACCTAAAACTTGTCTGTAGTTTATGTTAAAGGAGGGAAGACTAAAACGATTTCGAGCAATAAATTATATGTTATAACGGTCTATATGTTTTTGCTCCACCCATATACCTAGTTATATTTTTTTTATTTAACATTGTTCTATTGATTCGAAGACCCCTTATTTAAATATGATACACGTAAAAGCTAATTAGACGAATCAAACTCACATCTTAAAATCATTAAAACCATTTAGGTTATACAGTGAGATATACATATTATGTACTTAGATATATGTAGATACAAACATAAATACATACACATATTCAAAACACTACCCTCTTTCCAAGTAAGTCGGACAAATATTCGATTTCAAAGCGGTGATATACTTGACATTGTTAACTAGTGGGTTTCATTTTTCTTACATTACGAAGGGGAGATAGAATAACATTGTTTGAAGCGGCCAACTAACACTATTTCTCGTGTTAAGGATAACAGATAATATTAAGTACTATAATATTTGTCATATTAACATTTTATTTCTTCATTTGTTAACTTACTTCATAAAAGTGTTCAATTCGGATGTAGATTTTAAGTAGCTTTTTTATCTATACACTAGCATTGCCCGCGGCTCCGCCCGCGTTCAGATGGCCAAAAACCAAATTCTTAAGTTTTACATATTAGTGTACTCTTACAAAGCAGTTTTTGTATTTTTTCTGAGAAATGAGATATTTTCCTGCGGTAAAAAGTACCCTATATGTTGACCCGGATACCCAGCTATCACCATACCAAATTTAATCAAAATCCCTCCATTGGTTTTTCTGTGATGCGGTAACAGACAGACAGACAAAAATTCTAAAAGCTATAGATTCGGCCTCTATATCGATAATAATGTCTATTTCAATAAGATTTTCCAAAAAATATTGAATGTACAGATTCGGCTTGGTTACAATTTTATTATATGTATAGATGATGATGATGATGTTCTCCTAGCCGATTCCGGCCACGGCGGCCAATCTCAATGAGATTAGCCAACTGCGCAGGAGATATTATAGTGCTCAAGTGTACGCGCAGACACAAGTGCACTCTCTATTCCTATCACTCTCATACTCCGGTGGGACGACCACTCGACACGACCGGTGAGAGTTAAGGCGCAGGACCGACGGCTTTACGTGCTCTCCGAGGCACGGAGGTGAAACACCGCCAACTTCCCAACTCCGGGCTGTTACTGAGACTTACTATACAGGAAGACTCAATAACTAAACTTGGCCCGACCCGGGACTCGAACCCAGGACCTCCGGGTGTGCAGCCGTACTTACTAGCCACTACACCACCGAGGCAGTTAATATGTATAGATATACAGAGGCCGAATCTATGGTTTTTAGAATTTTTGTCTGTCTGTTACCGCATCACAGAAAAACCACTGGAGGGATTTTAATGAAATTTGGTATGATGATAGCTGGTTATCCGGGTCAACATAAAGGATACTTCTTACCGCGGGAAATGAGCGGTCTCATTACTGAGAAAAAATACAAAAACTGCAATGTAGTATACCTACTAATAAGTAAAACCTAAGAATTTGGTTTTTGATCATCTGAACGCGGGCGGTTCTTTTTATTTTAATTTATACATAAAAAAACCATCCCAATGCGTGAAATAATAAAACTTTTAAAATTATTTAGAGGTTGGTACAACATGTGAGTTAAAGAACCATTATAATAAAATGCGTTCAATGAATACTAACTTCCTTAGAAGCTTCAAAGTTCCAAGTTACTATTATTCTCCTTTGTATCTTTCCGTGAACATTTTCTTACAGTATTTATTGAACTTGAAAGTAATGAAATAAAAGCGTTAAATGGGCGTGTTGGTTAAGTCGGATTATTAAAGGGCGTAGTCAATGGTCTAAACTTGGTTTAAGTGGTTTTATAAATGAGAATATTTTGATACTTTATTCACATTCTCCAACCGCGAAAACCGTGTAAGCGTAGTGGTTGAAATGGGCCATAATCATTATTGAAAATTTGATGTAATCATTTGATAGATAGATAAAATTTACTTATCTACGTATTTAAAAAAAACTAACAGTTTCCAAAAAAAAAGAAACTTTTCGG
The DNA here is from genome assembly GCA_947093115.1 of Brenthis daphne. NCBI lineage: Eukaryota > Metazoa > Arthropoda > Insecta > Lepidoptera > Nymphalidae > Brenthis > Brenthis daphne. The sequence goes on along the minus strand of OX352474.1, from coordinate 2,098,776 downwards.
ATTATTTCGCGGATTTATTTTGATTTTTGGTTTCCGACGTTTCGAATGCTTTACAGCAATCATGGTCATGGGAGAGAATAAGGTTAGTAGATAAGTATTAGACGTCTCAATGGCGTTATATAAAAATGTTGATATCGTTAAAGCTCGCCGTCAGTAGCAGCTATCTATTAAACATAAAAAAAAGAAATTCGGTCGACAAATAGTCGAAAAAAAGTAAATATTTGTAAAAAAATAAAGTATCGGTTTGTGAATTCAAGATAATTACCACATATTGATCTTCAAATAGGTATTTACAATAAAACTCTGTATATAATATAATATTTAAAAACTTTTTTAGAAAATCTTATTGAAATAGTCATTATTGTCGATATAGAGCCCGAAACTAGTGTTTTTATAATTTTTCTCTATCTGTCTGAGAATGCGTCTTGAGAAAACCACTGGACAGATTTTGATGAAATTTAGTACGATGATAGCTGGTTATCCGGGTCAACATATAAGATTCTTTTAATTGCGGGAAAATATCTCATCTCTGAGAAATATATACTAAACGTTAAAACGTTAAAAAAAGGAACGAAGCCGAGCGGAGCGAGGATGAGTTGCTAGTCCTAAATAACTATGTAAAAACATCTGTCTCTTTACTAACCTCTACAACTCTTGAATGTATTTATTTTAAAAGATTTAAACAAGAATACTACTAAGCTACTATTTAAGCGCAGGAAAAATCAGGAATTAGCATCCTGTAGGAAAGCTTGGCATTATCAGTTTGTCCTTAATTCTGGTATTTGTTTCATTTCTGCACTTTTTTCTCAGTATACTGGTCAGACAATTATTACAATATTATGAGATGATGTATTAATATGCTATTGTAAGTATAGTATTTTTTTAAAGAAAAGGTCTCATAGGGTAGCTCAAGCTCCGATGTTATAAATAGCCCGAATAAGTCTTGTTTGAATTTAATTTCCGCTGCACTACCCCGCATATTCCGTAAGACAAGACCTACTGTGGAAATATCTAAAATAAACAGATCAAGCAGTATTAATGTTTGTTTGCTGCCTCACTTTTCAATTTAAAAAAAAAACTGTGAAATATGAAAAAAAACTAATCTCTTTACCTACACGCAAGAGTGCGTAAAGAGGAGTTCGGTTGGTGTGCAACTTATATAAGATTAGATTTAATTATATATATATATATATATATATATATATATATATATATATATATATATGTAAGGTGATTCTGGGATTGGTCATAATATTAAAAAAAGATTATGATAGTTACAAGTAATTTATAGAAATTTTAACCCAAACTTTTCGAACACCTTCTTTTAACTTAAATGATGTAACCGTTTCAACTTAAATAATACGTAATATGTGTAAAAGTAGGAACTTACATGGTATACTTCATCACTAGCTTGTATTTAAAATAGTTTTTGCAAAATATGCTCTACAAAATTAAAATTGCAAGCAAAACTTGATATTTACATATTGGACCCTTGGAACTTCATATTTTCCGTATATTTGTAAACGTTCCTGCACATTTTACGATGTAACCCATTTACCTTATTTGCCCCGTCCAAAATTGATCCAAACATTGCTGTAATGCAGTTTATTTTCACCATCCAGCATATCTACGAGGCGGCAATGTGTATTTACGTTTTCATTTACTGCCACCATCCACTCTTCTAGTTCTTAGGTACTTTTTTAAATAGTTTTAGCTTTGCCCTTTTGATGCATTATGCAAAATCTCGACACATGATTACGCAATTAATTCGCTATTTTTGTTTTTGTATGAGAGAGGACGAGGTGGATCGCCCGGACCGTTGTCATGGCAACGGGGGGCGCTGGCGGCGCGCGCCGCCTCTCAACGGCAGAAGCGGAACCGCGATCTCTGCGGAGGCTGTGTCTTACCGTCCTGAACCCTTTTTTGACGTAACGGTAACGTTTAACGGCATGCTCGTCCTCTAATAACAATCTGGTGATGACAAAATGTTTGTTCCTTGTAGTGATAATGTGTGTGATGTGGTTTTAGCTATATAATGGTGTGGGTAGGGACGTCGCTGTGACCAGGCAGCCTGCAGGGGAGGGGCGCTTTTCACGCTTGATATCATGCCTTTCGAATTGAGATCAGGTAAGCTTTAAGCTTCTTAAAGGTTGCTTATGAATGAATTTATTTCAGCCGTCAGATGAATGGTCGCGTTTATTGTTTGGAAGATATGAAAGAGCGTCTTATTATGTAAATTTTCCGACGATATATGACATGGAAAATTCTAACCTCTTTCGGTACTTACAAAGTTGCAACATTGTTTCAATGCAGATTTGGCCTATGCGCCAGTGAACTAGATTTGTTTATGCTGTTTTCTTTTACTTAAGTAATTGGTCTCTATAATCTTTTGTATTTTTTTTTATATTTGGGAAATTTGATGTAAATGTACTATTATAGAGTCAAATGTTCAGACATAGATATTAATAGCTAGTACTAGCTAATAACACCATATTCATACTTTATTTCAGATACATTTGTAAACACATTATCATTGGAGGTATTTTTTTCTTATAGCTGAATAAGGGTTACTGCGTCACCTACAAAGTCATGGGGGAGGTGAGCGATAAAAGATTCTTTAACCTTTTTTACATAATATTCCCCTATACTTTATGATGAAAAAATGTACTAGTGTATATTTATGAAAATATATCAGAATGGGTTGTCTTCTTTACATAGTATAAAATGAAGTTGCTTCCGCTGTCTGTTCGCTTAGATCTTTTAAACTAGTCAACAGATTTTAATGCTGTTTTGAGCAATAGATAGAGTGATTCAAGAGGAAGGTTTATATGTATAATACATGCATATTATAGTACAGAAAATCCGAGAAATTCAAAGATTTGTATTTCATACTAACCGTTAAAACGTAGCTAGGGACGAACCCGAGCGAAGCAAGGATGAGTCGCTAGTTAAGACTTAAATATCCTTGTATACAAGTATTATTTTATTAATTTGTTTTTATATCAATGAATAATGTGTTGATAAAAATATGTTTGAGTAATTCTAAATGACTATTTCAAAACAAAAATTATTTGGAGCTAAAAACCTGAAGGAATGGACAAATCTACGGATTTTTATGATTTTTAATTTTCGTTACAACTAAAAAAGGAAAAATGAATCTCTTTAAAAGATTCGAAATATTATGGACCTAAAAATGAATTAATTTAAGCCTACATATTCTTAAACGTACCTACTTACTTAAACAAAAATTAAAATCTCTATACTTTTCGTTTAAAATTAAAAACTACTTTGATGGTAACATAAAAAACTTTCTTCTTTATATTTAACTTAAAAAGAAAATAAGTATTTTTTTCATTTACTCCTAACTAAAAAACTATAAAGTATTTTATTCAGACTAATATAAATGCGAAAGTAACTTTGTCTGTCTGTTACACGCTTAATCCGCTGAACCGATTTAGATGAAATTTGGTATGGAGATAGTTTGAGGCCCCGGAAAGAACATAGAGTAGTGTTTATCCCGGACATCATCCCTTAAGGGAGTGAAAAAGAGGGATGAAAGTTTGTATGAAGACTCGATAATTTCTCAAGTACGGGATAACACTCATCATACTTACCTATATACTCGTATATACAGCCTATCTAATCAATACTTAGCATCAAAACGTATCTAGGGATGAACCCGAGCGAAACAAGGGTGACTCACCAGTAATTTTATAATTCAATAATATACAGAAACAAAGTATTCAATTAAAAAATGTAAATTTCTTTAAAATTAATATTTAAATTCTAACTAAGAGAAAAAGAAAATTTTCCCTTTCAATTCAGTTATTTGAGCGGACCCTATTCTATGAAAATCTAATTAAAATTAAATCAAACATTAAAATCCAATTCTTCGCCGACAGGCACTTCGGTTTCCTCGTGTTGCAAATTAGTCATTTTGTCATTTAATCGATATCACGCCATAATATCTCAATGGGGCCTATTGAAACTGTCAAAATATTTAGATAGATAGATAAATTGTTGTTGAACTTATACTTATTTTAGAGCGTTTTCGTTTTAGTACAAATTATTTAACGTACATTGTATAGGTACGAGTATGTTCTGGTATTTTTGCTAATATAAGAATTGTGATTATGAATATGTAATGTTTATGGTTTCGTATGTTATTTTGGCCTTGTACCATACATTTAATAAAAACGTTTTAACAATAAATAAAAACCGACTTCCAGGCACTAAAATGTAAAAAATAACTAAACGGAGGTTTTCATTTAGAATAGACCTAATCAGATATTTTCGAAGTCGGTGTCAGCCGATGCAAAGCAAATCTAATATATTTCGATACGTAAAATACATATTTACCTATTAGATATTCATATCTTAAAATATTGTAGGCTGGCAGTTATTTTTCTATCTTTAGTATAGACGTAATAAGCACGTAATTTGTAAGAAGAAAGTTTTTAATAACATATTTGATTAAACAATTTATTTAAAAAATATATTTATTGTTGATTTTTTTAAAAACCGCTCGACCGATTTCGATAAAATTTATATGGGACTACCTGGGAAGTATAGCCATTGAAACACAAAAAACTTTCCAAATCGGTTTAGGCGTCTTCGAGTAATCGGTGAACATACATAAAAAAAAAGAAAAAAAGAAGGTTCCGACGAATTGAGAACCTCCTCCTTTTTGGAAGTCGGTTAAAAAGTAACCAACTGATATCTGTTTTGATCACTTTTAAAAAGAAAGAGATACTCAATTCAGTTGTTTGCTTTTTTGTATGTATAATAAGATATTTTCGCCTAATCTAATAATTCTAATTTAGATCGGTTTGTGTAAATCTTATTTTTAACCGACTTCCCAAAAAAGGAGGAGGTTCTCCATTCGTCGGAATCTTTTTTTTTTCTTTTTAATAAATATGTTACATCTTGTGTCTATATGAATTAAAAAAAAACTTACATCGGTATTAATGAAATAATTAATTTTTAATAAGAAGATATACCTTTTTCTAAAATTAATTTGCATAGAAATCATAGCTTATTATATCAAGTGTTTACAGTGGGATTTATATCGACCAATTAATGATAGTCTAATATTGTATATATATACACTAATCGATAATCTAATATTATTGATGTGAAATTTTGTTTGTTACTGGTTCACGCCGCGCTATACTGTTTATAGATTTGAGTACAAATCTTATTATCTGGGAATAACAATTAGGTTACTACATACAAATGATATCTGTATAGTAAACCAGTCTACTAATAAAGTTTTACGATAAAATTGTAGATAATACAATTTTACAGTGGATTTTATCTCGTATATTTTATACTAAAACAATAAAATATTGGTTTCAGAATAAAGAATTATGTTGGTGGAGTTCGCCATAATAAATGTCAAAGTCAAAAATAGTAGCGTGATTTGGTGTTTATGCTACTATTCTCGATTTTGTCATAAAGACCGCTTACTATCTTTAACGAATAAAGGAAATTTTATATATATACTAGCGACTCACCCTCGCTCCGCTCGAGTTCGTCCCTAATGTGGGCCACCCTTATCACTTAGGTGTATGGAAAATAGATAGTAGCCGATTCTCAGACCTACTGAATACGCATATAAAATTTGGTAAAAATCGGTAAAGCCGTTTCGGAGGAGTACGGTAACAAACATTGTGACATGGAAATTTTATATTAGATTAGTTTAATTATATATGATTTTTTGAGAGTAAAATATGATAATACTAAATTATTTACAATTTTCTAAGCATTAGTTCTCTTCCCTTTGAAAGAGAAATATCACAGTTTTAGTTTCTTTATTTTTTTTTTTAAATACAAATTATCATTTTTATACTATTTTAAAACATTATTATTTGTCTTCATGTTTAGTTCTATGACTTTCCGACTATATTATTCCTTAGTCTAAGGTATTGGTACTGTAATAGTTTTTGCTTTAAACGGGAATCAAATTCCTATCCTACATCTCTAGTGTCAATAAGTAATTAACTCATTATTTTTTTATGGACATAAAAACATACAGATTACAAGATATTTTATGTATATGTTAGAAGCTATATAGTTATATAATACATATTATCGTAACATATCATATAATAATAATATGCTTGGTATGTAATTCGGAAGTCAATAACCATATGCAGCGATTGACGCGGTGAATGCTTGATCAGCCTGCGGTTTGGCGGTTGTTGAATCTAGAATGTAGGCCAAGTAAAGTATAAATATACATATTTTAACAGTATGCTATCGATCTATTATTCTTGTTGAGTATACTGATATAAGCTTTCGATCATTGTACTACGGTATAAACTTTCGATCATTGTACTACGGTATAAACTTTCACCCCCTAATTAAGGAGTGTTGTACCAAAAATTTAAACTTATAATTAATTACTTAAATTTCCACGTTTCTAATTTTAAAAGATGCTGAACTTACATATAATTTTCATCCCTTAATTAACCTCTTTAGGTGATAAATTAAAAAAAAGTCCGTTCTTCGTTGTAATTTGCTAATTTTTATGTTTTAGTATGTTAGCTGTCTGTCAGTGTTAGAGCTTTCATAAGCTTTGCTTTTGAGTAGATACATAATCCCATAAATATTATACCTAAATACGAAAGTTTGGATGGATGGATGTATATTACTCAATCACGCCAGAACGGCTGAACGGATCTGGTTAAAATTTGGCATAGAGATAGATAGCAACCTGGAATAGCACATACTCGTAGGTTACTTTTTATCACGGATGTACGGTTCCCGTGGGATAACCATGTTGATCGCAAAAACATACCTAGGGGCGAACCCGAGCGAAGCGAGAGCGAGTCGCTAGTACTCAATAAATTTATCACATTCGATGAGCTTTTATTGTGACGAGTATAGATAGAGTATTCGTATGAGACTGAATATACTATCATCTACCGATCAATTTTTAAGTCCATATCATTACTTTTCTCTTGATTTTACTCATATATAAAATGATCTTTTCAGAGCATGTGGTTTTCGTGTAGCACTAAACTAACAGTAACTTTTACGTGTTTTTGTCATGAAAAGTTGAAGCTTGAATAATTACTTTTTAATTAAAAAATTACACCGACACTTGCTTTTAAAAGTTTGTAATCGGTTAATTTTTTTTTGTATTTAACTTTTGAGCTGTTAGCTTTATTTCTTAAATATTAAACTATTTGGATATAATAGAGCTATGAAATTATTAGTTAAAAATACGTGCAAGCATACATATATGGAAATGACGATTGCGTGAACAAAACTGAAAATATTATATCAAGCTAACACATCTCATAAATCAACCCCAGACATGTCATATTGTATGTAAATCTGGCATTTTCGCATAATATTCCCAAAGCACCTTCTCCGGATAATGTATAATATAATTTGTAATGTTATCTATTAAATTACTTTTTTGTACAAATTTGTTCTTCCTAATGTTAATTATGCTGATATTCTAGAAGTACATTTGAAGATTGGTTAAGGTGTAAGATAATAAATAATCAAATAAATAATAAATATTTTGGGACATTATCACACGACACCATCTAGTTCCATGGTAAGCTACGAGGCTTGGGTTATTACCAGATAGCTAATACACTACACATATATAACTTTAGATACATACATATTATAAATATAAACACCCATGACTGGAGTACAAACATTCGTGCTCATCACACAAATGAATGCCCCCAGCGGGACTCGAACCCGCGACCGCTGGCATAGCAAGTAGGTTCACTACAAACTGAGCCAAACGTGTCGTCTGCATGGATTGTCACTTTGCCGCGGTGGGGAGTAGTATCGGCAATACAACCGGACGTAGAGTAATGAGAGGCACATGGAAGGTAGCCACTTTGTTATGCCTCAGGAGGTGTACCATGTTTGCTTCTGGTACTTATCTGATAGCAGAGTGGACTGTAAATGAAGCCTCATCGTTATACTACTTCGGTAGGTTTAAGGTTAGTTTAGTCGTGATAATAAGTCATCACACGGCACCCTTTTTTTCGTTCAATTTTAGTTGGTAGTTTTAGCTCTTCTAGCCGATGACTCTGAAAAACGGTAACGATGGTGTAGAATAATTATAAATTTTATTTCTAAAGTCTTAGAACAAAATCGGTCAAAAGTCATAATTTTTTATTGTAATGTCTTAAAACACGGTTCACTTAGATGTTTTTTTTTTTTATATCAGACAGGCTGCAGAAGCCAATGACGAAGTAAAGCAAACTGTAAAAGTTTATCAGAAAGAAAAAGGTGAAGCACCTCTAGAGTTAAAAGTGAAGCCTCGAAAAAATGCCCTATTTTTATTATATCTTCACTAATCATACTTTGCTTTAAAGAGCTATTGATAGAAAGTTTAAAATAGGTATTATATTTTTTCTACTTTGACCTATTTTAATTTATGTTCAATTTTTCTGCCCACGCATTTATTTCTAAGGCTTTTCGTGAGAATATTTCTGTTAATTTTATAGATTAAATAATATTTTAATAAAACGTATTACCTATACACTTTTGAGATTGTAAAATATGCGAGTATTACAAATATTTAAAATGCAAACGGAAATAAAACAATATTTGATGTTAAATAAATTGAAATAATACTTTTTAAATTAAACTATAATTTCGGATTTTTTCGCGGATTTAAGTAAATCTAAGAAAGTATTAATTTAAATAATAATAATATTAAATAATACTTTCTTAGATTTACGCGAATATTTGACATTTTGAATAAAACTATCTTTTCGGATTTGTTCGCGGATTTATTTGGATTTTTGGTTGCCGACGTTTCGAATGCTTTACAGCAATCATGGTCACTGGAGAGTCTCTCCCAAAGTTAGTTTTGCTTAAATTTAAATAAGTAATTATTAGAGACTAATATTATAAACGCAAAAATGTGTTTGTTACTACTTCTTTTATGCTACTTTACCACGGAAAAAATATTTCAATCTCAAGCAAAACACGTTAGAATAAAACTAATTGATATTCGATTGCTGTGATTTTCTGTGTGATATATCAATAGTAACATAGTGTTAGGGGCTCGAGAGCGATAAACATAAATATAGGTGTGCTTCTGTATAAAATTGTAGGTCTTAAAAAAGCCTATAGAAAGTCCGCAATAGTATACCTATGTCTATTGCCTAAGGTACACTCGAAATAACTATTTTTATTTAAGTAATATTTCTATACTAATACTTTTTAAGTATTTGTAAATTATAATATGGTATACCTACGAGTATTATCCGAATATTCGGCCAAATACGAATATAACAAAAAATATGCCCAAATATTCGACTGAAGATTCGGCGAATTTTTATGAAAACGTGATGATGATGATGTTCTCCTAGCTGATTCCGGCCACGGCGGCCAATCTCAATGTGATTAGCCAACTGCGCAGGGGATATTATAGTGCTCAAGTGTACGCGCAGACACAAGTGCACTCTCTATTCCTATCACTCTCATACTCCGGTGGGACGACCACTCGACACGACCAGTGAGAGTTAAGGCGCAGGACCGACGGCTTTACGTGCTCTCCGAGGCACGGGGGCAAAACACCGCCAACTTCCCAACTCCGGGCTGTTACTGAGACTTACTATACAGAAAGACTCAATAACTAAACTTGGCCCAACCCCGGACTCGAACCCAGGACCTCCGGGTGTGCAGCCGTACATGCTAGCCACTACACCACCGAGACAGTTGAAAACGTAATTCATTATCTGTACATATAATAAAATTCTAAGTAAGTCAAATCTGTACATTAAATATTTTTTGGGAAATCTAATTGAAATAGACATTATTATCAATACACAGTCCGAATCTATAGTTTTTAGAATTTTTGTCTGTCTGTGTTTCTGTCTGTCTGTCTGTCTGTCTGTCTGTCTGTGTGTTACCGCATCACGAGAAAACCACTGGACAGATTTTGATGAAATTTAGTATGATGATAGCTGGTTATCCTGGTCAACATATTGGCTACTTTTTACCGCGAGAAAATATCTCATTTCTGAGAAAAAATACAAAAACACAAAAACTGCATTGTAAGAGTATACTAATATGTAAAACGTAGGTTTTTGGTCATCTGAACGCGGGCGGAGCCGCGGGCAATGCTAGTAGAATATAAAACAATTAAATATGCATATTAATTTAACCTGAGTTAAATGTAGTTAAAAGTTAAGTTTCTACGAAGGTCAGTTTAGAGCACATATTTTTCATTTGTATGATAATAATAGAGGTATACATTAAACATAGTTACTCGTGCATTAAATATGTTGGGATAAAAAGGTTTTTGACATCTGTTAGGTCGCTATGAATAAAAAACAAGTTAATAGGAAAAAAAACTTATATCTAATATATTTAAACGAGCAATTCTTGTATATATATATATATATATATATATAATCTGAATCTCGGAAACGGCTCCAACGATTTTCATGAAATTTAGTATACAGGGGGTGTCTGAGAAAACACGGGTTTTCGAGTTTTCATGCGGGTTTGTTTCGCATTCTTCCACGCAAAATATGGTCGCCAATTCGGACAGTAGAACATAAGCATCGTGGTCAAGCGGCCAAGGCGCAAGTTTGACAACCACAGGTGTCTGGGTTCGTATCCCGGTCGGATACGAAGTTTTTACTTTTGTTTTTTTTTTGTATTTATTAAAATTTTTAGTTCGCTTTATTTTAATGTTTATTTGGCCAAAAACTCCGAGCGAAGCTCGGTAGCCCAGGTACTTATATATTATATGTTCTATTAAAAATTACTTAACTTTAATATTGTTTTAGAAACGTAATAAATTTGAAACTAATTTTCATTACGAATTAATTTAGCTACATCAATTTGCTTAGTTATCCACAATATTTTAAACAACTTTGGAAATGCCTTCAGAGTCAGGATCGTGAAAACAAATTAAGTGCCGCTTTACCAAACTCAACGAATAAAAACTTACAATGTTACCAGAAAGTAAGGACATTTAATATATAACAGCGATTTATTTTTCTTACTTGCTAGATGAGTACAGATGAACGCGTTGTCCTCTTTAGATTTTTTGTGTCTTAGTAAGGAAAGTCTAGAAAGGTTTGCTATTCTTATAATCTTATATTATGTACATTTATTTCGTTTATCTCGAAAACGGCTTCAACGATTTGGATCAAATTTTGTATTTAGATAAGGTTTACCTGGACTTCTGTCTTGGTTGAAAAACGCAACTTTTTCAAAAAGCACAATTTATAAAAAAATACACCGAGCCGCTGACCAAGCCAGGTATATATGGTATATATAATATGAATAAAGATAATGTGAAAAATACATATATATACAGATATAATATATTAGTGAGTGGTTTTAAAAAAATTCTTATTGATTTCTAAAAACAACAAACTATTATTATTATTAAAAATATACACATTTGGAGTTTTTAGTTGCTGTTGAATGCTTTAATCAATATTTTAGTACCTTTTTCAATAGTTTATATATATTTTAAATAATATAAAACCTACTTTGTTTTATTAGATATTGATGTATTTAGAGACTGCGTTCCAAAACAAAATATACGCGTAGTATATATTTTTTGCTAAATAACAAATATTCCTTAGGATAAAATATGTTATTTCTCTGAATAAACTAAAAGTGTTAGTGAGCAAATATTACTAGCAAATACCTATAAAATATATTAGCATCGAGAACTTATGGCCCAGAAATGTAACAAACAAGTCAGGTGGCTGAATAACATTTTTGTGTATACCCTCACATACTATGCTTATACATTTTTGTAAGAACGTGTAAAGAAAACAACAAAGTACTTCTTCGTGCCCTATAATATAGGGCAGTGTGTAGGGGAAAGTACACAAATTTTAATAACGCTCCACCCCCATCATCTTATAGCTAGCATTCTTATAGTCTACTTTAAAAAAAAAATAACAGAATTATTTAATGTCCTTGGGTCAACATGTCTATGCCACTTTTCAGACCATAAACTATAACCTCTGTATAAAAAGCCATAATACACAGATGTCACACCATACCTCGATGTCCAGCGTTCCACAACAGTGCTATTTTTAAGGCATTTTCTGCCCCGCACAACCACTCTGTGGAACCAGCTATCGCCGGCGGTCTTTCCGAACCGCTACGACCTGGCCACCTTCAAAAAGAGAGCGTATTCCTTTCTTAAAGGCCGGCAACGCATCTGCAAGCCCTGCGGTGTTGCAGATGTCCATGGGCGGCGGTGATCACTTTCCATCAAGTGAGCCTCCTGCCCGTTTGCCCCCTTAGTCCCATCTTAACGGAAAAGTTCACGTCTCAGTACTTGTTTATATGCAATTAGGGTTGTCAAAAGTAAATAGTATTTATATCGGTAACAACAACGTAGCAATCCACGATAATTAACATATATAAAAAAAAAACAGTCTTGAGGTCTGCCGACTGAAGTGAAAACTTAAAACTATAAACAAACAGTTGTTATTTTTTGGAAATTCAAATTAATTGTGTCATCTTAAATTAAAATTTGTAAATTAAAACTGTTTACATTTATCTGGTTTTGACATCTATCGGCACTCTGAGTGTTAGCGTTAATACGTCACGTGACCATGTCGATGACGACTTACATGAATTTACTTCCCATCCAAACCAGCTAGAACCTATAGAAACCTAAAGAAAAGAAGAAGTTTTCACTTCAAAAAATATTATCTCAACAGAAAAAAATCTTTAACTAAAAAAATTAAAATATATGTATGACTTTGGACTACGTTCTGCGTCTCATTATCTATACCCTATATATTGTCTTATCACCCCTGGCTTTTCACCACAAAGAGTATGTAAATCCGTCTGTCCTGCGCTAGATCTCTCACCGATCGTATTGAAAAAATAATAGACAGTACACTGGTGTCTGCACTAAACATACTAAATCTAAACATATAACACTAAAATATCTCCTGCGCATTTGGCTAGTTTCAGTGAGATTGGTCGCCCTGACCTAAATCCGTCAGGAGGACATGATACTGCCCTATTTATATCCTTACAATCTTTAGGCAATTATTAAGAATTATTAGGCTTTTTAAAACTTACGTTACTTTAGTTTGAGTATGGAAGCATAACTCTACAAAGTCAGAAATACACTTTTGCATTTCTAATAATAATAGAAATAAAAAAAACCGTTCAATACTAATGGTATTAGCCTATTCTTTGAAAACAGTCTACAGTCTAACAATAAACCTTTTTAAATATTAAAGAGGAAACTTAATCAACCTATTACTGGTATTTTCCATGGGTTTTCTTTATGGGATTTTCCTTTTAAGTAAATTGCTAAGTAAGTTTTGTAATCTTTCTAAATTTATTTTTTCTTCTTTAACTTTATTATTAAAAAAATACTTATTATTCTTTTTATCGTCCTATATAGCCTTATGTATATTTTTAAACATATTCCAGACTTCTATAATTAATAGAATTTCATTTAAAACATAAAATGTCACAGTTTTAACCTCGTTAGTACATCTAAACTATATAGTATATTTACAGTATGGTAAAAACCTATACATATAATAAAATTGTAACCAAGCCGAATCTGTACATTAGATATTTTTTGGAAAATCTTATTAAAAAATATTGTTATCGATACAGAGGCCGAATCTATAGTTTTTTGAATTTTTGTCCGACTGTCTGCCTGTTACCGCATACCATACCAAATTTCATCAAAATCCCTCCAGTGGTTTGTCTGTGATGAGGTAACAGACAGACAGACAGACAAAAATTCTAAAAACTATAGATTCGGCCTCTGTATCGATAATAATATTTATTTTAATAAGATTTTCAAAAAAATATTTAATGTACAGATTCGGCTCAGTTAGAATTTTATTATATGTATAGATAGTACATATGTCAAACATCTTTTAATATAAATTCTCTTTAACAATTTTTAAATAGATTCTTCCATTTTATTTTTGGATTGTAATATATTCTTGTGTCGCTTTGAATATTACTTTGCAATATGTCGTGTGGATATGCAAAATGCAACACACGCTTTTACGCTGTACACCCATTTCATCCAAAGCTTTTTACAGTAAAAACAAGATTGTAATACAAGCAATTTACTACGTCAAATAATAAAATACTTGTGTTTTGTTTTAGAAAAGTCTTAGTATAGAAAGTATAGTGTTGAAAGAAGTATGGGACAGTAATACTTTAGAGTATTACTACACATATAAAAACGTATGTATGGTTGTCTTTTTGTTTATTACGTACGTAGTCCTATAGGCTTAGTTCTAAGCCGTTGTACCAATTGCGATGAAAGTTTTGTTAGTAGTTGTGTAGATATTAGCGAAGCTTTCTAACAAGGTTCTGGATAAGATATAAGTAAGATTTGGACGACACGTCTGGCTCAGCTTGTAGTGACCCTACTTGTTATGCCAGCGGTCGCGGGTTTGAGTCCCGCTGGGGGCATTCATTTGTGTGATGAGCACGAATGTTTGTACTCCAGTCATGGGTGTTTATATTTATAATATGTATATATTTAAAGATATATATGTGTAGTGTATCAACTGTTTGGTATCCATAACACAAGCCTCGTAGCTTACCATGGAACTAGATGGTGCTGTGTGTTAATGTCCCAACATATTTATTTAATTTATTTAATATATTTAAGATAGTGGGCGCGTTACACTTTTTTTAATATTGAGAAATGCATTTACGCATTTTTTTTAACGTTGGGAAATGCATTTACGCACGACGTGTGGGACTCACCGGCGTAATACAGCCAGTACTACCCACTAAAACCCAACAAAACCTTCCCCCGTCTTAATGGGGCGTCGCAGGATCGCTTACGCATTCAACTACGACGCCCCGACGGCAGGTCTGCCAAAGCAGACCACCACAACCATGGGGTTGCTCCACAGTCCACTCTGCTATCAGAGAAGTACCAGGAGCAACCCGCATGGTACACCGCCCCCCGAAGAGGGCCACCTCCCACCGCCCACCGAAGTGGGCAACCTCCCTGCCACCTTCATGTAACAGGTGATTATGAACCCAACGTAATCTTTCCCGTCTTAATGGGGTATTGCAGCAACCCTTATGCACTCAACCATGACAATGAGCTGGTCTGATAAGACTGACAACAACAACGAACCTACGGCGAGAGCTTACTTCTGGGCGAAGTCAGAATGCTTCGCAATATTAAGTTATGGTAAAAAAAAAATATAATATATTAATAGGCAAAGACAAAAAACTTCAATACCTTTTTCCCCTTTTTTGTCAGCCGATTTTTTTTGTTTAGTAGATATTGAGCATAAGTGTTAACAATATATTTTTTGCATTTTTTGTACACAGATGGGTAAATTCTATTTACATAAGTTTTTCTCAAATTTTCAATATCTATCATGGTCCAATTTCAACAACTAGTTCGTTTTTGGAAACAGCTTATACTTAGCATCAGTACTTATAATATAGATTTGTTAAGTTGTAGTTAAGTACTTGATACACTGAGAAGCAAACTTCTGATCATCAATGAAATTGAACAAGGGAAACTTCCTCAACGTAAACAATAGCTTGCTACAGTATTTTAAATCGCCGAATTTTCTCATACATAACTTCCTATCTTTCTACCAAATTAATTTAATTTTCCCAAAAAAAAAACGTCTCATGGCACATCCAATATGTTTAAAAATATTTATTATTCATTACAGTAGGGAAAGACATTTTATCGTTAGATTGTCGCAATTTGACCTGATTTTGAAAGCCTAAGATTTATTATTACGGTTGGGGATAGCGGAAAACATAGGCAGCGTTTTACTGAAACGATGGGATAAAGGCAAAAAGAAATTTCTCTTAAGTGTTTGTAGCGTGCGAAGGGACCGACATTTACGGACGGATTGTTGAAATTCTTTTTGTTTGACATACAATTCTGAATAGCCAACGATTCTTGATGGGATTAACTTGGAAAGTAAACGAGTAAAAGGAATGAAATAGAAGTTTTTGTTATTGTGTCGCTGGTTAGATTTATTACAGGCTATTAGAGTATAATGGGTGTGGTTTAATTATAATTATGAAGATGTATATTAGTGTAGAGCGAAATAAAAATTATTTTTCTCAGCTTAGAGTTAGAATTTGTAGCTTATAAAAATAAATTGTTTGAAAAATAAAATTGTACTCAATGTTTTGAATTGGCCCACTAATTTTTAATTTAATTAATTTAATTTTTTGGTTTAAATACATTTTTTGACTGATCATTTTTGAAAACTTTCAAGAATTAACAAATAAAATTTGATAGTCATTTTCTATCCAATTTTATTTGTCATATTGTATTATTGCAATTTAAAAAAAAGTTGAAAAAATAATATGTTACTTTTTTGTATTATAGTGAAAGTTTAAAATGTCTGACACAATGATAAATTAAAATGTTTTTGGTTTTATCAAAGATTTAGCTAAATTAAGATTTTCGTCTGATTGTAACAATGGGTAAATTATAATAAACTAGCGACTCAACCTCGCCTCGCTCGGGTTCGTCCCTAGCTTGCTTCTCAATATGAACTTTCATCCCCATTTTCACCTCCTTAAGGGATGTATTCCGGGATAAAAAGTATCTTATGTCCTTTCCAGGGTCTCAATCTGTCTTCTTATAAAATTTCATCTAAGTCGGTCCAGTAGATCCAGAGATTACCGCCTAGATACAACGTCACAAACTCACAAACTTTACCTCTTTATAATATTAGTATAGATATAGATAATGCTACTGCATTAATATACTCATATTTTTTATAGACTATTCGATACAATAGATATTAATTGTTCAGTCGATGGAAATTGATTGAACACGAAAAACGTATATCAATTTGTCTTTAATTGATGTACGTGTCATGTATATTTTATGCTAACATTGTTAAGCCGAGTACATAAAATAATTAAATCATAAGCTCAGGTTAAATACAGCGTTGTATATTTTTTCTATTTTTTTCTTTTATCAAGTTTTGTTAAAGTGTGCACGTGTATGTTATGATAGGACTTAGGTACATTTTAACGCGAATATTTGTGTTATTTTTACGTAAATCTAAGAAAATATTAGCTTTAGAAGGTTATATATGACTAGCATTGCCCGCGGCTCCGCCCGCGTTCAGATGACTAAAAAGCAAATTCTTAGGTTTTATATATTACTTTGTAGTTTTTGCATTTTTTCTCAGAAATGAGATATTTTCCCGCGGTAAAAAGTATCCTATATGTTGACCCGGATAACCAGCTATCATCATTACAAATTTTATCAAAATCTGTCCAGTGGGTTTCTCGTGATGCGGTAACAGACAGACAGACAAACAGTCAAAAATTCTTAAAACTATAGATTCGGACTCTGTAATGATAAAAATGTCTATTTCAATTAGATTTTCGAAAAAATATTTAATGTACAGATTCGACTTAGTTACAATTTTATTATATGTATAGATTTTATCAAAGGATAATAAGACAATGTCCAATTATTTGTTAGAAAATATGGAGACAGTAACTCGGTGGGACTGTATCACTTGGAATACTGAATCATTGTATACAGCAAGTAACTATATAAGATTTTAATTAAAAATGTAAATGAAGGCGTGTATCATACGTTACTCGTAATGAGGATACTAATTGATTAAATGCTGACTTTATTATTAAGATGCGACGTAAACGTGTTTCACATATAAATCTTTACCAGATGTAAGATTTTTTTGTATTGAACATGCATAAACCAATAGTTTTGATTGTAAACCAGGAATGTGGTTAATGAGAATATTAAGGAAAAAGAACGAAATGATGAAGAAGAAAACTTAAAAGAAGGGTACAGGAGGAAAGACGGAGAGTGAAATGTACAAGTAAAGAGCGATAGAGAGTATGAGTAAATCACCTTTCTTCTTTTACATTTTGTCACCATTTCTTTCCATTTCTTTAATCTTCAATGCCGAATAGGGGAAATACGCTCGCTTACTGAGTTTGAAATTTTTAAGAGTGAGTTCATAACACACTCATTTTGTTCACTGACCGAGATTCGAATTCGCACTAAAATCAAATAATGCCTATCAATGGTTCTACTTTTATAATTATATTTATAACACGAATTAAAACTTGAGTTTTTTTCCAATATAATAATGTATCTACAAATTGATATAAATTTATGAAGACATATATATCAAATATATGAAAAATTAATTTTGTTTTATTTATTATATTATATAACGCAGTCTGAGTTATAGTGTCATCGCAAATAGCGTGGTTATTGTAAGTACCTACTCGTAGGTACTCGAAGCTTAATAAAATCCAATGGCGCAACTGGCAAGTACATAATGTTAGAATATTGTGTATCCACGAGGAGAAATAGTGACAGAGCGTGAGGATAATTGTCTCAAATGTAGCGATAAACTGCCTTTGTTTCTTGAAAGCTCTATATAATATTATGTATGAAATTGCAAAGTTTTTCTATGATTTCATATTTAAGAAAACGTGTAAGCACGTTTTTTTTGATTTTGAAAGATGTTTGGGAAAAAAATCGATGGTATATAATTCTTTAGCCTATCTATATTACTTTGACTCTATTTTTATATTACACTAGCGACTCACCCTCGCTCTGCTCGGGTTCGTCCCTACTTACGTTTTAACTTTTGGTATAGATTTCTCAGAGATGAGATATTTTCTCTCCGTAAAAAGTATCCTATATGTTGACCCGGATAGCTAGCTATCATCATACCAAATTAATTAATCATAATCCCTCCAGTTGTTTTACCGTGATGCGGTCACAGACAGACAATTCTAAAAGCCTAATAGATTCGGCCTCTGTATCGATAATAATGTCTAGTTCAATAAGATATTCCAAAAAATATATAGTGTACAGCTTCGGCTTAGGTACAATTTTAGTATATGTATAGACCAGCGACTTACTTTCGCTTAGCTCGAGTACGTCCGAAAATGCCTAAAAGTATATAGCCTATGCACTATCCTGAATTATAATCTATCTTTGAATTAAATTTCATTAAAATCCGTCCAGCCGTCGCAACGTGAAGGAGTAATAAACATACACACAAACCCATACATAAGCACAAATTTTCGCAATTGTAATAGTAGCATGATTCCAAAGAACAAGCAAATTATTTCATTAAATATCAAAAATTTTAGTACTAGCATTGTCCGCGGCTCAGCCCTTCAGATGACCAAAAAGCTAATTCTTAGGTTTTACATATAAGTACACTCTTACATTGCAGTTTTTGTATTTTTCTCAGAAATGAGATATTTTCCTGCGGTAAAAAGTATCATATTTGTTGACCCGGATAACCAGCTATCACCATACCAAATTTCATCATCCCTCCAGTGGTTTTTCTGTGATGCGGTACAAGACAGACAGACAGACAGACAGACAGACAAAAATTCTAAAAACTATAGATTCGGCCTCTGTATCGATAATAATGTTTATTTCAATAAGATTTTCCAAAAAATATTTAATGTACAGATTCGGCTTAGTTACAATTTTATTATATGTATAGATATTTTTTCACACAACACAATACAGTCTAATTTATTCATAGTCTATTCATATCTTTATTTATTCCTTTGTTTGTATTGGTTATGTAATATTAAAGGTCACTCTAGTCGTATATCATGTCTTCACTCGAACATAAAGCTATATTATATTAGATAACATATGGCTTTATGTATATGGCAGAGTGTTTATAATATGCCATGTTCACCAGAAACAAAGCTCGACCTGGCTTTCAGTACGAGCAAGTACATAGTGAGGATTATTATTGACCTCACCGACATAATCTGCAAACGCAATCAATGGATTCTCAAATAGCAGTCATAAGAGCTTATGTGCTTTTAAAAGCTTAGCAACCATATTGAATTTTTTGACGATAATGTCAAAAATGTAAATGAAATATTTTCCGAAATATAAATATATATATATATATATATATATATATATATATTCAGTGATTTTTGAGTTGTATAATAAGCTAATGGTAATTTGGTAAGGTTTTTTGTTTGTTTGTGTGCTTATTTGCTAGTTACTTAACAACGCCTCGACAAACAATGGAGCTTATTGAAAATGTAAAAGTTCAATTAATTTATTCAAAACTTAATCTACCAATACACTTTATTTTATTGAAATTTATTGGGAAACACCCTTAAGGTATAAGCTATCCATCAAAAACAAATTAGAAGTAACATCCTTTTTTGATGCCGGTTAAACGAGACGTGATTAGGTTACATAAGACAGAAGGTTCGTAAGTAGATACTAAGATATAAGTTACACTGCCCACCCTTAAAAAAAGACGATGTCCTATAAAATACCCATGCTTAATAAAACAAACATGCCATACTTAATTGAAACTCCATAAAATGCTTGTTAAACTAACGATTAAAACATGGTATAGATATATGATTTATAATCGATTTTTCTACAAAACAGTATGTATGATACGTGGTTAGCCCAACCATTTCGGTTAATGGACCGCAGACCGAACTAATGGCACGAAGCGTCGATGTACAATCGCCTATAAGCAACTAGATTGGATTCACCCACAACCGTTATAATACCCTAAAACATAAACAACGGCTATTACTTAGTAACTTCTATAATAATGTATCAACGTATTACTCTCGTGTCCAAACAATATATTACCAGTTAATTTTAGTTTGCTAACTAGTGTGATAGTTTTAAATTATGTCGTTAATGAAATGAAATTGTGTGTGTGTCTGTGTATCTGTGTGTCTGTCTGTGTCTTCGTAGCGCCCAAACGGATGAACCGATTTTAATTTAGTTTGTTTTGTTTGAAAGATGACTTGATCGAGAGTGTTCTTAGCTATAAATCAAGATAATCCGTTCAGCATAGCTATCAGCTATCAGCTCTTTTCTAGACGGTAAAAGGATATAAACAACTTCCACAGATCTAATCGATCTCAAACTACATATCCCGTTACTTCAATGACATTGCAACGATAGGTAACCTTGAACTGATGCTGCAGCGTCACCTGAAATCTGCAAGATACTCTACTTTTTACTAAAATAATGCAGAGATTTGATGTTTAGGCTCATTGAATTAGCCTCATTTAATAGGAGTCGGGGGTGTTTTTAAGAATTTTAATTTAATATCTGTTATTTGACAATTTTGTTATAGATATATTAATACGCTTTATCTATAAAAATAACACGAGGTACTCATTCGGGCGTATATGTGTATGTGTGTGTGATAATTTATTAAGACTTTTTGATATAATAGTGAAAATCCTTTAAAATTTTATTCTTACAAATTTTAATCTATAAACTTCTATAGATAAAAAGCAAAAATGGCTGTATGTCCAATGTCCCTTCTAAAACTAATTGTCTATAAAATTTTAAATTTGAAAGTATTGAAATTGACGATGCTTTAAATGATACAGAAAATAAAGAATATGCTTAGCTCTCTTCTTATATCTAGAATACGACACTGAAAACGAAAATAAAGTTAGATAACAGGCATTCTTAACCGGAATTAAATTTTCTCACATCATAATGGAGTTTGCTGGCAAGAGCTTTCGTATTATCTAGGAATTCACCAGGACGGTGGATTCAGTAAATGGCGTAGCTTATGACGTAGCCAGAGGAACGTTGAGTTTATTCTGAATAAGCTCTGCACAGTTGACGGTGTTAGGTAAAAACCAAAGAATTTCTTTGTAGGTTTTCTATACGCGTACTTATTATGATGCTTGTATTTATACATATAAACACTGAGAATAGGATCAATATTTTCGACTCAATAATTATTTAATTATAGGCAGCATATAATTATATTAAATATTATAACACCAACTCATTTATTTGATTTGCCATATAAATGTATTTCTTTATTGTTTAATGAATGAGCGGATGGCGTAATACAGGGCAAAGTGTCGAACAAAAAATAAAAATGTGTCATCTTTCAATGGAAAAGAACAAATAGGACGATGCCCCAGAAAACAGCGTTAGTTAGTGTGCAAAAGTAAAAGACATACGCACACAAACAAACTTTCACAATTGTAATAAATTATAAGTGTCATGGTATTTTTAGTAGTTTCTAGGTTTAATGTTGGGAAATATTTTTTGGCATACCACCTGCATACATACAGATGTTAATGTGAGACTTACCGGCAAAGCCATTACTAACCACTAAAACCCAACGAAACCTTCCCCGTGTTAATGGGGCATCGCAAGATCGCTTACGCACTCAAACACGACGCCCCGACGGCAGGCCTGCCGAAACAGACCAAAACAACCATGGGATTGCTCCAATGGTCCACTCTGCTATTAGAGAAGTACCAAGAGCAACCCGCATGGAACCCACCACCCACTGTGCATTTCACGGCTTCGCGCCCGGCTGTATTGCCGGATGCTAATGATCCTCCCCACCATGACAAGGTAATCGCACGTTGGGAGGAGTAGTTCCTAGGTCCTAGCGTATCCTGTGATAAGCGAAGTGGCACAGTACTATTTTTTCTTTTTTTAATTTATTTGGGTCTACAAACACATTTTCCTAGTTTTCTTCCTTATAGCATATTGAAAGTGTGTATAAAGAAAGTAATTACATCACCAACCTTACTTTATTAATAAAAATGAATTATTAAATCTTGTTGGCTATAATAATTTCTTTCATTTATTACCTAAAGTATTACCACTTTTTCCTACAATACACAACAAGTTTTTAATGTGAGAGACTCAGCTTACCTTGCATTCAAGTTAGAGCATAATCGGCTTACTGCAAAGCTTGCTTCTTCAACAACTCCCAAACTAGCGCAATAATATTAACTTTTCCTCAAAGTAATTAGCTCTGCCCCAAAGGCCTATTCGTATATAATTAAGTTTGATAGAAGATTCACGTTCTAATTATAGTATTTTTATGTGGGTTTCTTATTTGCTATGTACATGTATACATATTTAATTTATTTTTGTAATAAGATAATATGGATTTGTTATAAAATATTCTGGTAAATAGATTAGAAAATATATTTTTTGCGTAAAAAACATGATTGAAAATATATCACTATGTTTATGTTACGATCCTTACGTGGTAGAGTCGGCAGTTCCATATTTTTTTTAACCAAAATATTTTTTACTAGCAGAACCCGCGGCTTCGCTCGCGCTAAAACTATAAAAAATCTCTAAACAAACTTTCGAAATGATGAATTTCGAAAAATGCTGCAATACATATTTATTTATTCGCATTGAAGAGCATTAATACCACGTTTCAAGTAATTCTGATCATAAATAATTTTTGGGTTGTATTATAACGTGTTTTCCCGTGGGAATGAGATAATCTCCCGCGATAAAAAGTTGCCTATGTCATTCTCCCGCCTTCCAACCATCTCCACACAAAAAATCACGCCAAGCCGTCACTCTGGTTCGACGTGAACAAACAAACACACTTTCACATTTATAATATTAGTATGGATTTAAAAATATATAGTTATAAGTTCTTAATTTTTTGTTATATCAGATCACCAAGATTTGTATACTTATTAAATAAATACATCAATTTGTTTATGACTGTAAAAAAACATATAAATCACACAAATAAATCACTCCTATATATGTAAATGCAGAAATATTTTTTCAATTTGTACAGTGAACCTTATCTTGTGAGATCTTAAGCAGGGATAAGAAATACTTGAAAAAAAAAGAAAATAGTATTTTTCTTGAAGCTCCACTTCGCCTTTTTGTTCTTCCTGAATGGTAAATAGCTTGTTATGAACGTTGCCTTTTTAGTTCTTATAAAATCTCAGAGTTTTTATTCTACCGAAGCAATTTTAGTTAAGGTGGATATTAGACCTTTTATTCAGCATTCTATTAAAGTTATTAATTATTATACTTTTCAATATAAATTTTCTTTATGTTTTTATATTTGTTTAAGGTTTTAATTATAACTGTTTTATTCTACAAATTTATATAATGTTGTGAATTTCATATTGTAAGTTTATTGTAATAGGTGTCAAGTGGCTAGGTTATATTATTGCTTTATTTAACACTAGCGACTCACCCTCGCTTCGCTCGAGATCGTCCCTAGTTTGATTCCCCATGCAAACTTTCATCCCCATTTTCACCCCTTTAAGGGATGATTTCCGGGATAAAAAGTATTCTATGTCCTTTCCAGAGTCATAAACTATCTTCTTACTAAATTTCATCTAAATCGGTTCAGCAGATCCAGAGATTACCCCCTACAACGTCAGAATCTCACAAACTCACAATCTCATAAGCCCACAAACTTTACTTCTTTATAATATAGTTATGGATATAGCTTTAAACTATTCATATCTAACTATCATAGCATGTTTATATTTTTTAACTCCCTGATAGTTAGCATTAAAAGACTATCGTCAAATTAGCGAATTTCCATTAGGTGCTGCCAACTTTAAATAATACTAAAATTGACTTTTTATAATTTGATAAAACGTGTAGAAATAGTATAACAGTACTAGCGGTTCACCCATGCATCCCTCGGTTTCTCCTCTAGGAAAACAAACCTATCCACGAAAACCTTATATTTTTCGTGGATAAAAAGTAGCTATGTGTTATTCCAGACTATAATCTATCTCTATGCCAAATTTTATACAAATCCGTTCAGCCGTTCTGACGTGTAAGAGTAACAAACATCCATACATCCATACTCACAAACTTTCACATTTATAATATTAGTATAGATTGTAATATGTTTCTAATATATTTGAATATCAATAGGAGGAGAACTTGTGAAATACTCGAAAATGCGTGACAATGTCAGTGTCAAATCGTTCCCCGAAGAGATATGCTCCATTAGCCTTATCTATTATGCGGCAACAATGAGTTACACGAATTTAGTTAAAACAGTATATTGCTAGCATCGTGCACCTTATATTAGACTGAATATTAATATAATTTACTTATAATTTATTTGAAGCTAACATTAATCCACTATTATACATAGTTATAAAAAAAAATACAGTCGAATTGAGAACCTCCTCCTTTTTGAAGTCGGTTGATAATAGTCCTGCTTCAGCGGAATTCTCATTTCTCCAATTTAAAATCATCTCTTTCCGTAGTTGCATGTAAGAAAAACAAATTAACAAACCATTTTCGTATTATAAAATGTATAGTTTTGTATTATATTCAAAGAATTCTAAAATATAAATTTCATTAAATTCATTGTTTTTGCTAAAAAAATATTTTATGTGTATTGTATGTAATATACTATATAATTATATTATATATTTATATAATAGCCTGTACTTTTAATTTAAAGCTTTATATTTCCAACAAAAATGCAATATTTATTCTCAGACTAATAATAATATAGACTAAGTTCATAGAACTAAACATGAAGCCAAACATATTAAAACAATAATGTTTTAAAATTATATATCACTAGCGACTCACCCTCGCTTCGCTCGGGTTCGCCTCTATTTAAATTTCCCATACAAACTTTCATCTCCATTTCCACCCCCTTAAGGGATGATTTCCGGGATAAAAGCTACTTCACTCACTCACTTTTCATATCATAAGATTTAAAAAATATATTATTTTAGTAAAAAAAAATCTTTTAATTTTCTTCTATAAAAAGCCTGTCCTGACAATAACAAACACAAAAAAAAGAATTACTCAATTTGGTGCACTCGATCGGAAGTTATGCGCGTACATACATTTCTGTGAATCATTTTTATTTATATAGACTGGCATTGCCCGCGGCTCTGCCCGCCTTTTGATGAACAGAAACCAAATTCTTAGGTCTTACATATTATCATACTCTTACTTTGTAGTTTTTGTATTTTTTCTAAGAAATGAGACATTTTCCCGCGGTAAAAAGTATCCTATATGTTGACCCGGATAATCAGCTATCACCATACTAAATTTCATCAAAATCCCTCTAGTGGTTTTTCTGTGATGCGGTAACAGACAGACAGACAGACAAAAATTCTAAAAACTATAGATTGGGCCTCTGTATCGATAATAATGTTTATTTTAATAAGATTTTCCAAAAAATATTTAATGTACAGATTCGGCTTAGTTACAATTTTATTATATGTGTAGATAGATGTATTATTTTGACGGACTCCATCTATGTATATAATTCT
This sequence comes from Brenthis daphne, assembly GCA_947093115.1. NCBI lineage: Eukaryota > Metazoa > Arthropoda > Insecta > Lepidoptera > Nymphalidae > Brenthis > Brenthis daphne. The sequence goes on along the minus strand of OX352474.1, from coordinate 2,072,715 downwards.
TTAGTCTATGTATTTATGTAAAATAACCGTAATTAATGAAATAACTGTATCATTTGTCTCATTGTGTTTTCATATTTCCTTATTCAGAGACTTATTAGGTGTAATACTAAAATCCCTGTAATTGGCCACAATTACTCCCGTCTTTTAAAGGATGCGCCCTTATTTGATCCTAAGAGTACAAGCACGGTGGTTTCAAAATTTACTACACAAAATGCTCTTTGTTCTGTTGTAAAGCTTGTTATTTATTTGCTTACTCTACATTGTTGCTCTTAAGGGCTCTATCAGGGATTGTAGGTGCATTTAAAATGGACCTTTATTTAGATACGTTGTGGTACAAATTTAACATAACAGGTTTTTTATTCAATAAATTGTAGGTCAATATGGGAATTTATAGTTTTGTTCATGAATTTCTTCACAAATATTTATCAACTAGTACCAATCTATTAACATTTTAAGAGGCTAAGTAATTAGTGTATACTGAAAAGACTTTCAGTAAAGTTCTTTTTTTCAATATAAATACAGGTGAGAGTCATGATTTTTTCTGTTAGCTAAAAAATAGAGCTCAATATTCATTTACTTATACCAACTACATACATCGAAATTGTATAGTTATCGTCATTTATTATGTCTTAGTATAAATTTCTAGAAATTTTCTTCCACAATACCATAGTAATTTTCAATTTTATCAAAATGAAGAGAATTGTAATACAGCAACTTTTATTTAATTTCTACCCTGTAGCTATGACTTAACTTTTTCTATAATAAAAGGATATAACGTTTTTCTTCAGAACGTGAGTTATTTCAGTGATATGAAATTCGTTTCGTGAGTTAATTGAGAAAAATTAAGAAAAAGATGCACATATGTATTAAATTTTTTCGAAAGAATGATATCAACGTAAATCACCCACATTTCCTTTGGTTTTTAAAATTAACTTATTTATATAATATACTGTGACAAAATTACAAATGTCCATTTATTTGAACTTAAAAGATAGAATTGGAGATTCGCCAAACTTAAAAAGGTGATTTTTTCTAGCTCGAAATGGTTAGGCAATAAGAAGAAATGACGTCTCAGAAGATAAGCTCTAGGTTTGACACTCGTTAAAATTTAAACCAGGAATATCGCAGTATCTTATTGTACTATTAACTACTTTATCATTATGCGGCATATGGTAGAAATAAATAACTTATACTACATAAGAAGAGTTCTGTTCGATATGAAGATTCGTTGTTTGTGTTTAAAACTCCAAATCTAAAGTATTTACCTTCTAACGTAAATACAAAGGTGTGTTTGTTGGTTTGTACTAAAAAATAAGAGGTTTTTGCATATACAATTACATAGTATAATTACATATTGGTCGTAAAGTACCACAGAGTAAAAGTACCACAGTTAAAAAAGACATGAATTGTGTTACCTCTTTTCTTTAAAGTTGGTCAAAAAGTGACTAAAGGGGAGTGAAGAAAGCAAAAGTATGTATTTTGACTAAAAAGATTTTAGAATACCAAGTAGATGTATGTTATGGATTTTTAAATTCCATTTACGTATTTAACCGAAATGTGCAACCATTGTTACACTTTTGGATACTTAACTTGTCGAAATATTTCGGTACTAGACAAGTTTTTGAGTTTTCACCAATTTCCATTACAAAGGCTGAGAATAGATAGAACTTAAATAAGGATTTTAATGTAAAATACCATTTAAAGTTGAAATGTAGGTGAAATTTTATATCATTATGACTTTGTAAAGTAAGTTATGAAATTTTGGCAATATTCTAGTCTTACCTTTAATTTTAACTACCTTTGAACTAACGATCCTCGAGAGAGACACTCACTCACACACACACATACACACACAAACACACACATACGCAAACACACACACACACACACACACACACACACACACGCACGCACACGAACGCACACGCACGCACACACACGCACACACGCACACACACGCACACACACGCACACACACGCACACACACGCACACACGCACACACGCACACACGCACACACGCACACACGCACACACGCACACACGCACACACACACACACACAGACACACACACACAAGAGAAACAACACACAGCAAGTGTTGTCGAATGATTTACGTTTATTTACGATGTTCATCTTGAACTCTTAGGAAGAAACCGTTGAGGCGTACAATTAATTAAGGACAGAGGCAATTTCAGTAGAACCATAAAAAGAAAATAAATCTTATTTGTGGTGAAGCCCTAGATTAAACAATACGAGTATGTATATTGTATAGTTACTATATAAAAATGAAATAAACGTTCAAATAAAACTATCATGGTCACGGGAGAGACAGTAGGGCTCTCGTGATTTTTTTTTAGTCGTGTAGTCGTGTTTTTTTCTCGTGGCAGGATGAAAAAGAGCGACAACGTGGAGTATCCCGAGTTTGAGTGTGTAATATTATCCATAAAATAGGGATCCCGTGGGATAAGGATTTTTTTGTCACGGAAGATAGTGAGGGCTGATGCGAAGCGTGGGTACTAATATTTTAATGTGTTATACACAATACCTACATGGAATATATTATTCTATTTAATAAATTATTTTGTATGGTTTTATACGTTATTACACATTTTAATGTATTCTGGACTTAAATAAAATATAAGAAAACAAAGGATTCATATTGCACACATTGTTACTGTCTAGACGTTAACGAGGAATACTAGAGGGATAAAGATAATAGGGTTGCTGACCTCTGGAAAGATTTAGTATTCTGCCATGGATTTAAAATTCATACAACACAACTCTTTATGTTATTTGGATTTTGTTTTCATTTAAATTCACTATCTCTTTTTCTGAAGGAGGTTGACTATACTAATAATTATGAAATACACTAACAGTTGCTACAGATTTGCATCATGTATATGATTATTGGTTATCTATACTAATATTATAAAGAGGATAGATATGATTTTTTGTTTGTTTGCTTGTACCGAATAGGCTCCGAAACTACTGAACCAATCAGATGAAATTTAGTAACAAGATAGTTTGAGATTGGGGACAGTATTTATCCCGGAAATCATCCCTTAAGGGGTGAAAATGGGGATGAAAGTTTGAGGGGGCAACCTAGGGACGAACCCGAGCGAAGCGAGGATGAGTCACAAGTATGATATATGTATACTGGTAGCTTAACATCACATGGATCAAATCGGCCTTATATCTTTTTAATTTATAATTTTATAAATTTGTAAATTTTATACAAATCTGTACAGATATTTTACATACACTCAGAGATAGATTTTGGCTTTATAATAGTATTGTAAAATTCGACCAAAACGAGTATGTGTCTATCAAAATCGGACATATAACAATAATTAAAAAATAAACGTTGCCACATCGCTTCATGACCATGTTGTTTATTTTTCATGTATGCTCTTCTCTGATAAACTAAATGTTTTACATGTACAAAATATTTATTCGGATTTTGCCTCTCTAATTTTACATATAAAGCTAAGCTGAGGGATAAAACTGAATATGTTCTGCAATCATAGCGCTGCGAAATATAAATATCTCTTTGTTTATGCAAACCCGGTCTACGGATGGTTAGATGCAATATCATGACCAAAGAATAAATAAATACATATACTGCATTTTCAGAAAAAAGAAAAATTAATTATGCATTATATTATTATAAGTAGAAGTATTTAATATGTAAGACGAGTAACTATTTGTTTGTGTATATTTAAATTGATGTTTCCTTATCTGTCTGTCTGTTGAAATATTACAGATAAACGGCTGAACTGATTTTAATGAAATTTAGGAATAATTAAACCTTGCAGAATATCACACAGTCTTGAGTTCCCTGAGTAAGGTTGGTGGAAAATGCTTGCAAAACCAAGGGTTACCCGAGTCTAGCATTGAATCATCTGTAATATAGTTACTATTGTTATTATGGCATAGGAAAAAAAATGATGAGAAAACATACATATATGGGAAAACATAACTAGTTTACGAAAGCCGTATAAAGCCCGCCTAAATATTGATATCCCACCACGCTAGCTTCTATTCACATAGGTAAGATATGGCTTAATCTAACTTGCATTATTGGGAACGTTAAAGAGATTTATTAATACTAATGTTCATTGTTCGCCCAGTGTTCAAAATTTCATCATAATTATTACCGAAAATTTGAAAAAAGCAAATATGAATTTGCATTTCTCCTATATTTTTTTCTAGCAATTCGTTCATTATAATCTAAGAATATTCACATTTATACCTATGTTTTATTTTTATTTTGGGATATTAAAACACCATCTAGATTTATGGTAAGCTACGAGGTTTGTTTTATCGATACCAGATAGTTGATACACTACACATATATAACTTTAAATATGATGATGATGTTCTCCTGACTGACTCTGGCCACGGCGGCCAATCTCATTGAGACTAGCCAACTGCGCAGGAGATATTATATAGTGCATAAGTGTACGCGCAGACACAAGTGCACTCTCTATTCCTATCACTCTCATACTCCGGTGGGACGACTGCTCGACATGACCGGTGAGAGTTAAGGCGCAGGACCGACGGCTTTACGTGCTCTTCGAGGCACGGGGGTGAAACACCGCCAACTCCCAACTCCGGGCTGTTACTGAGACTTACTATACAGAAAGACTCAATAACTAAACTTGGCCCGACCCGGGACTCGAACCCAGGACCTCCGAGTGTGCAGCCGTACATGCTAGCCACTACACTACTGAGGCAGTTAAACTTTAAATATATACATATTATAAATATAAACACCCATTTTTTTTTTTTTTTTTTTTTTTTTTTTTTTATCGCCGGGAAATGCATTTACGCATACCACCTGATCCCCCAGGTGGTGATGTGGGGCTCACCGGCTAGAAGAGCCGGTAATACCCACTAAAACCCGACATCCCTTCCCCCCCGCCTTAGTGGGACGCCGCAGGATCGCTTGCGCATAACTACTACGGCGCCCCGGCGGCAGGTCTGCCTAAATACTAGGCAGACCACCAAACCAATGGGGCTGCTCTACAGTCAACTCTGCTACGTCAGAGAGGTACCCGGAGCAGCCCCATAAAACCAAAACACCGCCCACCGAAGTGGGCCACCTCCAATCGGCTGCAGAGGACAGGGAGAGCGGCAACGAAACACCGACACTCCTCTTCCCCTGCAGCCCCACCGCGTCCGCCATCAAACGGTGGCGGCCCCGTCTAGGCCGCGGAAGGTAGGGAGAACGGCGCACCGAAATACCGGCACTCCTCTCCCGCCGCGGCCTACCCCTCCGCCGGATGCGGGCCTGCGACCACAGTCCCGCAACCGGCACCCATCATCCGGTTGTGGGACCAAGCGGTCCCACCACCGGTGGCCGCAACGTCTTCAGCTCGAGGCCTAGACGAGCGGCCCCATCCAAGCCATTTGGTCCGCGCCAGATTTCTCCGGTACCACCCGCCGCCCTAAGCGGGTGGCATTCCCCTATCCGCCACCTGGGGACGCGCCCGGTAGGAGTTGGCTTCTCCCCCGGGAAATATAAACACCCATGATTAGAGTACAAAGATTCGTGCTCATCACAATAATAAATGTAGCCCATATTACTTTCAATAAAAATGACACGAGGAGTAAGTAGGTATATTAAAAAAAAACAAATATTTTTTTTTAATTTGATGCACCATTTACTGTAAAGTAGTAAGAAAAAAAATACCTTAATTCATGATTTCATAATATTATGACAAACACACTTTTATATTTATAAGAAATTTTAGTTTTTACATAAACATAAAGAAATTAATAATGTGTTGTACATATTATAAATGGAAGCGAGTAACGAAATCGATAATAGTAAAACATAAAAATATCTATCAAAACTGTCCATTTCATGTAGACAATATTTTATATTGTCTGCTCCATTCTACGTGACATGAAGTAAATTGGTTCCAGACTGATCGTATAAAATCGAATCGTCTCCATATATTTAGACATTTGATTTTATAATGTTGGTATGAATGTCTTTTGTAGTGCAGTGGGATTTTTGTTGGCAGAACTTATTTTAAAGATCACTCGATCTCTTCACGGAACTAATTATATCAACTCGAAATCTGAATTTGTTTGCATACAATGCGTTAATGGCGCATAGTTAATAGAAACTTATAAGCCATATAAAAATGTAAGAGAAGAAGCATAAATAAAGTTATAATCAAAATTTTGAGGGCTGAATTTGTTGTAAAAAAAATTGTCGTTGACCTTAATTTTTTTTAATATTTTCAGAAAAAATCATATTATGGAATATTTCTTATAAAATTATATCAATATTTCAATCTTAGTTTCATATAAATTTGACTAGCGACTCACCCTCGCTTCGCTCGGTACGTTTTAACATTTAGTACGGAACAGATAGAATATATACTATACGATATATAGCCTAAAGCTTTCCTCAATAAATGGGATACCTAATGCAGAGAGAACTTTTCAAATCGGATTAGTAGTTCCTGAGATTAGCGCGTTCAAACAAACACACTCTCTCTCTTTATAATATTAGTATAGATATGAAGTACAACATAATCAATATTAAATATTTACCTCATTTTTTTAAAGATAATTTATAAAACATGACAAAAGGAAATGAAAACCTTTTTTTATGACGTTAATCCGTGTGACAACCCGTGACATGTCGGAAGATCAGAGATCGGTAAATTTACGTGATGCCATTTAGAAATGGTTCGATGTAATTGTTGACATTAATTTTTGTATAAATGAGTATTAAATCACGGTAATGTAATGCATACAGTACTCCAACTCGGGCCTGTCCTTGAAATAATTACCTACAGCCGAGCGGCACGTACCCACGCGACAGGGCTGCCCGCCGGCCAGTATTTTAATTTCATCTACCTACTTGAGTTTCTTTCTAGTTTTGTGATTTCAAATATTATATATTTTATTTAAAAAATATTATTAGTAGATTTAATAAAAAAAACTCAACTTGATAAGGGTGGTATGTGACCCTTATAAATTTGAGATTTAAAAATATTTGCACCTCGACTGAGACTTAAGAAAAGCTTTATTGTTAAATTTAATAGTATAAAGAATCCGCATTCGGACAAAAAGTTTAATTAAAAATACTTTAATTTTTATTTTTAATTTAATTAATTAGTTTTTATTTTTTATTCTCGATACTTTTTTGTTTGACATAATAGCGAATTTACGGGAGGAATAAAATTTTTATTTTTGTATTCAATTATAAAAGTTACATAACATAACCATCTTATAAAATTTTCGTATATAATTATACGATGTGGCAGCCCCGCACGGTTGTCTACCGAGTGTATACCGAACGCGACGCGCGTAGGTATAACTCGCTTTCCGACCTTTTGTATGAAGATGGAATACTGTATGTAACATTACCGTGGTTAAAGTCTCCTGGTCCACTTAGCTAGCTAACCTTTTTAACAACGATGCTATTTACTTTTTTGAACTTTTCTCTTTATTTTGATTTTCTGTTCCCGACGTATCGCATGCTTCACAGCAAACATGCTCACGGTAGAGACTAAAGTTTTTGATGCCTCAAAAGTTATAGCGAGTCGTAACAATAGTCTAACATACGGTGTCTATCCACAAAATTATAAAATAATTTGGCAGAAAAGAAAAATGGCATCCCTGCAATTTATAATATTAAAAAAATAATAATTCTTCTTGTAATTGTTATACTTAAAGAAAATTACAAAAAAATTATTTTTGGTGTTATTATTGGGAAATTACAATAAATCTAAATTATTATAAAACCGTAATAATCAGACGAATAGTTTCATTTAAAATGTCTATTATTCGCGTAAACCTAAGGAATTATTCAAAATAATTTCTAGGTTTTATCGAGCATTATATTATTGAAAAAACGTAGCCTTTGTTTGCTACTTCATTTGTTATACGATTTGTAATATGTATACAGTCTTTTTATTACATTTACTAGTTGATTTTCTATTGCAAGGGTAGCACGCAGATAAAGTAAAATTTGAATAAATAAATATGTTGGGACATTAACACAGCACCATCTAGTTCCATGGTAAGCTACGACCCTTGCGTTACGGATACCAGATAGTTAATACAGTACACAATAATATAACTTTAATTACATACATATTATAAATATAAACACCCATTACTGGAGTATAAACATTCGTGCTCATCACACAAATGAATGCCCCCAGCGGGACTCAAACCCGCGACCGCTGGTAGTAAGTACTGTCACGACACACTGAGCCAAACGTATCGTCAAATTGTCAAAATCGTGAAATTGGATAAAAATAAAAAGCTTTGAATTTCGATGTAAGGCAAAACTTATTTTGCATATGATTTGACTTTACAAAGGGCTTAGAAAACATATATTTCAGTCTGTTTTGTAATGAAAATAATTTTGGACTCGAAAAGCTAACTAACCGTATCTAACCATATCTAATTTATATTATAATTTTTTTCTTTTAATAATTCAATGTTAGACTTTTCATTTATATTTATCTATGAGACGTATGATACGTAGTTTACACCAATTATTTATCTACCAGGATCATATTTTGTATGTGGAATGTTAGCTTTCCATTCTTGACTTTGTTTTTGTATTTCAATATCTGTAAACTTATATGCGAGTTTATTTATTTGTAAGTTTACTACCTACTTCTTACTACTAAATAATTGCGACAGTTTGGCTGGATGGATCTGGATGAAATTTGGCACAGTGGCAGATTTTTATCCCGGAAAGATGTACGGTTCCCGTGGGATAGATTTGTTTTTGTTTTTCACTAGGGACGAACCCGAGCGAAGTGAATTTGAGCCGCTAGTATAAAACATATACTATACATCCAATTATGATGAAACCTTGATATCTTGCGGACATATGTACGTAAATATGAAGAAGTTTAGGGGTCCCATGTTTCAAGCAAATACAAATATTATCGTCTTTTCTACGCTTTTAGTCTAAGACATGTTTAAGATGCGCGGATATATGGGAAAAAATAATTACTATGTTTTTAACTAAATTACTATGTTTATTGAAGGAAAATTATAAAATTCCCTGTTAATGAATTGAAAAAATGGCCATCTTTCTTAGCCAAAAGATGGCTCTGCTCCTATATAACATTATACAAAAAAAACATAATAAATACAAAGGTACAATAATTTTTACGTCATGTAAGAAAAATTGTAAAAAATTCATTTATTCTTACCTAATATTATGGTATTATATTGAAACAAAAGCGACCCAGATTATAACTTCAATACATCTTCATCAAGTTTCATGTAATTGTGGACGACAGTGCACAAAGATAATTATATCAAATTTAACAAAACCTCTCGGTTTCACTAATAACAGAAATGACAAAGTTTGTAAACAATATGGAGGACTAATTTATTAGAGCAGAGATGCCGTACGGTTGCCAAATTTAAACTTCAGCATACGGATGTCGTTGAAAGCTTTCAATAACATGAGCTTTATGGTTTTGTATGGAGAAATTATGAAATGGTTTATTAAAATTTTTACTACAGCAAAAATCCTTAATAAATTTGGTTTTTAAATAATTGCAACGAATGTGGTGCGATCAAACGAAAATCAACGAATGTGATGATTTGATAATAAAAATATACGTAACGAAAAAATATAAAGGTTTTGGATGTTGTGTATAGGTTTCTATTCTTCACGATGAGTATATGACATTATATTTCGGTATATACATACATAAATACATATATTATGTACGTACCAACTATCCCGGCAGAGTTTATCTTATTAAAATATCAATAAATTAGTTTCCGATCTTCGAATTCATACACAAATCAGTTTTTCCAAAATTTCCATTTCCGGGCAACTTTTTCAATTTCCCCCCAAAAACCTTACGTGAACTGTTATCATTTTTTTAAAAACATTAACAAAGCCGGTCAAGGTTTTGATTTTCAAGTAGTACGCTTAAGGTTTTCAAGTAATACGCTTATCAACGAATATAATTTCATTTTTATTTATAAGACTTGTATCTACGATGATATAAATAAAACCTCACACTATGTCAAGGCATTATACACAAAGCTTAGATGAAAATGAAATTTTGGTATAATATCTGCTTAGCCTATATAATAGGATTATTTAATCGCAAATAATTATATTAGTTAGTAATTGGTAATAGTTCTATTTGGCTTTGAATCCTTTATTTTTTTTTTTTTTTTTATTTTTTTTTTTATTGAACTACCAACAAAAGTTACAATATTATAATACTTAAACTTAGGTTACATATAATTTATCATGATAATTGCACTTTTAATTATAGGTAGTTACAACTTGCTAACTTTAACAGGCTATCACATTAGTATTAATAGTATAACAATAATTCCAATTTTATTTAAAAAAAAATTAATTCATTAAAATTACAAATTAAAAAATATATAATTTTAAAACAAGAAAATCAATAATAACTAATTTAAAACAATTAATATGTACCAAGTTAGTGTAGGTAGTTTAGTTTGTAGAATTTCTAGTACATTTAGCTATTATTATATTACAGCAAAATAATTTACGCTATTTCTAAGGTCTTCAAATTATAGCTCTTTACAAGTTTTGTCCACATATTTATAGGTAAAATTTTGAAAGTTACCTCTGAATTTAAACTTATATATGTAATAAATACTTAAACTTATATAAAAGTAAATAATTTATTATAAAATAAACAGGACCAACAATTGAATCTTATGAAAGATATATTTTATACTAGCGGCTTACTCTAGCTTCGCTCGGGTTTGCCTTTAGAAAAACAAAACCGAATCTATCCCACGGGAACCGTACATTTTTCCTACATAAAAAGTAGCCTATGTCTTATTTTGATGTATGAGTTATATTACTGAACAGTTTCATTAAATTCAATTCAGTACTTTTTGCGTGAAAGCGTAACAAACTTCCACATGTCTATACATTCAGACATCGATACGTGTATGCAACCATACATCCTCACAAACTTTCGCATTTATAATATTAATAGGACTACGAAATTTTATAAAAGTTTTATAAAGTTTTATAAAAAAATTTTAAAGTTTGTTTTTTAACAGGCTGTTGAAAATTATTAAAAAATACTTATAATAGTATTTTACCAGTACCTAAATACAATAAATATAGCTATTGAAAAATAAAATATGTAAATAATACTTTCTTAGATTTACGCGAATGTTTGACATTTTTAAATAAAACTATCTTTTCGGATTATTTTCAGGAGAGAGGTCTCTCCCGTGACCATGGATGCTGTAAAGCATTGGAAACGTCGGGAACCAAAAATCAAAATAAATCCGCGAAATAATCCGAAAAGATAGTTTTATTTAAAAATATGTAAATTTATTTTGAATGAATAAATCATCAAAATCGTTTTCCGTTGAGAAAATATAAGAAATTTCCGTCAAGACGGACTTCGGTGTAGTTTCTAATAAATAGTAGTGTTCTTTAATATAGTATGTACAGTTTGGATCAAAGCTTTGAGCTTGTATTTGAAGTATTTTAGAAATAATATATTTCCTTGTTAAGCATATTGATTACTAGTGTCTGCGCGTGATTTTGTCTGGATATTCTTTTATTGAGATATTCTACACATAACCACGTTTTTATTCAGATCTACTCGAGTAAAATAAAATTTATTCATATCCTAGAAATGCTCACTATTAATTATAATATTTACCTTTTAAAACATTTTTTCCTAAGACTTATGTAAAAATATATACTACTGGCATCGCCCGCGGCTCCGCCCGCGTTCAGATGACCAAAAACCAAATTCTTAGGTTTTACATATTAGTATACTCTTACATTGCAGTTTTTGTATTTTTTCTCAGAAATGAAGATATTTTCCCGCGGTAAAAAGTATCTTATATGTTAGCCCGGATAACCAGTTATCATCATACCAAGTTTCATCGAAATCTGTCCAGTGGTTTTCTCGTGATGCGGTAACAGACAGACAGACATAAATTCTAAAAACTACAGATTAGGACTCTGTATCGATAATAATGTCTATTTTAATTTGTTTTTCCAAAAAATATTTAATGTACAGATTCGACTTAGTTACAATTTTATTATATGTATAGATAATAACTAAGTTAATAATAAGTATGTGACAAATGTACTGAAAATATTTTAGAAACGTGTAATCCCTTTTAGCGTCAAATTTATTGACGAGCATTTATACAGAATTTAAATTGGCTTAAAGCTCTTGGTTTTGGTGCCATTCCTTTGAGAAGTTTATTAGTTTGTACAAAAGCTAATATTATGTTAATACTTCGTAAAGTTGTTCACGATTTGCGACAGAAATGAAGATCAGGAATATTTAAGCTTAAACCAATTTTATGTCTACATACTGTGATTTAATATGTTTTAATAATTACAAAAAGCCCTTTACTCATATTATGGTGAAAATTTAAAAATACAAATATAGTCCAAAAGAAGAACAAAAAGCTCAGTTTTAGTAAGTAACTATATATAATGTTTTTACACTAATATGATAAAGAGGAAAAATTTGTAAGTTTGTGAGCTTGTTAGTTTGAATCTTTAAAAGTACTGATCCGATTTTGAAAATTCAATGAAATTATATTTTTAAAATTCTCCGACGGTGCAAAATATATTGTACTTGAGTAGTATTAACGGTTATAGTAATTTATTGAAATTTTTTTAGGTGAGACCTACAACATATTTTATATGCTCAGCAATGGACACCACCTCCATAAGTAATATATGATTAAAAACAATGAATAAACAATCAAATTACATAACGAGATATTGAAAATAACAAAATTAAAAGATACAAAAATTGCTTCGTTAGTACAACTGAAAGCTCTGTAACTAAAGTATCGTTTGATGTTCACGCGACATTTTTAAAATCTGACGTCAAGCTGGCCGGCCATTACTCACGCCCGGACTGAGGGGTGACCGGTGACCCGAAAGCTATGACGTCATAATTTTACACCTTTGTGCATTTATGTTATATATTTTTGATGCTACACAAGCTTAATTATCTCATCTTAAAAACTTCAAAAGCTCTCCTAATATAGATGTAAAGTTCAATTTTAGGTTTGATTTTCAATCACCATATTAAAGCTACAACAAAGAATCGGTCTAGTATTAAAAATGTGAAAATGTGTGTGTGTGTGTGTAGCTTTGTGTGTATGCTTATTACTCCTTCAACTGAAACGGCTAAATCGATTTGGATGAGATCAGAGATAGACTACGACTTTCAAAGACACGTGGGCTTCTATTTGCCATCAATATACGCATCCGAGTGAAGCGAGAGTAAGTCACTAGTATCTAATAAATTTGTAGGATATTACTTTCTTAGATTTACGCGAATGTTTGACATTATTAAATAAAACTATCTTTTCGGATTATTTCGCGGATTTATTTTGATTCTCTCCCGTGACCATGGATGCTGTAAAGCATCCGAAACGTCGGGAACCAAAAATCAAAATAAATCCGCGAAATAATCCGAAAAGATAGTTTTATTTGTAGGATAATTTAATATTTTTACTTCAATTTAAATTTCTAATTGCTATCTATGGACAGCTCTTTCAATTTTGGGCACGTGCTGTCGCTTGTCAGTCATCTCGTTGTTTGTTTTCGCTATTTTATTAAAAGTTTTAAAAAGGTTTTACTTTATACAGTATTTATTTCATAACATTGTTATTATTATTAAAGATAAAGTTTATATACATTTCAAGGGATTCAACCTCCCTTCGTTGGGTTTCGTTCCTAGGTACATGTTAACGGTTAGTATGGAATAGATAGAGTATATATATATATATATATATATATATATATATATATATATATGTATTATACAAGATATAATGAGTATTACATCCCTTTTCCTTTCCACCCACTCTTTTCCTCCCCCTTAAGGGATGATTTCCGGGATAAAAACTATCATATGTCCTATTCAGGGTCACAAACTATCTTCATACATTCTACATCAGTTCAGCGGGTTAAGTGTGTAAAAGTAACAGACGGACAGAAAGACAGTAACTTTCGCATTTATAACATTAGTATGGATGGATGATAATTTTAATTATACTAGAAAAAATATTATATATACTCATGAATATGACAGATCTATTTATTTTGAAGGTAAAATGTAACCTTCACATATTGAGGCATTAACGTCAAATGTATTATAAACTAGCATTGCCCGCGGCTCCGCCCGCGTTCTGATGACCAAAAACCAAATAAAATAGCGCTATTGTTATTTTTTTTCAAGATAAGCTATTTTAAATAATTTTTTGCCTTAAGTTACCTAGCTAAAATATATATAGGTAGTATCATCGTGGTTTTATTTTAACCAGTTTTTGTATTTTTCTCAGAAATAAGATATTTTACCTCGGTAAAAAGTATCCTATATGTTGATCCGGATAACCAGCTATGACCATACCAAATTTCATCAAAATCCCTCCAGTACCTTTTCTGTGATGCGGTAACAGACACACAGACAGACAAAAATTCTAAAAACTATAAATTCGGCCTCTGTATCGATAATAATGTCTATTTCAATAAGATTTTCCAAAAAATATTTAATGTACAGATTCGACTTAGCATTTTATTATATGTATAGATAGATACCCTTCATTTTTCGTCATTGGTTAAAAAGTGCTTTTAATAACAAAACTGTTACTGAATATTCTTAATTATATCAGTATAATCAATGAGCGGCGGGTGTACGAGGCGTTTAAATAGAATTGACCTAGTTTATGAACGTGATAAATTTCATAGCAATTCCATCGAATCATTAACAGTAACAAGCGTGCAAAATTGAGAACCGTCGTGATCGACTGCGATATATAGAAAATGTCTTTTTTTAATAGGTATTTTCACCTTTATCATATTTCAATAGAAATATAAATATATGTATGTCTTTATTGTATTTTTTCTGTTATCATATTTTTCCAATATCTATACATATAATAAAATTGTAACTAAGCCGAATCTGTACATTAAATATTTTTTGGAAAATCTTATTGAAATTGACATTATTATCGATACAGAGGCCGAATCCATAGTTTTTAGAATTTTTGTCTGTCTGTCTGTCTGTCTGTCTGTCTGTTTGTCTGTTACCGCATCACGGAAAAACCACTGGAGGGATTTTGATGAAATTTGGTATGATAATAGCTGGTTATCCGGGTCAACATATAGAATACTTTTTACCGCGGGAAAATGTCTCATTTTTGAGAAAAAATACAAAAACTACAATATAAGAGTATACTAATATGTAAAACCTAAGAATTTGGTTTTTGGTCATCTAAACGCGGGCGGAGCCGCGGGCAATGCTAGTTTGTTATAATACTCATACTGTTGTTGAGCTAAAGCCATGATCCATCATATCATAAAAGTTTACTCATCCAACGAATTACTTATCAGCTATTTATACATTATTTATTATTTTTACATGGTTATATATAAAACTAAAAATATTTTAGAATAATATTCAGATAAATAACATCACTTGTCACATTTTGCAAAATACTAAAGAGACAAATTTACGAATTTTGAATATGAGCAAGAATTGATGATGTTCTCCCGACCGATTCCGGCCACGGCGGCCAATCTCATTGAGACTAGCCAACTGCGCAGGAGATATTATAGTGCACAAGTTTACGCGCAGACACAACGTGCACTCTCTGTTCCTGTCACTCTCATACTCCGGTGGGACGACTGCTCGACACGACCAGTGAGAGTTAAGGCGCAGGACCGACGGCTTTACGTGCTCTCCGAGGTACGAACTTCCCAACTCCGGGCTGTTACTGAGACTTACTATACAAAAAGACTCAATAACTAAACTTGGCCCGACCCAGGACTCGAACCCAGGACCTCCGAGTGTGCAGCTGTACATGCTAGCCAGTACACCACCGAGGCAGTTAAATTACTTATTGACCGACATCAAAAAGATAATTATGTTACAATTATCTTAATTCTGTATTATAAATAAATAATTTATATATTATATAAATTGCTTGCTTTAACGTCCCACTGCTGGGCACAGGTCTCCCTTCAATATGAAGGGGGATCAGGCCGTTGTCCATCACGCTAGCCAAGTGCGAGTTTCGAAAACCTGCTAGGTTCTCTCAGACATGCAGATTTCATCATGTTGTTTTCAGTCACTGTAAGATAAGTGGTAATCACGAAAATATCAGAGGTGGGACACCCGGGATTTGAACCTGCTTCACTCAGTTTACCAAGCGAGCGCGTTACCACTTAGCTACTACGGGCTTATATATATATATATATATATATATATATATATTATATATATCTATACATACATATATATATTACAACAAATAAATTACTTTTGATTTATTTTGTTGTAATTTATATTTTAGTTCAAAACTATTTCTTCGAAGCCCCGTGCAATCTTTCAGTAAGGTTAAAGATTCTTTTCACACTATGATGATCCATCACGCTGACCTGCTCTACCAGCTAATTGCCTATTGATTTTCAGCGGATACTTAGTTTTCTTTGTGCAGCAGTCGAATTCCCACGCTTTCATTTACATTCAAGATTGAATATTAGACATATTTTAGCATGTTATTCTATTTTATATTATAGTCTAATTTTGTGGAGAAGAATAACATACTCGTATGTTTTATTCTTTATTTTCATTAACTTTTAATATGTGAATTTGCTTTTTCTTGACTTCATTTATTCTATACTAGCATTGTCCGCGGCTCCGCCCGCGTTCAGATGACCAAAAACCAAATTCTTAGGTTTTACATATTTGTATACTCTTACAATGCAGTTTTTGTATTTTTTCTTAGAAATGAGATATTTTCCCGCGGTAAAAAGTATTCTTTCTATATGTTGACCCGGATAACCAGCTATCACCATACCAAATTTCATCAAAATCCCTCCAGTGGTTTTTCCGTGATGAGGTAACAGACAGACAGACAAAAATTCTAAAAACTATAGATTCGGCGTATGTATCGATAATAATGTCTATTTCAAAAAGATTTTCCAAAAAATATTTAATGTACAGATTCGGCTTAGTTACAATTTTATTATATGTAGGCATGGACTATAGATGAAGTACCTACAAAATGTACTTATTTCGATTTATTCTCTTAGTAAGGTAAAGACAAAAGTATAGCTTTTTAAAAGACATAATTTTGATATATGAGCGAAATTACTAATATTTATGACATTATAGAATCAGGTATAATAATATTTTGAATTTTAAGCATGAACATAGGTACTTATTACGTTTATCTTTTCGGATAGATCTTTTGTTACGTGATATCCTCACCAGATATGAGTGTAACTGGTTTCTAGAATCTATTTAGAAAGATATGTTATATAGTAGTCCCATATAAAAATAAATGAAAAAACCATTTTTAAGAGTAAAATATCCATTTTTAAAAAGATTTTCATGTCTGAGTAACTATTTAGTAAAATTAATTATATTAATTATTTTTTATTTGTCTGTACTTGTATTTAAATACTCTGCTCTCATTTCGTTGGGTTTACAACAATAAGAAGCTTACTTTGATAAACATTGTAACATGATATTTTAATTAATATTATTCTGAACAATACAGTTTAATTATATGGAATAACAATAATTCAACTATAATACGATTATTATCTAATAAATTTACTCTCCCTTCTTTTCATTTAGTAAACTTTAATAATAAATAAATATTTCAGGACATTAATACAACACCATCTAGTTCCATGGTAAGCTACGAAACTTGTGTTATGGATACCAGATAGTTGATAAATTATACATATATAACTTTTAAATACATACATATTATAAATATAAACACCCATGACTGGAGGACAAATATTCGTGCTCATCACACAAATGAATGCCCCCAGGGACTCGAACCCGCGACCGCTGGCGCAGCAAGTATGGTCACTACAAACTGAGTCAAACGTGTCGTCAAAAAACTTTAAAAAATATATATTTAATTTACTGTCTTAATTGATACAGTGATAGAAATAACTTGTTTAGAATTATTATTATTATAAATAAAGCGTGATATTAAATAATAACACTGACAAATTACACGAACGACCCGACAAGTTACTTACATTCTCGTGAACGATGTCATCAAGGACGATCATTTATAATGCCACTAGGATGGCCGTACTATGAGAGGTCTTAGCAAAACCCTATTTGTCATGCTAAACGTTTAAAGATGATTCTCTTCTAATATAAGATAAGATTAAATGCACTATAAAGGTAGTCTTGCAACATTCAAGACAGTTTGTAATTAATGTTAGAGAAATGTAATGAGAAATTGTTTTTAAATAATTAATTTACTTATGTAATTTTTACTTAAGTATTATATCGTACTAGCAAATACAAAAGAAGCCTATCCCACGGGAACCGTACCTTTTTTTGAGATAAAAAGTAGCATATGTTTTATTCTGAAGTATGAGCTATATTATTGTAAAGTTTCATTATAATCCATTCAGTAGTTTTTGTATATATTTTATATTATATAAATATTATTTTATATATATTGTTTTTTATTTTTTTTTGCGTGAAAGAGTAACAAACATATATACATCCAGACATCCATAGATCCAAACATCCTCACAAACATTCGAATTTATAATATTAGTAGGATATTGCACATTAGTTTTAAAAGAAAGATCTTTACTTTAATATATCTTTCATGTTACGTAAATAAAAGTAAAGAAAATTATGTTCGAGATAATTAAAAAAAATGATATGACAAGAGATATTTGTTCAATGTGGTGGACTAAATTTTAGCCTGTACATACATATGCACTAAGTAATTTTCATATTTGTAGATTACAAATATGAAAATTAATATAAAAGTGCGAAAAACAACCATACTAACAATTAGTTGCGTATTTTTCTCTTTGGTAAATAATAAATGTCACCGAATTTCATACGATAACGCTTAGAATATAAATAATGTAAAAATATCTATTTAGTTTTTCTAACAAAGAAATCCGCTCGTCTTCAACGGACTTTGAATTCACTTCCTAACTTTGTCGAACTTCCTGTATAAAATAAGATCCGTGTGTTTTTAAGTCGTCTCGGAACATATATATATTCGAGTACTACATTGTGTAATATTTTGTTTTCATAAGATGGCTTATGTAAAGTAATTCTTTAAAATAATGCTTTATACACAATATTGAACAAATATTTTAAACTTACACTCTAATATAAATATCTTTATGGAATATAACTTTTACAAGCACTTTTGAATCGTTAATTGATTTAAATAAAGTTATCATCAGTTCGTTAAGAAGTTTCCGCTGTTACGCTGTTTTGAATACAAAAAATCGAATGTACATAATGTTACTATATAATTTGTTATTCTTATTTAAAGTGAATAGTATATTCATGCAAACTTTATCTTATAATGTAGTAAGGCCACTAAGCGGCAATTTCGATAGATGTGAAAGCTTTAAATTATTGAAAGTGTGAGAGCAATTTATCTATACATATAATAAAATTGTAACTAAGCCGAATCTGTACATTAAATATTTTTTGGAAAATATTATTGAAATAAACATTATTATCGATAACAAGAATTGCTATACAATATATATATATATAAATATATATATATATATATATATATATATATATATATATATATATATATATATATATACAAGAATTGCGATTAGGCTTATGTCTGAGAAAACGCGTGTTTTTGAGTTTTAATGCAGTTTCCTTTTGCATTATCCCACGTAAAATATGGTCGGCAATATATATATATATATATATATATATATATATATATATATATATATATACAAGAAGTGTTCGTTTAAATATATTAGATATCGGCTAAGTGTAAGTGGGAGGGCTTCGGGCACGGGAATCAGCATTAAATATAACTATTATTTTTGTTTCTGTTGATCACTATCGTGAAATACACACACACACACATATCCTTTGCGAGGTAGACATAACAGAGTTCTAATCGCTAGGATCTCTATATTCAACTTTCGCTTCGACTGTATCTTGTGGGGGTTATGCTTGCGCAAGCTCTTCTACTACCCGTACTTGACTACGCCGATGTATGCGCATGTATGCGCAGTCGCGCTTGCGCGTCCGTTATCGCCGGGCGTGTACGTTGTGTGTGAGTAACAATGTCGTGTACGATTAAGTGTAACAGTTGCAATATCGTGATAGACGAACTACTATCGTATATACAAAATAAAATATCGATAGCTGACGAAGAGAGTTTAGTTAAGATATGTGCTTCGACGTTCTCCATTGAACAAATAAATAAGTCCAAGGAGTTACTCTTTGAATCTGTTCCGTCAGATCAACGTAAAACGATTAGAAAAGGGAAGGGAAAAGAGAATCGTGTTTTATTTGATATAATCAGTTTCTTCAAAGTAACTGATCCTGACCTACTCCCTGTGTTCGTAGCGCGGGATCTAGAAAAACTGCCCCCCATTTTGTTCGACCATTTGGATACATCTAAGCTCCTGAAGGATTTGGCGTTGGTTCGTAGCGAAATTGATATTATTAAGTCCTCTTATGTATCCATCGACCAGTTGGAAGCCGTAAAAAGGGATCTTTTAAAGTTTCAATATACGTTACCCCCCTTCTCTGCTGCTAATATAAACATTAAAAGGGGCGCGTACCAAGATAGCGGTCCTATAGGATTAACAAATATGGATGAATCGGCTATAAGTCATTACGAAAATGAAATAAATCTTCCAAATATTGATAGTCCCCGTTTTAAAAGTTTAAACAAAATTAGCGTGGACGGTAGTAATGAAATTACTGTGAGCAAAAGTCCCTCAGTGCGACCGGTAAGCGATGAGTCACCCGACAGCAAAGAATGTCAGCTGAGTGATGGCGATAAGACAACGCAAAATAAGTCTTATGCGATAGCCACAAAGTCGAAAGCGAAACCAAACCCAAATGAGGGGTGGAAACTAGTCCAAAAAAAAGGACGAAAGAGAAGGAATTATATTGAAGGGAAAACAGGGAGTGTGGTAGTTGATGCGGAGGAAAAATTCAGAGCTGCAGAGCGACACACACCCCTATTCATTACAAATGTTCATAAAAATACCTCTGAATCGGATATCACTACGTATATACATAAGAAAACTCAAGAAACAGTTAGACTTGAGAAAATATCTATACAACGTGAATGTGAATATAATGCATATAAATTTTTTGTATTACAAAGTAAAGTCCCTCTGTTCTTGGACGAGAGTCTATGGCCAAAAGGGATTATTTTTCGCCGCTTTATTAATTTTAAAGTGTCACGAAATAGAAATATCGGCTCAGTTATAAAAACACAAAATGGATAAAAATAAAAATATTTATAAGTTTGCTACATTTAACTGTAAGAACGTGAAAAGATCTGTAGATAGTATCCGTGACTTATGTAAAACAGCTGATGTCGTGGCGCTCCAGGAGACATGGCTGTTGCCTGATGAAATACCTTTTATAAACACCATCAGCGACGAGTTCAGCTGTACAGGCGTGTCAGCCGTTGATACCTCAGTGGGAATCCTGCGTGGTAGACCGTATGGCGGGGTAGCCCTGCTGTGGAGGCGTAAGATCTTTCAAAATGTAACCGTCGTACAGTGTAACAGTTCTCGTATATGTGCAGTGAAAATGGTATTAAATCAAAGGACAATCTTAGTAGTGAGTTTATATATGCCGACGGATTTACAGATTAACTTAACGGAGTTTACGGACGTTATGAGCTCGGTAAGTGCAATTATAGACAATTGTAATATAGACTGTGCTTATATTCTTGGTGACTATAACGCTCACCCTTTTGAGCGATTCTATGATGAGCTTATAGCCTTTTGTAATGACCAAAAATGGGTATGCATAGACTTTGACATGTTAAATCCTTTTTCTAATATCTACACGTTTATTAGTGAAGCTAACGGTTCTAAGCGATGGCTCGACCATTGTGTGGTGACCAAAGCAGCCGCTCAAACAGTTAAGAAAGTGTATGTAAACTATGATATGACGTGGTCGGATCACTTTCCATTAATTGTAGAATGTAATTTGAATGTGATTCCAATAATAAAAATGCAATCAAATATAAAATGCAGCAAAGTCGTGTGGGGTGACAGGGACCCACAACAGATTGAAACTTACTTGAAGGAATGTAATGAAAAGTTGAGTTTCATAGATTTCCCACATGAACTTAGTAAGTGTGGTGACGTCATTTGCTATGATCCGAGTCACAGAAGTATCATAGATAACTTTTACAAAAATATTGTAGATGTTTTAAGTGAATCTGCCATTATAAGTTGTGTACGTAGGAGGGGTGGCAGGCGGGTAGTACCAGGTTGGAATAAACATGTCGCTGCTGCTCACACGGATGCCAGGCTAAAGTTTGAGCTATGGACGTTGCAAGGAAGGCCGAATAACGGTTCTTGTTATCAAAGTATGTGTGAGGCTAAAAGGAAATTTAAATCGCGCTTAAAATGGTGCCAAGACCACGCGGAACAAATTAAATTGGATATATTAGCATCACATCATACAAAAAAAGATTTTCGTTCTTTTTGGAAGCAAACTAACAGATTGCAACCGAAGCCGGGTATCCCTGTGAGCATTAGCGGTCTAACTGATCCTGAGCAGATTGCTAATCTATTCATGGATCACTTTTCTGTAAAGTCACCACTTGGTCGGTCGAATTATATGCAGGATGCTGGGACCGGAGTGAACCGGTTGACAAAAATAACAACTAAAAGTATTGCTGAAACTATAATATCAATGACCAGAGGTAAGTCACCTGGTCACGATGGTCTTAGCATTGAACATTTACAGTCGGCTGGTCCTCACTTACCCCGTGTTTTGTGTATGTTATTTAACATGTGCCTAAAACATAGTTATATGCCGGATGATATGATGCGTACGGTGGTGGTTCCTATAGTCAAAAATAAAACGGGCGACAACGCTGATAAAAATAACTATAGGCCCATTTCGTTGGCAACTGTCATTTCGAAAGTATTTGACAGCATTCTTAATACACAGCTTAATGTGCACGTCCAACAACATGACAATCAGTTTGGTTTTAAACCGGGTCTATCGACAGAAACCGCAGTGCTGTGTCTTAAGAGTGCTGTCACCTACTATGTAAAGAGAGAAACGCCAATCGTTGCTTGTTTCCTTGATCTCTCTAAGGCTTTCGACCTGGTCTCATACAATATTTTATGGAAGAAACTTCAGAAAAGCGGTTTACCTATAGAGCTCATCAACATTCTTAAATATTGGTATGGGAACCAGGTCAACAATGTACGATGGGAGGGAGCGTTGTCTCAGCCGTATGGTCTTGAGTGTGGCGTGAGACAAGGGGGTTTGACTTCGCCAGCCCTTTTTAACATTTATATAAATGAGTTAATAGCTGAGCTCAGCAGTACCAGAGTTGGCTGTTACATAGATGGTGTATGTGTAAATAACATTAGCTACGCTGACGATATGGTGCTGCTGAGTGCGTCCGTCTGTGGCATAAGAAAATTATTGTCTGTATGTGAGTCGTACGCTAAGTCACACGGCTTAATTTATAATGTAAAAAAGAGTCAAATAATGGTGTTTAATGTCCGAGGCAAGTGTACTACCGAATTACCACCGGTATTACTAAACAATTGTATTCTGGATAGGGTGGATAGTTTTAAATATCTCGGACACTATCTGACCTCCGATTTAAAAGACGATACTGATATTGAACGGGAGCGGAGAGCGTTGTCGGTGAGAGCGAATATGCTTGCTCGTAGGTTTGCACGTAGTTCACCCAACGTTAAAATAACATTATTCAGAGCATATTGTACATCTTTTTACACGTGCAGCCTATGGGCAGGATATACTCAAAAAGCTTATAGTGCTCTCCGCGTTCAATACAATAACGCGTTCAGGGTGCTATTGGGGCTACCTCGATACTGCAGCGCGTCAGGGATGTTCGCTGAAGCGCGTGTTGATTGTTTTTACGCCCTCATGAGAAAAAGGTGTGGGTCTCTGGTGCGTAGGGTACGGGGTAGTGCCAATAGAATTCTGAGCATGATAGCAAATAGATTGGATTGCATATACATGAATCGTTGCTGTGCCGTTGCAAACGGAATGGTGCAGCGGTGATTTGTGTATATTGTATGTAACAAAAAAAAAATATGTAATAATATAACTAACCTAGTCTCTAAGAATTTATTGTTTACTAACCATAATGAGTCACTGGTCACTTGAATAAAGATTATTATTATTATTATTATTATTATGCTATTTGTATGTGACGGAGGAGCTTCTGAATAAATTAGAGCGTCTTCAAAATCTCGCCATACACTTTATCTATGGTCTGCGTAGGTATAATCATATTTCCGACTTTCGTGCTCGTCTTAAATGGCTCCCTATCCGCCTTCGCCGTGATATGCACATTCTTTCATTTCTGTTCAATATCTTTCATAACCTCAATTTTCCCTCTTACCTTCGTTCAAGGTTGAACGGCTGGTACCTCGCCACAAAACGAGTTTCAACTCGTTTTTGGTGAGAGTGCCGACTCATCATCTGCCAACCTTCATGAAGAAGGACTTCTGGCCGCAGGGCGTAGTGTTTCGGAAATTCCGAGGTCGTTTGCCCGCCGACACAGCTCACACGTCTGCACTACGTATTTAATAGTCTAAGTTTTTATAATTGATATATATGTTAGTTTTAAGGTATATATCATGCTATGGGCCTCTGTTTACATATTTAAGATCTTTTTGTAAATGTTGCCTGAAATAAATGATTAAAATAAAAAATAAAAAATTTAACTTTCTTCCCACTTCAACACGTTCCAGGCGGCCCTGCATCACATCGACGCTTGACATACTGAGAAGCAACACCAAGTTTTTCCAAAACTCATTCTGGTACACGCTGCAGTGCTATGGAACAGACTTCCCAAAGTCCTACAGGAGAGCCCTTCTAATGATGCATTTAAAGTCAATTTAAAAGCATTTTCTAGCTCATAATTGAAAAATATATATCTTTCTGTTTTGTAATAATATAAGTATGTTTATGATATATGTATATAAATAAATATGTATATGTATGTATATAGTCGTAGTTTTGGTATTTATTTATTCTCTCTAATGTTTATGTATTGTTTATAATTAATATTTGGATTTATGTATTTATGCTTATATATTATATATGGAAATATAGTGTGTATATTTGTATGTTTATATATTGTATTAATTTTGTTTTACATATTATGCTTATTCTTATTTATTTTCTTATCGTTTCTTTGCACTTTCTCTTTCTGTCTCGCTATTTAACACTATATCCCACATACATGGGTTGACTGGAAGAGATCTCTTATAGAGATAAGTTCACCTTTGTCCACGTCTCTTTCTATGTATTTTTTTTATTACTTATTTAGTGCAATAAAGAATATGATTAAAAGTAGGTTAAAAGGATATATTGATGGACGGAATGTGCATTGTAAGCTTAGTAATCGGCCCGCCCCGAGTCTTTATACAAGGAAATATAAATTATTACGCTAATTTTATATACTGATTCGCTTTTTTTATATACTGATTCCTCTACCCTAAGGTTGCCTGGAAGAGATCGCTTCTAGCGATAAGGCCACCTGCTGTGCATCTTTTTATTGTTATGTATTTCACTTCTTTATTTATTTTCTTGTGTGGTGTGCAATAAAGTGTTCATTATTATTATTATTATTAAACATAAATTGAAAATGTAATTATTTTCAAACTCTTACTACATATAAACAACATATTTACTTGATTTTGAATCCAATTTCAATTATTATAAATTGTGTTATCGAAGTAACTTAAGAGTTTTTGAAGGATGAACGCACGTGTCATTACCAAAGCCCCGAGTAATTTAATAGGTACGCATTTACGTCACGTTTGAAGGGGAACTGTTTGATCAGCGGAAAAGTTGACATTTCCAAATAATTTCTGAATTAAATATATATTTTTTTACATTTTAATATCTTTTATACTTTTGTTATATGAAGCGTTGTATGTTAATCAAATAACTATATTTTTCCTGATAAATGATAATTTCTAAAAAATATACTTTTGAATTTTTAACGGTATGTAGAGCGAGTCTTTAAACGGTTTTGTTTTATAAATCATCTATACAGGGTGGATTTTACATAAGTTCACTCGTTTTTGTACTGAGAAAGTAGCAGCCGATAATTTTCTTGTATGGTTGTCGTGTTTAAAAATACACTTTTAGTACATTTAATTTTATTTTATTCTTATTTGTCGATGCAACTATGATTTTCTACTTCGTACTTTTGCATCTAAGTACAGTATGCCACGAGACCGACTTAGCCAAAAATTAAAAAATCATCTTATGCCCGCTGCATAAAACATGCATGTTAAGTTAAATATTGACAAAAATTTCAAACTGGATGGTTTAATAATGCCAAATGATTTAGATTGGACAATAACCTCCTAGAGTCCCAACAACTCTGCTCTCATAGTTTAGCTATTAATAGCTCTCCTCCTAACTTTCACATCATTCATCATCATCATTCATCATCATCATTCATCATCATTATTCATCATCCTCTATTTTTTCGCATAAATAATTGTTCTTTTTAATCAGAAATATTATTAACATCTTTGGTCACAGCAATTTTTAAAGATTAACAGATTTTCATACACACTTCCAATCTCTTTCTTACCCTCTAGAGGTTGTATTTACAAAAATGCTTTTAATGGAGATTTACATTGTGTAAGATACTTACCTGTCGTATTTCTCGTTAATAATATTTATATTTCCTGATTCCTTGATTTCGTGAATGGTAGGTAATATTGTATTATTATATAGAACTAGCATTGCCCGCGGCTCCGCCCGCG
Organism: Brenthis daphne; assembly: GCA_947093115.1. Classification (NCBI taxonomy): domain Eukaryota; kingdom Metazoa; phylum Arthropoda; class Insecta; order Lepidoptera; family Nymphalidae; genus Brenthis; species Brenthis daphne. Next base: position 2,045,892 of record OX352474.1, on the reverse strand, counting down.
TTCAGCTTGTTAGATGACTAGCAACCAAATTCTTAAAAACATATTAGTATACTCTTACAATGCCGTTTTTGTATTTTTTCTCAGAAATGAGATGTTTTCCCGCGGTAAAAAGTATCCTATATGTTGACCCGGATAACCAGCTATCATCATATCAAATTTCATCAAAATCTGTCCAGTGGTTTTCTCGTGATGCGGTAACAGACAGACAGACAAAAATTCTAAAAACTATAGATTCGGCCTCTGTATCGATAATAATGTCCATTTCAATTAGATTTTCCAAAAAAATATTTAATGTACAGATTCGACTTAGTTACAATTTTATTATATGTATAGATATTGTACAAATGTACATAGATAAATATGGTACGAGTTTGAGTTACAATAGTCAGCACAAGCATCAAAGGCTTTTTTCGTGAGACACGTATCCCAATGCGTAACGATGATTGTCACAAATTAAAATAGCGTCCAAAAATAATCGAATCTTTTGGTAGAACATATTTTTCTTTGATTTTTTTAAATCTTTTCTTATATCTTTCAAATGCTATCTTACTATCAAATTATTTAACTAAATCTCAATTAATATTGCATTTTACTATCAACAAAAATGCCTTACTTATTTGCACACTATACATAATATAATAGGCAGTGGTAACGCTCTCGCTTGGCAAACCGAGTGAAGCGGGTTCAAATCCCGGGTCTCGCACCTCTGATATTTTCATGTGCGAATCATTCCTAACATGATTACCACTTGCCCTATGGTGAAAGAAAACATCGTGAAGAAACCTGTATGTCTGAGGAAACCTAGCAAGTTTTTGAAAGATATGTGAAGTCCGCCAACCCGCACTTGGCCAGCGTGGTGGTCTTTGGCCTGATCCCCCTCGTATTAAAGGGAGACCCGTGCCCAACAGTAGGACGTTAAAATGGGCTGAAAACACATAATATAATAAAGTTCATTTAGGTTTAATTATAAGTTTTAAATGGTTACAATATTTAGAATAACTGTAAGCATTAGATGGCAAGCACGTCATAATACCTGGCGACCTAATTTCTCCACAAAATGACCTGGCGCTAATTACGCAGCTAGGTGGTCCTATCTAAAATAAAGGCTATTGTTTAAAAATGTATTAAATGGGGCGGAATAATTGTAATTATTACACTGAATTACTAACAATGTTCTGCCATTATTACTTGAAAGGCCCTCATAAAAGGATTTTAAGAGTCAATAATAATATTATTACATTATACCTTCTTAGATTTACGCGAATATTTGACGTCTAAAACCTTAGTCTCTCCCGTGACTTTTATTGCTGTAAAATATTTGAAACGTCGGGAACCAAAAATAAAAAAAGTCCGCGAAATAATCCGTAAAGATTGTTTTATTTAAATTTATTACTTTGTTTAATATTTTATGTGAATACTAGCGGCTCAACCTCGCTTCGCTCGGGTTCGTCGCTAGGTACGTTTTAAATAGATATAAATAGTTACTAGCCAGCGTTAGCCATATTTTTTTTTCGATAATTTTTCATTTTTTCTCTTTATTAAAACCTTCCTTGGATCTTAAGAAACATACGTAATTTTTTTTGCCGAATCGGTCCAGCCATTCTTGAGTTATGCGCTTGCCAACACTTATGTTTATTTATATAGAAGAAGATGGAAGAAGAAGATAAAAGATAAACAAAATACTAGCTTAATGTTTTTAATTTTTTTTCTCTTAAAAGTAATATGAATAGGAAAGGAAAGCAGGAAACAAGAATTTATAAAACAAATGTGTATGTGTGTGTGTATGTGTGTGTGTATCCGTGTATGTTGGTTTGTTGCTTCATCACACTCCAATGGCTGGACGATTTGGATGAAATTTAGTCCTAAAGTATACTTTAGCTACTGTTTTTTTTATTTATAGTTAATTTTAGGTAAGTTTAGGTTTTTTTATTTTTTTTTATAATATTATAAAGAGTGTAGTATACGTAAACATAGCGGCATGAACGAATTAGCCACGTTAGTGTTTACCTATTTATGGTGAATACTTAATTTATGAGTTTTTCCTCACTATTATAGTTTAATTTACTATTAGTGCATAATATTGAACACTTCATAATAATTGACGTTAGTCTGGCATAACGCCAGCGTACCTGTCCACAAGCTGGAGGTCACCGGTTAATTCCCCACTTGGGGAAACTTCTGGTAAAGATTTACATTTGAGCTTGTCTTGAACTGGGTTAATGTGAGCGTAGAGACCTTCAACTAATATGAATTGCTCCCGAGTGAAGGAAATACATACTCAGTATGAAGATTGTGGTTGTTATATCTTATATTTTCTCAAAATGTTAAAGAAAACTTGAGCTCAGTAATTATTCTAACAAACGGTCACCCATCCAATAAAATCTTTGATAATATTACTTAACCTTCGTGATTCGTAGCATCTATCAGTCAAATGAATTATCCAATCAATATACTTTATAATATACCTATATAGAGTGCTGTAACTGTATATACATTATACATATATAGGTATGTTTAATAAACTTGTATACTAAGTTCATAAATATAGTAAGAGGCGATTACGAGGTGCACTCACCCAAAACAAATCTGGCTGTCACCATCATCTTAACTCAAAGGGCTGAGCATGGTAAATATCTCGTTTGACGCTCTTGAAATTGAATTGACGATTCGAAAGTGCTTATAATCTGTCTATTTGATTAAAGTTTTATTTCTTTTCATTTTACATCATAAAAATATTGTTATTAGACATGAAATAAAAAAATAAAAAAATTGCTATAGTTTTAGATTTTTACATCCACACTAATAGAACTAATAGAAACATGTCCCATCCCATCCACCTGTCCTTTCCCACCCTTATTTTTCTTCCTAGCGATAGAAATTTAATGTAGTTTGTATGTAGTTTTTGTTATATTCCTAATTCTAGTAAAGAAAACTTCAGATTGGTAAGTAATTGAGAACCGCCGTCTTTCTGTATATAAGATAAATTCATATTACTTAGGAATCATTTACATTTATAAATACATTTATATATTATATATTTATATAATTCATTTACATTTAAAATGATTGAATCATACATATTTTGTTATTATTTTTGAAATGTACTTATATGAAAAGAAGTAGAGATAAAATATTAATTTTTAAATGATTATTTTAGTCAAATATTTATATTCATATATATATATATATATATATATATATATATATATATATATATATATATATATTGATTTTTGGTTACCGACGTTTCGAACGCTTTACAGTAATTATGGTCACGGGAGAAACTAACGTTTAAGATGTCTCAAAGGCTGTTGTTATGTAGTGGTAGGCTTTCAACTAATACTTTGCTTTTAACTTAGTCGATAAATTTAAGTAGAGAGTAGTGTTAAGTAGTAAGTTTTTAAATTTCATTTTGCTTATTACTATAGATACATATTTAATTCACAATATTAAACATTCAGTATTCATAAGTATAAGTATTTTATTATTAAATACTTGGAATATTTCATAAAGACCAATATTCATCAATATAAACGTAAAAATGTAATACGTGAATTTCCAAATTTATAATGTTACTAGGTCTTGCCCGTGGCTTTGCTCGCGGGATAAACGGAACGGCGATCAAAGGTAGCTTATGTTCGATGCCACAATGAAATCTATATCATTGTCAAATGTTATCAAAATCTGTTTAGCGGTTTAAACGTAAAAGGATAATAGACAGTTGCTTTTATATTTGTTTTATTAGTACGGATAAGTGAGGATAAATAGTATGTGGTAAAAATTTCTATTTATTTTTAAAGTTAGTCTGCTCAACTCTATGACAGTTTTACGAGTCATCGCCTCAATCGATCGTCGTATTTGTCATACGAATAGATTGTAATAGATGGTGGAGAAGACAAAGAAAATATTTTCTTGACAAGAAAATTAAACTAATATGGGCATCGCGAGGAAATTGTAGCATATAATATATATCAAGAATATTTGAACAGTTTTCTAGAGCTTTTATAAAACTTAAATGTTACTGCTATATTTAATTACTAGCATTGCCTGCGGCTTCGCCCACGTTCAGATGACCAAAAACCAAATTCTTAGGTTTTACATATTAGTATAGGTGCTCTTATATTGCAGTTTTTGTATTTTTTCTCAGAAATGAGATATTTTCTCGCGGTAAAAAGTATCCTATATGTTGACTCGGATAACCAGCTATCACCATACCAAATTTCATCAAAATCCATTCAGTGGTTTTTCCGTGATGCGGTAACAGACAGACAGACACACAGCAGACAGACAGACAGACAAAAATTCTAAAAACTATAGATCCGGCCTCTGTATCGATAATAATATCTATTTCAATAAGATTTTCCAAAAAATATTTTATGTGCAGATTCGGCTTAGTTACAATTTTATTATATGTATAAATAATACTTATTAAAAAAAATTAAAATGTTTAGAAATAAAATTAACAAATATAGTAAGGTACTTTGATGCCATTTTTGAATTTTTTGAAATAATTTCTGTAAAATGGTGGGTAGGCACTGTCTGTAACAAATATGTAACGCCTTTGAGACGTCTATAACCTTAGTCTCTCCCGTGACCATGATTGCTGTAAAGCATACGAAACGTCGTCAGGAACCAAAAATCTAAATAAATCCGCGAAATAATCCGAAAAGATAGTTTTTCACCAGTGTGTTTAATTTAAAGATAAGGGATTTGTATCCCTTATTATATTAGGATATTTATCTAAAAATCTATCATATTCATATTAATATGTTCTCTCCTGACTGATTCCGGCCACGGCGGCTAATCTTATTGAGACTAGCCAACTGCGCAGAAGACATTATAGTGCACAAGTGTACGCGCAGACACAAGTGCACTCTCTATTCCTGTCACTCTCATACTCTGGTGGGACGACCATTCGACACGACCAGTGAGAGTTAAGGCGGCGGACCGACGGCTTTACGTGCTCTCCGAGGCACGGGGGTAAAACACCGCCAACTTCCCAACTCCGCTGTTACTGAGGCTTACTATACAGAAAGACTCAATAACTAATCTTGGCCCGACCCGGGACTCGAACCCAGGACCTCCGGGTGTGCAGCAGTACATGCTAGCCACTACACCACCGAGCCAGTTAATGAATATATAAATCATATCAAAATATAAATCTATTCGTCAATTTTATGTACTTTTTTTCTTCTTTTTTAACTTTATGGAGTATCGAAATTGTGTATAGAGTATGAGTATATGCTTTTTGCCTTAGAGCGGGATTAACTTGTATTATAAACTAAGAGAATCTGTTTCCACATCGAAGATCTGAAGACCGAGAAGAGGATAAATCATATTTGCCCTATACTTGAGTATTATTCGCGAGCTTGGATATATTTTGAGGTTATTTCGCGTTTCAAATATCCAGGGGCTAGCTGCTGAGTGCTATTGAATATGTTGCGTCATTTTAATTACTAGTGTTCGCCCAGTGGCCGAAATTCGAACGTAATCATTATTGAAAATTTGAGGAAAACGGATATGAATAGAATTTACATGTCTATATATTATATAAAAAAGTTTCTAACTAACTGAATCTAACATGTATATAAAGAACACTAAATCTCGTCAGTAGCTATTAAATAAAAAAAAATCGGTTTACAGAAAGTGGAGGAAAGGGCACTAAAATTTTTGTCTTTGCCTATTTATATATATAGTTTAATTAATCATTTAAAATTGTTTTAGCTACCTACATATAATTATATTTGTTTAAATAACCCAAAAATCTTTCACCAAACACAATAACCGTAAAATCATATCTTTTTACATATTATTATTTTATATTACTAGCAGTACCCGCAGCTTCGCCTGCGTTCAAATTCTCGATCGTAACCAAACTTCACAGGATCATCCGCTGGTTTAATCTGAATATTGCTTGGAAGTTTCATCAAAATCGCTCCAGCCGTTTTGAAGTCTATAAGGAACACACATACACACATCGATTTTTATATACATACTATATGCACGGATAGGGTTAGTTAAAATTTAGTTAATATAATGCTCGTTCGCGCGTGTTTGTCTGCGCGACCGACAGCATTACAGACATTGCTCTGCTGCTGCCACTACCATTTAATTTTCAATATAATAATTAAAAAAAAAAAACAAATATAACATTTCCTATAGCACTTTTGTCGTAAGGAATATTTAAAAAAAAAAGTTTCACTAAAATCTGTTACATAGATTTTTAGTTAAATCCGTTCAAACATACATACAAAGAATCATATAATTAATAATAATATAATTAGTATAGAAATGTATAGATATGGATAGTTCTGGATAAATGTATGCGAAATATGGCCCAACATAAATAATAATAAAATATAAACAAATTTCATAAAATAATATTTCGTTGATGTAAATTCAAGTGACTCGTGCGCTTTTTCCTTACAGTCTAAAGACAATGGCCTTTCAAATTAACGGTTAGCGATACTGTAAAGGGGAACAAAGGATGAATAAAGAGCAATTTTTGTAATTGTAGCCCGATTTGTTGTTGAAATATCCTTTGAAGTTTATAAAAAACTGGTAATTTTCAGGTATTATTATTTTTTAATTGTGATATTTAATACTATCTGCTGACTCGTTTTGACAATGATGTTCAGATTTTATTGTTGTTTGTGATGTTTCAGATCTGAAATCATATAATAGGAAAAGCACTTTCAATTATTCAATTTTCTGGCCAAATTTTCCATCTTTTTTTCTCTAAAATACGCTTTTGAAGTGAGTGCCGCCGCTGGTATTTTAAAACTTATAAATTTTAAATAAAACTATCTTTTCGGATTTTGTCGCGGATTTATTTGCATTTTTGTTTCCCGACGTTTCGAATGCTTTACAGCATCCATGGTCACCGGGAGAGACTGAGGTGTTACATGTCTTGGAGGTATAGTTGTTACAGACAGCCTACCCACAATTAACAAAATGAAAATTGCACCAATTACATTACAATATTTTTTAACTTTTAACATTTTTATAATTTTAATTATAATTGAATATGGAATATTATTTAGCAAAAATTAAATAAATAATATTCCATATTCAATTATAATTAAAATTATAAAAATGTTAAAAGTTAAAAAATATTGTAATGTAATTGGTGCAATTTTCATTTTGTTAATTGTGGGTAGGCTGTCTGTAACAACTATACCTCCAAGACATGTAACACCTCAGTCTCTCCCGGTGACCATGGATGCTGTAAAGCATTCAAAACGTCGGGAAACAAAAATGCAAATAAATCCGCGACAAAATCCGAAAAGATAGTTTTATTTAAAATGTCAAATATTCGCGTAAATCTAAGAAAACTTGTAAATTATTATTTTTTTACAAAGAAAGTACTTCTATGTTATATTGCTTAGACACAAAATAAACACGTTCTTATGTTTGTCTGTACATCTATTATATAATGTTAATTGCAATAATATTTTAAAGATATTTACTATATAATAGAATTAATTATCTAAAATTACAGAAACATCTCTTAGAAACCAAGTAACACGAAAAATTTATAATATAAAAGAAAATATAAATTGTGATTTTTTGCCACTTGACACTTTAAATGAAATTGTTCTGTTACAGGTATAACATTGGGTCATTAGCTGTAATGAAAAACACATTACCGTTTTTTTAGAGGAACCAGCAAGAAACCTACGTAGGTACTATATATTTTAAGCTTTTTTTTAACTGCCTTGGTGGTGTAGTGGCTAGCATGTACGGCTGCACACCCGGAGGTCCTGGGTTCGAGTCCCGGGTCGGGCCAAGTTTAGTTATTGAGTCATTATGTATAGTAAGCCTCAGTAACAGCCCGGAGTTGGGAAGTTGGCGGTGTTTCACCCTCGTGCCTCGGAGAGCACGTAAAGCCGTCGGTCTTGCGCCTTAACTCTCACTGGTCGTATCGAGCAGTCGTCCCACCAGAGTATGAGAGTGACAGGAATATAGAGTGCACTTGTGTCTGCACGTACACTCGTGCACTATAATATCTTCTGCACAGTTGGCAAGTCTCAATGAGATTGGCCGCCATAGCCGGAATCGGCCAGGAAAACATCATCATATTTTAAGCAATGGAAGGAGACATTCCAAAATACCATTATTAAAGTTACAATTAAAACCAAACAGAGGTTTATTTGAACAGTAAATTGTGTAAACACCAAAACTCATTTGATTGTTTCAATTCTAACTCTAAACTATTAGAAAGTTAAACAGAATATATTACTATAGTTTGTTATTATCTGAAAATATATAAGCTTTTATTTTGCTATCAAAAACACGTTCATTTAGTCATTGAAATCTTCTGATTATATAAAATGGAGGATGTACTGTTTTTTTTATTGTATATACTTTTTTGTGTGTATGCTACAGACAGCCTACCTAAAACATTACAAAACGAATTCAAAAATGCAGAAAAATAAATGCATTAAATAAGAACTAATTAAAAGTTTCAAAAAAAATTGTGATAATTATATCTAATAATAACAGCTAAAATTAAATAAATAATATTGCCATATTCAATTATAAAACTTATTAAATTTAAAAAAAAATAATTCAAATAACATTATATAAATAATATGTAAAAATAAAATTAACAAATATTATAAGGTGGCTTGGTGCCATTTTTGTATTTATTTTGTAATTTTGTGGGTAGGCTATCTGTAACAACTATATAATTCCTTTGAGACGTGTAAAACCTCAGTTTCTCCCGTGACCATGATTGCTGTAAAGCATTCGAAACATCGGGAACCAAAAATCAAAATAAATCCGCGAAAAAAACTCTTCAGTCTCTTGAATCTCTCAAGGGTGACCCTATAAAAAATACAAAAAAATGGTTGTTCTAAGGAAAAATAATTACTTTTAAAGTGATATAGAAATCGGTAGCAATTTTCTTTAGTCAGATTCAGTCCATTTATACTATAAACTATCTAAATAATTACAGGTTACCGTCTACGCGTCTAATTTGGACACGTTCATTAAACGGCTCGTACTGACGTCCGCCTTGTAAATTGTAGAACGTGTTGAAAATTGCGAGACGGTAACGAAGTCACATATTAATTATTCGAATTTAACTCGCTACCTACTTTGCATAACTCGTCATTTAAATAAATATATTATGTAGAACGAATGACTTATTCGGCATTTGTATATGGCTTTAAACTAATACTTTTTAAATAAATAAATCTGAAATGTCTATGGAAGTATCCTGAATAAGTGTATGATGTTAAATATAGAGTTTATGTTAAATATATAATCTATGCTATATACTAAAAATAAACTTTAAGAATTATTAATAGTTGTAATGTACTAAAATTATATTTACAGCATCAAAGCATTGCTTATTGAATATTATATTGAGCCCTTTTTTTAAGGTCCCAATAGTATACACGGGCCTTATTTTAATACGAGGGGATCAGGCCATAGTCCACCATGCTGGCCAAGTGTGGGTTGGCGGACTTAGTATGTCTTTCGAAAACTTGCTATGTTGTATGAGACATGCAGGTTTTCTTTCACCGCCACGGTTATTGTAAAATTACTATGAAGGCTAACGTTATTTAATAATTATAATACTTACTATAATATTACTAATTATATTTATTATAATTACCTAGATTGAAAATTGTAATAAAATAATGTATACAATTTATTTGGAGTATTTTAGAAAATCCGAAATTTTTATAACGCTGTTTGAAAATAAATTGTAGGATTTACATAAGCCATCCGCAATGAAAATATATTCTAGATATTTGCAATGTATATATGTTTGTAGGAGCTTAGTTTTTTTAGTTAAATTAAATAAAACTATCTTTCGGATTATTTCGAAGATTTATTTTGATTTTTGGTTCCCGACGTTTCGAATGCTTTACAACATCCATGGTCACGGGAGAGACTGAGGTGTTACATGTCTTGGAGGTATAGTTGTTACAGACAGCCTACCCACAATTAACAAAATGAAAATTGCACCAATTACCTTACAATATTGTAATGTATGAAATAATCCGAAAAGATAGTTTTATTTAAAATGTCAAATATTTGCGTAAATCTAAGAAAGTATTAAATTAAATAGATAAAAATTGCATACTATAGAGTAGGTACATATGCACGTATGAGTGAAAGAAGTAGAGTGAGTGGAAGAAAGTAGATTTTGAATGAGATTTAAAATAATAAGTACTTCGTTATGTACCAAAACATCAATATGAAACAAAAAATTAGTAATAAAAATCAAACAATAATAATTTTTAAAAGAAAATCTTGAAAACGTATGTATGTATATCACTAAATATACATTTCTAAAGAAAAATCATAAATTTTCAATTCACAAAACCGGACAATACTAAACTAGCAATTTCTATTACGTAACGTAATTGTATCCCCTTTAGCCATATACAAGTTGAAATATCAAATTACTGTGTTTTGTTTTTCCGATATATTTGTTCATTCGCCAAATCCATTTGTCGTTATGTCGAATTGAACGGTTCTATAGATAAAGAAATGAATACCTTTTATTATTAAGTAGTGTTTTATTTTACTTAGCCGTTTATTGTAAGGGTGAATGATGATTGCTCTAATATAAAATAACAATTCTATGATGATATTTAGTACTCTAAATGAATTATAAAGAATTTATAATTAAATTAGAGACTGCTTCGCTCGGATTCGTTCGTAATTCTTTAAATTGACATAATTTTTTATTTATAAGCCGATTGAAATAAAACAAACTACTAAATTTTAAGTGAAGCTTATATATGGCAATACATGAGTGAAAAGCACCCAAATCGGTTCAGCCGTTTCTGAGATTAGCTCGCAATAACACACATACAAACAGACCAAAATTCTAAAAATCATTATTTTGGATTCTATTGCGATGATAAAGACCCCCAACAATAGTTTTTCTTAAATCTTCCATGTACACACAGCGATCATTTACAATTCTATTATATGTATAGATATAAGAAGTAATAAAAACTAATAGTTAGCATGCTATACTTTTATTATACTTTCTCTGTAGTACTTTTACAATTCCAAATCATTTTGAAGTTTATTGATTTTTTTTTCGAAATTTAATTAAACTAGTTTTTATGTAAATAATACCTTTTCAATAAAACATGAATTATTAAAATCGACTCACAATACTCGAAGATATTACGATTAAATAAAGACGAACTGAGTACTGAGTAAGATTGGATTATAAGAATAGATAGAACTCGCATATAGAATTTTATTTTGTTAATAAAATAAGTAAAATTTAGTTAATTTATATTAGTCTTATTTTAGAATCCGGCTTGAATAACTAAAATTATTAAAAAATAAGATTTCAGACTATTAAGTATTTATGTTAATTACCTATATAATCCATGCTATATACTATAAATAAAACTTAAGGTTTTATTTATGATTTAGCTGCCACGTATTAAATTCAGTTATACCTACAACGTATACAAAAATTCAAACAACTTTCAAAAACTTTTTACTACATGCTAGAAGGTCATTTATACAATAGGCAAATTTTCATACTTTTAGAACCTTCCCTTCAACGAACCTCTTTCCCCCTACAAATATAATATTACAAAAGCCTTATATATATATATATATATATATATATATATATATATATATATAGGTCATCTTAATATAATTCAAGACTAGCTTAAGCAACGGACGAAAGCTAAGTCTTAAAATAAAAGAATTTCTTTTAAATTCTTTATTAAATGGAAATTTTATTAGGGTTTCGAACAGCCCTCATATTTGGATTAAAATTAAAACATCCCTTATTCAGCGGCTAAAAAGGTTATTGTTATAAGCTATAAATTATATCGGTAATTATTTCGACCACGACTCGGACAAGAATAACAATGGTTTATTAAATATTTTCTTTTTAAACGTTTACTCCTCTTTAATTTTCTTTAAACAAGGTATTTAATGATTCTAATATTCTGTTCGAAGAAACCTTTCGAGTTGTGTTTTATTTCTGTAAATATTATGGACCTATTACGAAATGAATTATTTATATTGGATTAAAAATGATTTACTATAATTAATTCATAAAATTAGATGTTTCTGAGGAAATGATTTTTAAAAAGAGGCACACTTTATTTTAATTAATTAATTATATATTTAAGCAAATTAAGGAGTCAAAAACTAAGTAAATTTTAAATTACTTATTACATATATTTTTTTAATTTTTCTTATTAGACTTATTTGTAGAGTATATTATTTTGTTTAGAATCAAGTATTTAGATAATTTCTAAAACACTTTTTTTTAATTAAATCAGAAATCATCATCATCAGAAGTCATATCATCACTAAACAAGCTAAGAAACAATACCGCAATTAGGCGGCAAGTTTTAGACTTGTAGGTCAACAGGCTTTTTGAAGTGCTTAGAAAGGCAAACACCGAGAACCCTTCTGTTGAGTGGCCATGTAACTTATCATGTGTTCATTATTGAGCTTCAATTTTACATTACTGTCTCTTGTTATATTCTCTCATGTACATAGTACTAATAAATACTGAATCGAAAATGCTAGACGGATTTAGATGAAATTCAGCAGAGCAAGTAGGCACCCAAACATAATAAAGGTAAGTTGTTGTTTCGTATTTTTAAACACAAAACGTCAAAATCTAGATAAATATTTAGTGAAAAGTTATTTATTAGTGAATAGAATATTTATCCAATAAAAACTACACAGATAATACATTTTTAAATTGTTTTTTAAGATTTAAATCTAACTTTTTTACTTTTAGTTGTACTCTTAATATTTTTTGCAAAGGTTTCATAACAATTGTAAGAGCTATCAAAGAAGCTTTGATAACTATTTATAATACTCAATGGTATTAGTAGATATAATGTTGGTACCACTGTCCTTTTGCATTTGGTTAAGAGATACTCGTATGTACATTTTATTTTTTAAATTTAATGAATTTATAAAATATTCTGCTATATTTTGATGTTTCAAAAAATCTAATTAAATTTTCAATTTTCGCCACTTCATTGAATATAGAATCCAATATATTGTGAATTTTAAATATTCCCTTAAAATTAAAAAATAAATATTGATGCAAGTTACAGAGGATATTCTGGATTTACTCGGAATCTCGTGGTGTTTTATTCCAATCGTCTATAAGAACACACACACACACACACACACACACACACACACACACACACACACACACACACACACACACACACACACACACACACACACACACACACACACACACACACACACACACACACACACAAACACATGCTCGCACGCACATACACGCATGCACGCACACACATACATGCATACACGCACGCATAATATATTTCACCTTTTTAATAGTATCTAGTGTGATCCATTTATCATGTTTCTAAAAGTTGTCCAAATTATTATTTATCTTTTAAAACAAGTACCTATTTACTTTTTAATACAAAATTCAATATAAAGGCTTTGCGCAGACGATCGTGGGACTTCACTTAATTTATTTCCTTTCAAGGATTAGATTAATGTTAACTTTCGGATAAAGGATTTGAGTTAATTTGTGACTTAATCTTTTGAGTAAAACTGTTGTTTATATTTTATAAGTAATTTTTTACTTTCAAAGTTTCCTCAAATTTCGTTTTTAATATTAATCTACCAACCATTATTAGATAGTTTTTCTTTTTTTGTTAAGTAGCTATTGATGAGTATTATCAATAGAAAAGTTAGTTTAATTTTTATATTATGTACTAGCAATGCCCGCGGCTCCGTCCGCGTTTTGATGACCAAAAATCAAATTCTTAGGTTTAACATATTAGTATACTCTTAGATTGTGGTATCCTATATGTTGACCCGGATAACCAGTTATCATCATACCAAATTTCATCAAAATCCCTCCAGTAGTTTTTCCGTGATGCGGTAACAGATAGACAAACAGACAGACAAAAATTCTAAAAACTATAGATTCGGCCTCTGAATCGATAATAATGTTTATTTCAATAAGATTTTCCAAAAAAATATTTAATGTACAGATTCAGCTTAGTTACAATTTTATTATATGTACTAGCTGACCCGGCAAACGTTGTTTTGCCATATAAATAATTTCCTAGTAATTTCTAGTGTAGACAAAAAATAGCTTACTTATTGTAAGTATGTATGTATGTTAGAATGTCTATATTGTATGTAAATTACTAAAATGGCTATTAAAAAATAAGGGTTGATCGTAGAAGGGTGAAAATTGAGGATTGTATGTATTTTTGTATGTTGTATCATAAAAAAATAGAAATTAAAATTTTTGTCTAAAAATAAAAAATAAAATTTAGGGGTGGACTACTCCTAACATTTAGGGGGATGAAAAATAGATGTTGGCCGATTCTCATAGATACCGGATAAGCACAAAAAATTTCATCAAAATCGGTCAAGCCGTTTCGGAGGAGTATGGCAACGAAAACTGTGACACGAGAATTTTATATATTAGATAGATTATGATATTTTTTTAAATTTCTAGCACTGGGTGAACACTATCCATGAAAATTAGTTAACATCTAATAATAATACTTGAATTATTTTAAACTATTATTTTATTAATACAAAAATGTACAATTTTTTTTGGTTTGTAAACTATTAAAGTAATTTTTTTGTAAAGAGATAGCTTATATAAAGAGCACTGACTCCTTTTTCTCCCAATATGTACCAAGTGGTAAAAGGGCTTTAATGAAGTCAGACTTTATTACAAGAAAAATATAACAACACTGAATACAATATCAAGGTTAGAGTATCCATTTTATGTACACTCTAGCGACTCACCTTCGCTTCGCTCGGGTGTGTACCTAATACGTTTTCAGTAGATAACAAGTTAAAAATTAAAAAAACCCCCGACCATCTTCGACTGATTTTCATCAAACATAGCTAAGAACACTCCCGAATAATTCACCTTTCAAACAAAAAAAAAACAAAATCAAAATCGGTTCATCCGTTCTGGAGCTACGATGCCACAGACACACACACACACACACACGTCGTTTTTGCGTCGGGGGTTAAAAATAGTAGTTATTGTAAGAGTTTACCTTAGGAGATAAGCACATGCTACCGCGGATTTTTTGATATAATCATAAAATCGAATTTTGTGTAATTTTCAAGGGTTTTCGATTTTCTCGTTGGAAACCTTGAAAATATTTCTGAAATTAACTGGACAGACAGACAAAAAAAGGGTTGTTTAGGTACTGGCATCATATTAATAGCTCTATCTACTTGAAACAATATACATGGTTATTTTTAGATCAAAGACAGACACTTCAATTTTATTTATATATGTAATTTTTCTC
Source organism: Brenthis daphne (assembly GCA_947093115.1). Taxonomy (NCBI): domain Eukaryota; kingdom Metazoa; phylum Arthropoda; class Insecta; order Lepidoptera; family Nymphalidae; genus Brenthis; species Brenthis daphne. The sequence continues at coordinate 2,030,584 of OX352474.1, read as the reverse complement.
TTTTCTCTTTGAAAATCTTTATCTTTATAAGATAAATTAAGGCTTAACTACAAGCAAACATTAACGTACCACAGAGTAATTAACATGTTAACATTAGTTCTTTAGATGTATTAGTAGCTACGAGTATATACTTCGTATGTGCACGGCTTAAGCTTTGTAAGGGCAGACATTCGCAGGATGAAGCTTAATGGGGCTCTTAAGGCCTTTGAGACGAACGTGATGTCAGAAGTAAAGTCTTTGCATACTTCTACGTATAGGAGATGAATCAAGTTAAACATGAACCTTATAAACTACAGACATTTATTACTTACTAGCAGAACCCGCGGCTTTGTTTGCGCTAAAACTACAGAAAATTCTCTAAAAAGATAGTTTCATACAAACTTTCATAATCTATTTTACCCCCTTATAGGATGAATTTTGAATAATGCTAAAACACGTATTTATTTAATTTTATTGAAGAGCATTTATACCAAGTTTTAACTAATTCTGATCATAAATATTTGTTTGGATTGTATTATAACGTGTTTTTCCGCTGGAATTAGATATTCTCTCTCGTTAAAAAGTAGCCTATATTACTCTCCAGCCCTGCAACTATCTCCACACAAAAGTTCACGCGAATCTGTCACTCCGTTTCGATGTGAAATAAGGACTAACAAACAAACACACTTTCACATTTATAATATTAGTATGGATTAGATAGGCATAATATATAAAAATATTTAATTTATTAAAAAGGCATAATACTTGAAGTGAAATGTGATAAGAAAAAGATACAATTGTTTTTCAAGCTGTCAAATGACTCAACAAATAACCAATGAGCCGTTTATATTAAACGTTTAACAATATGAACGTACGTTTATTGTAATCAGCCTTTTTTTAACGTCCCACTGCTGGGCTCGGGCCTCCCTTCAATATGAGAGAGATCAGGCCATAGTCCACCAAGCTGGCCAAGTGCGGGTTGGCGGACTTCACATATCTTTCGAAAACTTGCTCAGTTCCCTTAGACATGCAGGTTTCCTCACGATGTTTTCCTTCACCGTTTACTTACCTTACGTTTATTATTATAAAATAATTTGAATAATTATTGGTTTAAATAATTATAACGCTTTTGACGTACTGTAATATATGGTACTCATTTAAATGATTCAAATGAGATCTAATACGAAGGATTTACTAGTCGCTTATTAAAATACTCCACTATCAATCTGGCTCTATATTTAGATCCAGTTAATGACATGAGACTATTTTAATGTATTTCGCATAACATACATACATACTCACAAAGTTCCAAGTAAATATTTTTTTTTTTTTTTTTTAAATTTAATCATTTATTTCAGGCAATATTTACATAAGGATCTTAAATACGTAAACAAAGGCCCATAGCATAATATATACCTTAAAACTAACATATATATGTATATTAATTATAACTAAATCACACGAAGTGCAGACGTGTGAGCTGTGTCAGCGGGCAAACGACCTCGGAACTTTCGAAATACGACGCCCTGCGGCCAGAAGTCCTCCTTCATGAAGGTTGGCAGATGATGAGTCGGCACTCTCACCAAAAACGAATTGAAACTCGTTTTGTGGCGAGGTACCAGCCGTTCAACCCTCAATTTGAAGTTGGACCTCTTCTGGACGTAGTCTACGACATCCTCGACCTTCGTAGACCAGTGCAATCGGGACACATACAGCGGCGTCGATGGTACGGCGGGGCGCATCGCATGGTCTGGCTGGCTCGGAGCTGTGCCACAGATGTTACGGCATGAGGGCTTCCTCTTCTTCCTCTCCACTTTAGTGAAGCCCTCCTCGTCAGATTTGTGCTTTGTGGAACCCGACGGAGGCACCTGTTTGGCAGTTGGTCTGCTCCGGCTCTTCTTTTTCCCTCCATTAGAGGACCGCTTGTTTGGCGGGGTGGGTGTAGCGGCGGGGGCGGGCGCGGCTGCGACTGCGGCGTATGCACGCGGCGGGGTCATGACCGCGCTCGCAAATAAATCGATTAGAAAAAGGTTATTAAAGGTATTTGGTTACGTGCCATTTAGACTCAAGTTGTTCTATGATAGATGAGTTTACTTTATATCTATACATATAATAAAACTTTAGAGGTCGAATGTCTGTACATAGAAAAAGTGCTAAAAACCTAGCACTTTTTCTATGGGGCATATAAGAAGAAAAATAGAACAAATCTAGATTTTTTTCAAAATTTTTGTTTCTCTGTCCGTTTGTCTGTTTGTACGGGCTAATCTCCGAAACTGTAAGACCGATTTAAATGAAATTTTCCATGGTGGTACCTTATATCTCCGGTCAATATTTAAGATTCTTTTCATCACAGAAAAAGGTTATTGAAAAATTAAAGAGTTCCCGTGGGATAGTTAAAAAACTATAGTAACTTATACAGCTTAGTACACGAAAACTACAGATTGGATTTTAATGAAACTTTACAATAATATAGTTTATACATCAGAATAAAAAATAGGCTACTTTTTATCCCGGAAAAGTGTGCGGTTCCCGTGGGATAAATTTGTAGTTGTTTGTCTATTTTTTATGTTATATAAATAACTTTACTAGTTACGAGTATCTTTAAATAAATAATCCTTCTACCCCTTCCTATCTCAAAGATCGTTTCGAGCTTCTAAGGAATTCTCATACTCGTTCCCTGCGTTCTAGTGAAACGCTTATCCTCAAAATTCCTTCTCACACCTCTTGTTTTCTTACCAACTCCTTTTCTGTGAAAGCTGCACGTCTATGGAACTCTTTACCAGAACACATCAGACGGGCTAATAATTTTGACAAGTTTAAGACGTTGTTAAAAACGCATTATTTATCTCTTTAATTTGTCTTAGTATTATATATTATATTTTTCTATTATACTGCTTGTATGCATGTATGTTTGTATGTATGTATTTATGTATGTATGTTTGTATGTATGTATGTATGTATGTATGTATGTATGTATGTATGTATGTATGTATGTATGTATGTATGTATGTATGTATGTATGTATGTATGTATGTATGTAAGTATTTATGTATGTATGTATGTATGTATGTATGTATGTATGTATGTATTTATTTATGCAAGTACATCGCCTACCATTTTTATATACTGATTCCTCTACCCTAAGGTTGCCTGGAAGAGATCGCTTCTAGCGATAAGGCCGCCTGCTGTGCATCTTTTTATTGTTATATATTTCACTTCTTTATTTATTTCTTGTGTGGTGTGCAATAAAGTGTTTTATTATTATTATCATTATTACATGAGAGTAATTATCTTGTTCTTCATTTAAGTTTGGGACTCTCAATAAACTTTAAATTGACTATCCATGTGTGCAATTCAGAATACCATCACATCTACTCAGTTTCATAATTTTATCTAGCTGTTCACACGAGTCTCCTCAAACAGCCATAAAGGTCTATTAGTCCATTAGTAAAATAGCTGCGACATACCGATATAGACAGACTATATAGATTCCGTTTTGCTTTTATTATATATAATAATTCCGTTTTTCTTTTTGGCTACGGAGCACTGAAATAGTTTATCTGTAAGAAAAGAATAATTTTAATTATTATTCAATGTGGCTTGGAACCTTTTTGCCCAAAACAGGCTAATTATTTCTATAAAATAGTATACTTTATATGTATGTACATAATAATACTCGTATATACAATAATATTCTCAAACGTTTCGCTCTAAAATACTCCCAATATAACCACAGTGGTTATTCTAGCGTACTTGTAATGAATAGTGTATATTAAATTGGTTTCAGGTTACATATAATGAATTTATTATAACAGATACAAACGTATAAAGCGACGAGGTGTGAGAGATTGAGGTCGTATTGTTGTACGATGTACGTCTCTTGTAAATGCGATGGCTTGAAAATTCAAGTGTGGGGTTCAAACTTGGGTCAAGCCTTTATATTTTCATGTGTAAATTATTTTTCACATAAGAAATAAATATTAAATAAATAAATATGTTGGGATATTAACACACAGCACCATCTAGTTCCATGGTAAGCTACGAGGCTAGTGCTATGGAAACCGGATAGTTAATACACTACACATATATAACTCTTAAATACATACATATTATAAATATAAGCAACACCCAAGTCTGGAGTACAAACATTCGTGCTCATCACACTAATGAATCCCCAGCGGGACTCGAACCCGCGACCGGAGTCACAACAAGTAGTTATACTATAGGGTTACTACAAACTGAGCCAAACGTGTTGTCCAAAAAAGAAAACCCGCTTATCTGACAGAATCTAATTAGTTTTCAAAAAACTGTGTTCAGTTCGCAGCTTAATACTCGTAAAATAAACTAACCGTGTAAAAGTTTAAAAAAGAAAAATGTTTTTGCCGTTCTCGTATAAGTTAAAAGTCGTTAAAAGGGTTTAATTATTATGTATATACCAGCTTTACCTCGCTTAGTTGCCTACCAGTAAGCTACGTATCATTGGGTGTAGTCTATATATTTACTGAATTACATCCAAATCCATTCAGCCGTTATACTCGTAGTATGAAGAAATAACAAACATAATAATGAGTATAGAAAGTAAAAAGTTATATGCATAAGTAGTGAATTTAAAAAAAAGAAAAAAAAAATGTATTTTACTCCTTAGTTAAAGCAGTTAAGGTTTAAGTTTCAGCGATACAAGGGGAAGACAGTGTGAGTATATAATCTATACATATAATAAAATTGTAACTAAGCGAAATCTGTACATTAAATATTTTTTGGAAAATCTTATTGAAATAAACATTATTATCGATACAGAGGCCGAATTTATAGTTTTTTGAATTTTTGTCTGTCTATCTGTCGTCTGTCTGTCTGTCTGTTACCGCATCACGAGAAAACCACTAGACAGTTTTTGATGAAATTTGGTATAATGATAGCTGGTTATCCGGGTCAACATATAGGATACTTTATACCGCGGGAAAATATCTTATTTCTAAGAAAAAATACAAAAAATGCAATGTATATTACACTAATATATAAAGCCTTAGAATTTGGTTTTTGGTCATCTGAACGCGGGCGGAGCCGCGGGCAGTGCTAGTAAAAAAATAAAATAAAAGCAAAACGTGAAGTTTATATTAATTATTATTATTATATGGCTTTTTGTTATATAGTTCTCTTTTAGAGTAGGCAGAGATAAGTTCGTTATAACTTATAGTTATAAATTACTTCCGTATACGTGGAATGACTGATTTCACATAAAAGAAGATACTATGAGTACAATCCAATGATTTTTTTTATTCTAGTATCTTTGTATATTGATTATAATGCAAAAATAGCTCTTTATTTAGAAAAAAAAAATTTAGAGTGTTTTGTCGGTGTACTTTTATATTATAAAAATTAATGGTAAGTGAACAATATACTGTATAGCTGTTTTTTTTTCTACTTCAGTCAAACTTAGGCTTGCCTTGCAATACTTGTATTGCGTCGGTTTTATCCATTAAACATTGGTCTAAGGTAGAATTCAAACTCTATTTCTTCTTCTAAATAGGTTCTACTTATATATACATAATATACGTACATTGCTTGAGATGATCGGTATTGCAATATGTTAGTTAAATTATTGTCATTATAATTTATATTTTAATTAAAAGCCCATATTTTGAAAACTATATAAACTAATATTGTATGCTAAGTTAAACAAACATTCTAAATTATAATTATATATAAACTAGCATTGCCCGCGGCTCCGCCCGCGTTCAGATGACCAAAAACTAAATTCTTAGGTGTTACATATTAGTATACTCTTACATTGCAGTTTTTGTATTTTTCCTCTGAAATAAGATATTTTCCCGCGGTAAAAAGTATCCTAGGATCGCGCGCTACATCGCCCGGTTTATATAGCTTGAGCAGGCGGTCGAGCGATGCGGGGCAGAGGGGATGGACTCGCCGTAGGCATCTCAATGCTCGCCAAGCATTAAAAATGTTTCGCTACTAATTACTTCTAACAACGATATCTCAAAAACTATTCATCTGATTGATTTAGTGTAAAGAGCAATTTTAATCTGCATTAAATGACTAAGCTAACTAAAATATTCATTTGGATAAGGATTAATACCGAACTAAAAGAAATAACTTTGAAAATAACGTAATGTTTTTAATTAAAAAATGTTAACATAAAAGTGGTTATTGTAAGTCAACCGTAAGAGATAGAGATATGCTATCGCGGACTTTTTTGTAGCATTTTTATAGATTTTGAATTCTCTAGTACATTACTTAACTGTATCTTTGCTAGTTTACGCGGCGTTCGCGTGGAAAGTTCCCATTTGGCGAGATTTTTTGCGACCTCTTCAACATTTGTCGCCGTATTTCAGCTAATTTACATAAAAGCATAATAAATTATATACCTAAACCTTCCTCAAGAATTACTCTTTCTATTGTTGAAAACCGTATAAAAATCCGTTCAGTAGTTTTCGAGTTTATCGCGTACAGACAGACAGGAGGACAGAAAGACGCGGCCGGGGGACTTATTTTTATAATAAGTATAGATAGATAGATTACTAGCGACTCACCCTCGCTTCGCTCGGCTTCGTCTCTAGGTTGATTCCCCATACAAAGTTTCATCCCCATTTTCACCCCCTTAAGGGATGATTTCTGAGATAAAAAGTATCTTATGTCCTTCTCAGGGTCTCAAACTATCTTCTTACCAAATTTCATCTAAATCGATTCAGTCGATCCGGAGATTACCCCCTAAAACGTCACAAACTCACAATTCACAAACTTTACCTCTTTATAATATGTATTAGTCTAGATATATAATAAAGCAAATGAAATTAATTTTACGTACATATTTAACTAATCAACCGAAATATTTTAGTTGCAATTATTACGTTTTATATATAAATAGAATATATTATAAGACAAATGCAGGGTGTGTCGCTCATTTTATGTCAAAGTGGATTTTGATTCTGTAATGCTATTGTTCGTATAAGCGGTGTAACACACCAATATACGAAAGCTTGATATAGGTGAAAATTTTCGTGAGGAGTCACTTTTACTGTCCATCGTGATTCAAGTACTGTTTTATGTATCTTTCACTTATGCTACTGAATGCTCTATGGAAGAAAGTACTATTAAAATCAAATAACAGGTGTGTGCTTGTGTATGCTTATCTTGTTATTGGTTGGCAGACAAACAGATATACAAATTTAGACTACATAATATTTAGTGGTTGTATAGTCTTACATCCATATTAATATTATGAAAAAGACGATATAATACTTTCTTATAATACTTTCTTAGATTTACGCGAATACTTGACATTTTTAATAAAACTATTTTTTTGGATTTTTTCGCGGATTTATTTTGATTTTTGGCTCCCGAAGTTTCGAATGCTTTCCAGCAATCATGGTCACGCGAGAGGCTGAGGTGTTAGATGTCTCTAAGGTATTATATAGTGGTTACAGACAGCCTACCCACAATTAAAAAAATGAATTAAAATAAATTGAAAAATGGCACCAAAGTACCTTAGAATATTTTAACTTTAAACATTCAATAGTTTTATTTAAAACTATCTTTTCAGATTTTTCGGGTTTTTATTTTGATTTTCGGTTCCCGACGTTTCGAATGCTTTACAGCAATCATGGTTACGGTTGATTCCCGTTTTATATAATAATAAAGATATAGTTTTATTTAAATAGACGATATAAGCTAAAATAGTATAGCTGTTTGAAATACCAGGATTTTTTCGAAATAGAAATTAATATGTTACTGCTAGTTTGTGTTACTGCTAGCCTCACGCTTAGTGAGTCGTATCATAGTTCAAGGTTGCCTAAATTTCCGATATAAAAGTAAAATCCATTACTGAGAAGGCGCTCAGAATATTTCACAGTATAATATTTTTAAACCGAGCACCGCTCGTATTGACATTTTACTTGACTTGAAAACTTGCTCCATTTTGTCCGATTTTACGCCTATTTGGTCATAAAACTGTTTTCGATTTTATCTACCTTAAAGAAATTGTAGGTACAAAGTGCTTCCAGAATTTATAAGTACTTAGCAGAAGCTAACTTTAAAATTATTGCCCATTTCACACGGTACTTGTATCTTTCAAATGATTGTATATCATACATATTAATATGTTAAATATATTTATAGTTTCCATATATTAAGATGCTTTTTTCAAGTAAATACTTGTGTAAGTTAAATTTGTCTGTGGTGTAAGCGTAATAATCTTTAGGAACTTGAAGTTACAATGAAAACAATTATCTTTTTAATGGCGTCAAAATGTGCCAGTTGAGCACAAATTACTTTGCCAATGTCACATAGAATAAAAAACCTTTATAATTTCTTTATGTCCGTCTGTCTTTATGTCACTGCCGTTTTATTTGGAGTAATTTGAAGGGTAGTTATCTCATGTACAAAAATTATTCGAAGCTATAAATGACAAAAATTTTAAATATTTTACACCCATTCTAATCTTACAGGACTAATTAAATTAAGCACTGAGAAAAACGATAGTAATCTTTGATTCAAAATCTCTATAACAACAATACTTAATCTGTTAATCGGATGCAATACAAATACGTCATTGTTAATCCAATCTGAGTTTTTCTAAAACAGAAGAAAAGCGAATAAATCAATCAGAACAAGAAAAAATTAACAGATAACACTTCTACATTCATAATTTAGTAAAAATTATATGGAAACATCATTTTTTAGTATCAGCATATTAAGAAGTAAACCCATCTTTTATCATATCAGATGATCATATTATCATATTAGACTAGTGGTTGACAAACATTGCCTAATGCCTATTTATACAGATTAAAAATAAAGTAATCCTAAAAAAAAAATGACTAAGTTTTTTCTAAAAATTCATGAAAATATTTTCTTTTATTAAAAATGGAACATTTTAAGTCTTAATGACTTAAATTATTTTAAAAGTTACACTCTTCGTTTTAACAAAAATACGAGTATGAATAATCTGCCGTTATAAAAAATAAATAGTATGAATCGTTCAATAGCACTGAAAGCTTCAGAATTCAATATTTTAAATTATTTCTAAGAATAATAAAACACAATTCTTTTAGAATTTTTTAATGCACAAGCTATTTTTACCTATTTTGGCATGTGATTCTTTTGTTGCATGTTAATATGATTGCGTAAACTTATAAGTGATATATAATAAGTTTGATTTGATTTATACATTTTCAAATATGAACAAAATGTTTGAGTATACATTGGCAAGATATTTTCTGAGATAATCAGTTTTTAATGACGACGACGCGTTTGGTTCAGTTTGTAGTGACCCTACCTGGATGTAGGATACTTTTAACTACACGTTCAGCAGAAACGTATAATTTTCATTTATGTAGAAAGTTATGAAGTAAAATTTCCATAGTTTCATACTTAAATCATTTTATTTTGATCCCTCGTGACCAGGTGAGTTAAATTCTGAGTGACCCTTCAGTAATAGAATATTCATAAGTGTTAAAGTTTGACTTTCTATGCCATAAACAACGTTGAAACGGAACAGCTATATCAATTTCAATATACTTAAGCTTAACCAATATTTAAATAATTGGTATTCTCTATATAAGCAATCCTTGCTTAGCGTAATTATTCCAGTTAAGACACTAAATCTTACTACTATAGGAATGCGATATTTGGATGAATATAAATAAATATGTTGCGACATTAACACAAAGCACCATCTAGTTCCATGCTAAGCTACGAGGCTTATGTTATGGGCACCAGATAGTTAATACACTACATATATATATATATATATATATATATATATATATATATATATAACTTTAAATACATACATGTTATAAATATAAACACCCATGACTGGAGTACAAACATTCGTGCTCATCACACAAATGAATGTCCCCAGCGGGATTCGTACCCCCGACCGCTGGCACAGCTGGCACAGCTTATGTTGTGTTTAAAAAACAAGTATAATAAATTAAAAAATGATGAAGCTGTTCATAGGCTATCGAATTTCAGTAACAAAGCTTGTTTCTCTCTCAATGTCAATGAGGTGAAGATTTGAGATAATTTAATCTATACATATAATAAAATTCTGAGTTGAATCTGTACATTAAATATTTTTTAGAGATTATTATTAAAATAGTCATTATTATTGATATAGAGGCCGAATCTATAGTTTTTAGAATTTTTGTCTGTCTATCTGGGAACGCATCACGAGAAAATCACTGGACAGATTTTGATGAAATTTGGTATGATGATAGCTGGTTATCCAGGTCAACATATAGGATACTTTTTTCCGCGGGAAAATATCTCATTTCTAAGAAAAAATACAAAAATACAAAAACTGCATTGTAAGAGTATACTAATATGTAAAACCTAAGAATTTGGTTTTTGGTCATCTGAACGCGGGCGGAGCCGCGGGCAATTCTAGTTTATACATACGAGTATATAGATGAAAAGTAATTGCTATATTTAATTAAAGCTGCCTCGCGTATTTTTTAAGTATAATTGTTATTAGTCTCCTCCTTATAGTCGTTGCGTGATATTAGATAGCCTTTAACAGCCTAAATGAATAAGTAATAAAATGTAGAAAGAAATATTTAGATAAGGGTGGTATTTCCAGATAATTATATTAACTGCCTCGGTGGTGTAGTGGCTAGCATGTACGGCACATGTACACCCAGAGGTCCTAGGTTCGAGTCCCGGGTCGGGTCAAGTTTAGTTATTGAGTCTTTCTGTATAGTAAGCCTCAGCAACAGCCCGGAGTTGGGAACTTGGCGGAGAGCACGTAAAGACGTCGGTCCTGCCCCTTAACTCTCACTGGTGGTGTCGAATGTTCGTCCCACTAGAGTATGAGAGTGACAGGAATAGAAAGTGCACTTGTGCACTATAATATCTCCTGCGCAGTTGGCTAGTCTCAATGAGATTGGCCGCTGTGACCGGAATCGGTCAGGGGAACATCATCATCAGTTTCAGATATTAAATATAATTTTGCTTAAGCCCTTAACCCTTCCTGTGTTCACTTTACATTTTTTATATACTGAGTCTAGAAGCCAAGCCATACTGACAATATTTTTAAAAAGCCTTAATAGCATTAGTCAATCGCTATTCATTTAAGATTAATTTGTAACTTATTTTAATTTTTTAATCATATTTATGAATACATTTAAAACTAGTACCTTAACTTTAATTAAATTGAATAAAAATAAAAAATGGTTGAACCCATTTGAATTTTTTTAACTGTTGATTGTTAAAATAATATTTATTTATATATTGGAAAAGATGCCCAGAAAGGGGAGAAAAATAAAAGAGCTTTTTTCTATAGGATTTTTATATAAAGTCAAATATCACAAGCAAATTTAATGGGATAGGGCAGCAGCATCTGTGGAGTAAGCTAGTTATTTATAAAAATGTCGTGGCTCGTATATAATCTTTTACAACAGTATTATTTCTACCATAGTTATACTCTTTTAGTTTATTACTTTGCTGTCAATAGCAAGGCACTATATTTTACAAGAAAATGAATTAGCGTACTTTCTAAATTGTAATTAATAATATAGCTCTTAAAGCTTATTTAGCTTACTTTAATATTTCAAGATTTAAGATATATAATAAAAAAAAATCAGGAAGAATTATAAGTTAAAATATTTCAGATTTTAATTAAAAAGTGTACTTGACAGGGCTAGTTTATTTTAAGCTTTCTAACGTTTTATTAAATTTTGTTGTTCTAGCCATATTTTTATTTATAAAAAAATTGTAGAAAATAGGTATCGTTGCTCCAATGAGTGTAACGATATCAAGGGGACTTAATAATAATTTATGGGACTATAAAGGGGTAGTGAAGAATAGTAAATTGCTTATTTAAATACATTACAGCTCTCAGAATTTTCATTACGACAATTGGCATCATTTACATTTAAATTAAGTAATATTTCGTCAACTTGAGGAACCTGCTAATAATTTCTTCGATTTAATGAAATATATATATATATATATATATATATATATATATATATATATATATATATATATATATATATATGAGACACGTTTGACTCAGTTTGTAGTACTTGTTGTGCCAGCGGTCGCGGCTTCAAGTCCCGCTGGAGGCATTCATTTATGTGATGAACACGAATGTTCGTACTCCAGTCATGGGTGTTTATATTTATGATATTCATTTATTTAAGGTTATATATGTGTAGCGTATCAACTATCTGGTATCCATAACACAAGCCTCGTAGCTTACCATGGAACTAGAAGGCGTTATGCGTTAATGTCCTGACATATTTATTTATAATGGGCTAAATAGGCCTACGTAAAAGCTTCAGATTTACACACACTCTGTCCTGTAATCCAATATAAAGGGTTACGGTCAACTGGTCGTTATATTGCAAATAACTACGAGAGTACCGGAAGTCGCAGAGACGCTACTTAGCAATAAAATGTAACTTCCTTATAGCGTGCAAGAAGGCAAGTGCTCAAGTCATAATTCAAGTCGCTATGACACTATTAAGTAGATAATTTAGTAGCTTATACTGTAATTAGTAATGTTCATTGTTCAGCTTAAGTTGATTTCAACTTAATCTTACACGTTTATCTATCGTGTTTAAAGTAACAATATACGTGGGTCTTCCTTCCTATTGTATTATTTGATTTGTTTAGAAGCGGAAAACGTTCTATAATAGCTTGGTGATAAAAAAAATATTATTTATAAATATTCTTTAATGTTATAGTTATTTAAGTGAGTTAAAAAATATTTCAACTCTATGATTATACATACTATGCGAAATGAAGGAGGCAAAAAGGCGTCGTGGCAGATATTCTCTTTCCACCCCTTAATTACACAGAGGGGGCCGAGTTATGGGCCCATATTATTAAAATTTTTATATATATTAAAAATTTTTATTAAATAATATATGTATATTATTAAAAATTTTAATTAAATAACGCAACATGGTTTTCTCCCAATACATTGTACAATAAATACAAAAGATATTGATACATGCAAAACTGCGATAAATATTTACATATATTGTTGATATTAAAATTTTCCTGTAGTGGGTTTCGAAGCTACTATGTTCGGAAAAGTAATTCTAAATATGCCAAAAAATCGTTTATTCTTTTACGTATTATCTATTCGCAACAGTCACATAATGTTCCTGATCCCATATGAGGTAATTTGTGCTTATGTAGTGTCGGCTAGGTATTTGACGCAATAAGTATCTGTTACGATTAGCTTATAAAATCATTTTAAAAAAGAAATTGGATTTGAGAAAAGATATATATATATATATATATATTATGGCTCATAATGAGTTTAAAAATATAAATTTATCTGTTAGTCGTTAACTTGGGAAGGGTTCTACTTATTAATGAATACCTTATTTTGAAGACAGATTTAGACAAAGTTCAGCTACTTGCCTAAACTTCTTTTTATCGAGAGAAAGTATAGGAAAGTGCGTACGGTTTGACTTTTTGACATGAGTATTATGTGAGGGAAGTAACTGAACGGACTACTATTGCAATTACGAAAGTTTATATGTTTGTACGTTTGTTACTCCTTTTCTCTGGAAAAGCTTACAGTTAACTATGACCAGGATGGAGTAACACTTAGGCTTTATAACAAATTGGATTGCTTTAGAGAACTTTCAACAATACGAATATATAGTTTTTTTTTAAATAAGTAATAACATCCAATTGGAAGATGACTAGAGTAATAATTCTAAAAATATTACCCTAATTTATTACTAAGTAAATAGATAGAGAACTATCTTCAACTACTGTAATGATGTAACAAGTCAAATATCAACTGGAAACATTCAAATCTTAATTAATCTCGAAATGAATATAATATGAAGCTTCATTTTAACTCTGTTCTTATTGAATTTTTACTTAATCATTTAGTATTTTTATTATTATCTTTTAAAAGATAACACCTTGAAATACTTTTCTAATATTATTTATAACTAACGACTCTTCATTGCTTCGCTCGGGTATAGGGAATCAACCTAGGGACGAATCCCTAGGTTGATTCTCATGCAAACTTTCATCCCCATTTTCAATCCTATAAGGGATAATTTACGGGTTTAAAACTATCCTATGTTATTCCCAGGCTCTCACACTATATTTTTACCAAATTTCATCGAAATTGGTCCAGTAGTTTTGAGTTCATGTTTTACAAACATACAAAAATACTAATATAATAGGAAACCTTACAATAATAGTAAAATTATGTAGGTTTTCTACACATTAACCAAGTTTTGAGTAAGCGTCCAAAAATAAACTTTAATTTTTTTTGAAAATCTTATAATAACTAAAATAATTCCTATAAAGTAACGGTGAATAATGTTATTATAATATTTTTGCACAATAAATTATCGGATAGAGATATAACCATTATAATGTTGTACAATTAAGCTCATAATTACTTAGCATAATAATAAAACTTATCGTTTGTATACGTTTTAACAAAGTTATTACATCGTCAAGAATACTATAGAATACCAGAATGCAGTCACGAAACGACATGTTTAGTAATAACTATAAAAGTCTTGAATACGTATTTGACTCTAATTTTATTGTATACTAGCGACTCTCCCACGCTCCGCTCGGGTTCGTCCCTACTTACGTTTTAACATTTACTTTAGAAAAAGTATCCTTTATGTTGACCCGGGTAACTAGTTATCATCATACCAAATTTCATAAAAACCCCTTAAGTGGTTTTTGCGTGATGCGATAACAGACAGACAGACAGACAGACAAAAATTCTAAAAACTATAGATTCGGCCTCTGATAATAATGTCTATTTCAATAAGACTTTTCAAAAATATTTAATGTACAGATTCGGCTTAGTTACAATTTTATTATATGTATAGACAATAAAATTGAATTTCAGATCAAAAATTGTGGAAATCTTAACGCTGGTGTGGGTCTATAGTATTATAAACGTCCTTCAAAGACTTATGAAACTACCCTTATTGAAAGCTGTCATATCCTTATGTCTAAGAATTTGTAATTCTGCGTATTATATATAGCCTTGTTATTGATATCTCACAGAATATCGACGTAAGTTAGTAGGTATCTATACTGTATATTTCTTTCGGTATACTGAAGGCGTAATAGTCCTTGCCATTATAGAGTTTTTACTTCCCCCTTAGTTATCTGATATAGAAAAATATTGAGAAAAGTAGGCTATCTACTGCTCTACTTCGAGTTTAGTCAACCTTTTACATATAACTACTATATGGGCAGAGCCGGTGAAGAAGCTAGTACATAATAATAACTCTTCAACCTATAAAATATCTTATTGCATATATAATCACGTTAGATCCTTACTACGTAAAGGAAAACCAACAAATAAGCTCATTTTTGCATCTAAAGCATTAAATTGGAAAAAATATGTTATATTAAAAAAAATTGTCAGTTAAAATCTTTTTGAGACGACACTTAAGAGTGTACTGTATAAGTACAGCATCTGGCTCTGCTTTATTCGTACAGTATTTTAGGAGAATTATCCATTGACCCTTATCATAATACGTTGGACGCGGCTTATTGAAAGCCGTGTAACCGTTGCCGTATTTCTGTGCGGTTGAAATTTTGTTTATACCCTATTTCCGTTAGATATATGAGCAGTATTCGATTCTAGATTTAGATTTTATTGTTTGATAATAATTTGATTTCAGGTAGTCTATGCAGAATTAAATTGAAGTGTCTGTTTGTAACGTCGAAATAAAAGTTTTAAAGTTTTTTACTAAATGCATATGAAAATATATACTGTACTAATAAGAGAAACACAATTTTTAAACTTTTTGTCTGTTTGTCTGTCTGTTTGTTTCGGATAATCTCCAAAACGGCTGAGTTGATTTTGACGGGACTTTCACTAGCAAAATAGCTGATATTATAAGAAGTAACGTAGACTACTTTTATTTTAGAGAAAGAATTAGGGCTCTGCTCAAGAAAAGTTAATGATAGGGACGCACTCCAGCGAAGCGAAAGTAAGTCGCTATAAATCCGCAAATAATAAAATCATTCAGTTCTTCAATGTCTTACCGTTGTTTGTAGCTCTTCAAGGAGAGGGGAATAAGGTCGCACTCCACAAACTTGGCTAAATGCGCATCCATGACAAATGACCTCTCACAAAAATAACATAACCGATATAAAATATGTAAATGCTTTGCCCTAACACATACTAATTTCCGTATAATTACCTGTAATGAAGGACTCTAATGTTTGCCTCGTATGAACCGCAAAAAAATTCTATAGTCAAATAAAAGATAAGGGTAGCATTCCGTGCATGTGAGGGGTGGAACTAAGTTAAGTCCACGTAAGCGTGTGGTGGTATTTCTAGATAAATCTTTAAAATTGAGATATTATACGCTGAGAGCTTCAAAACTGCTTTTAACGTAAATTATTTACAAGATTATATATAACGTACATACATATATTATGTAGAGTAATTTTTGAGATATTTTTGATACCAGGCGTTTGGCCTCAAAAATAATTTTATTCCTCATAGAAATTTTTGCGATAAAATGAATGTTGTAGATTGGATATCTGTTAAAACATATTGTAATGCTACAGAAGTCGAAACCCTCAGTTTGCGAGTCAGACTTTCACTTATCCAATATGATATTTTTGGTCTAAACTTAAAAGGTAATGAAGACTAAACAGAAATATAGTACAGGAAGTTCATATAACTCAATTATAACTAATATGTCTAACATAAATCTCGCCCACGTAAAGCTGCCTGACTGATAAAATTTACATCATATTCGGTAGGCTTTTTGATCCTATTAACTTTAAACAAGCTTTCATTAGAAAGTAATTTCTAGCAAGAATTCAAAGCTACGGGAGGTACTTTATGTAATATTTATATAAAGATGACATAAGAATTTAATAAAGTATTAATAACTTTGGTACCACGTAAAAGCCGGGCTATGAAAAAGCTTATTACCTTGCAATATGGCCTAAGCTCTTAAATATTATCGTAATTATCAATAAAATTGGCGCCGTATAGAAAGTCATAAATATTTATACTCCATTTTCACAAGTCGAATATTTTGTTATAAGAAGTTATTTATATATATTACACTAGCAACTTACTCCTCGTACGCGGATTTTGTTTGCAATTTCATGGGGTTAAATTTTTTTGCGCGGAACCCTAATCATTTTTCTTAAATAAAAGTAGACAAATTACTCCTTATAATATCGGCTATCTGCCAGTGAAAGTCCCATTAAAATCGATCCAGGAGTTTCGGAGACTCTCTGGAATAAGCAGACAGACAGACAAACAATTTTAAAATTGACTTTTTTTATTATAAATAGATAGGTACCGTATTTCATATGAATTTAGTAAAAAGCTGTTATTTTGATATTACAAAAAGACACTTCAAGTTTATTTATCTAGATTATAAATTAATTTTTAACAAGTTCTATAAAGTATGAACGAACCTTGTATTATTAACCTCCTATTTAAGAGAATCTTATTCTCTGTATAAAATTAATGAAATAATGGTTTTTCTAAATATGTTGCATTTTCATGAATGCTGTTTTATTTTGCTTCTTATCTTAATTATACTTTTCTAAATTTGTTATTTTGAGAAATTCTCGTAAAATTTGTATAAGTATTTAACTACTTAGTTAATAAAAAGGTACAATAACTTTGAAATGACTTTAAATATTACTATTTTATTCTTAGGTTAGTTTAATTTTTAAAATTTAAATCTATACATATAATAAAATTGTAAGTAAGCCAAATCTGTACTTTGAATATTTTTTGGAAATTCTCTTTGAAATAGACATATTATCGATACAGAGGCCGAATCTATAGTTTTTAGAATTTTTGTCTGTCTGTCTGTCTGTTACCGCATAACAGAAAAACCACTGGAGGGATTTTGATGAAATTTGGTATGGTGATAGCTGGTTATCCGGGTCAACATATAGGATTTTTACCGCGGGAAAATATCTCATTTCTGAGAAAAATTACAAAAACTGCATTGTAAGAGTATACTAACATGTAAAACCTAAGAATTTGGTTTTTGGTCATCTGAACGCGGGCGGAGCCGCGGGCAATGCTGGTTTTAATTAAATCTATTCGCGATCAACGAATATATCACGTAAAATATACAAAAAATATCTCCTCCTTTTTGATGTTGGCTAAAAATAACACTAAACCACCTTGATTTACTGATGCCTTTTAATTAAATACGTTACGTCGTACACTGTTATTGTACAAATAAAATTGATATTGTTTTTCCGTATAGCTTTAGTACTTATAAATATGTATATAATAAAGTATGAACTGAATATTAAGTATTTTGATATTAGAAATAGAATGGTAATTTATATATATATATATATATATATTATATATATATATATCTCTTCAAATGAAATTAGATAGATTAAAATAATATTAAAACTAATTACATTCCTTTGCTATATTCACGTGACTACGGCTAAATAGCTTATTTAAAAGTCCATTTTATGCAAAAAAGTCATATAAGTATATTTTTTGATCCATTTCAGTATGAAAATATGACTAACCAATAAACTCATATTGTTTATATTATATATACCAGAATTAATATTACAAAGAGGTAATCTGTAAGTTTGTGAGTTTGTTTGTAGGAAGTAATCTCTGACTATTGAACTAAGTATTGAACCGATTTTGATAAAATTTGGTAAAATGATAGTTTTAGATCCTAGGAAGGACATAAAATAATTTTTATGCTGTAAATCATCCTTTAAACGAGTGAAAATGGGGATGATAGTTTGTATGGGGAATGAACCTAGGGACGAACCAGAGCGAGTCAAGGGTGAGTCGCCACTCGCTAGTGTTGTATAATCTGCCATTATAATACAAAATATATGACAAAAATGTAAGTTTTATAATAACATTTAATTAAAATAATAAATTCCATCGGGCTTCTAGTTTAGAAATTATTTCGCGTTTGTAGCATTTTTTATCAACTATAGTTGTCCCTCGATAATGCCCTCGTCGATATCAAAGGCGCCCACAGGGAACACAATTCAATTTGGGACAAAAAATAACCAATACATCGTATCTCTTATTATTTATTTTTAAGCTCTTTCATAACAGTTCCTATTTACAAAATCATGTAATATACTTAACTTGAAGTAAAGCTTTTAAATTAAGTATATTAGATTATTAATTTAAATATAATTTATATATTATATATCCATTTAATAGATCCATTTAATAAAATTTTATTAAAGTTTTGAAAGAAGGCTTTATTTTATTTTAAGCTTAAAATTTGTTCAAACAATGAGGATTAACTATTTATATAAAAAACAATAGATAGAGGCTTCTAGAACAGACTTCTTCACCTTTGATATTTGATACTGAGGATTTGTCTAAATATTAACAAATATGATAAACTAGCAAAACCCGAGGGTTCGCTCGCTCTAAAACTACAAAAAATATCTAAAAAGGTAGGTTTTCACAAACTTTCATCCCCTTTTTACCCTCTTATGGGATCATCAAAAAATGCTAGAACACGTATTTATTTAATTGTATTGAAAAGCATTAATACCAAGTTTCAACTAATTCTGATTGAATTTAAATATAATTGTATATTCTCTAAACTATTACTCTCTAGATCTCAGACAGATGGACAAAATATAAGAAAAAAATTGTTAAGAAGTTATTTAAATACATATACATAATATGATGATGTGGCAAAAACAATGGTTCACCACGCTGGCCAATTGTGGGTGGACTTTACATACCTTCCGAAAACAAGTTCGGTTTTCTCAGACAGACAGAAGTTCGGTTTAGTTACTATATTTTTCCCCACCATAAGCCTAGTGATTTAAATGAAACACCAGATCCGAGTATATTGATACATATATATATATATATATATATATATATATATATATATATATTGATACATACATATAGCAAATATTAGTTGCTAAGTTTATTTCGCGGTAAAATATGTTTTTTTTTATACTGAAAAGCAATGGTAAAGTAGTTTTTTCTTACATATTACCTCTTATTAAATCCTAGCTTAATAAAATTTTACATAAATGTAACTACTACTAACTTACGCTCTGATATTATCATTTTAGTCATGAATCTGATGCTATTAGAGATTTTAAATAAAACATTTTTCGGATGTTTCACGAATTTATTTTGATTTTTGAAAAAAACCGAAAAAATATCTGAAAAAGTTGGTTTATATAAATGTCAATTTAAAAAAAAAAATCAAATTCGCGTAAATCTAAGAAAGTATTAAGCTACCAAAAATTTTATAGAAAAATAAAATGTATAGTTATGATATAGGCTGCACGTGATACGTTATAGCCGCTATATTTCCTACCACTTGACGTGAAACGGCGTTGTTAGGTAAGAGGGTATGTCACCACAATAAACCTTTACAAGTGTCTAACGCTCACTTCACAATGAAGTTTATTTCTCAAAACTATAAAAAAAAGAAATAAATCTGATTTAAATCTTCATATTAAATTAGCAACGTCTTGGCTATGTCGGTGACTGTATAGTCTACTGTTTAGGTCTAGCAGTTGGGTCTGAGCCTTAAGAAATCAGTTAGGATAATTTATTATATGTATATTGATAAACGATTATTTTTTGTAGTGTATTTAATTTGTGAATTTAATTCATTTTTAGCTGCATAACGAAATTTCCAGCAGCTTGGCAAAACATATTATACCAGTGTTCAAATCAAACTAATACATAGAAAAATTACTTGTACTCTTCATTTATAACAAGCAGAGAGCCCTATGGGATTTCTCATCGGTATTATAAACAAAGGCTTAACATAAAATTTCACAATTTTAACCAAGGATTAAGAACTTTTGTATTTTCATCTTCTATTTAACCCCTTTAGGGAATGAATTTTTAAGTAAATTTAAATTGTTAATGCTCTAAGTTTGGTTCAGTTGTGATTGCGTAATGCTTCGATAAGACAGGCCGTTGTTAGAAAAGGATAGTGTAACTTAAAATTTTAGGTACATTTTTCGTAAGACTAAAAATCTATGAAAATATTCAACTTATTAATTCAATTATATTTTATTGTATTGCTTTTTTAAATTTAAAGAACATTTAATTCAATATTATAATAATATGTAAATAGAAATCACGATTATATTTTGCTGTAACAAATTACATCTTTAAATTGGAAGGTTATTGATATTTTTAAATATACGAAATCAGAATATTTGTTAGTCTGTTGCAATCGAGGAATGTTTATACAATTTATTATGAACTCGCCTTTACACTCAACATAGCACGTAGCTAAAGGAAAGCGAAACACATTTCAGCCTTCAGTTCAGTGGATCAGACTTTATTGTACGGTCAAATGCTTGAACTGTTTCACATTTTTCCCACATATTACGAAATACGTTAAATTTTATTATTTTTCGATATTTTTTTGCTAAAATGTAATATTAATGTAATTCTTAGATTAAAATTTTGTAACGCACTAAAATTAGTACATACATATTTTTTTATTACATAAAAGAAAAATGTTATTGTGGATAATCGTATTTTACTAATAAATATTAAAGAAAAAATATTACCTTTTAAAGTACGCTGAGAGTCTCTAAAAGATCGTTTGTTTTTATATCTACAAGGGCAATAGGCTCTAAAAGAATGAAGGTCCAATCTCTTAAGAGCATTTACTTTAGTCTTCTTGTTTTAAACTTTATTTCAATTTCCAAATTGCTGTCATAATAGAAGAGTGACCGCTGATATTTATCTTACAAAATTTCTATTATAATTTTAGTAGAATTATGGCTCGTGTAAATAATTTGTAAAATTATTATAATGCCCACCTTACCGATTTTAGGTCACGGCAGCTATTCCACTGATATTTTAACATTTAAAGTACGATAATTTAAAATTTCACTTAGCATTTAAGGCCCATTGGGGGCATGCCAGCTTTCGAAACAGAGGATGTGGGTTCATATTAAGGGATACATGCCTTTAAGAGTTTCATTTGCTAATCACATATTCAACTTGATTACACTTACAGTGCACAAAACACTATGAAAACCTTGCAGACTCAGAGAACTTAATGAAATTTTAATATAATTCAAAATGTAAGAATAGTATTGCTCTTTATATAGGTATTTTTATCTAGTTAAAGAAAAAAAAAACTTTATATATAATGCAAATATTGTAGGAACATTTATTATTTTAACAAACTTACACTATAGTATAAATACGTTTCTCAATGTCTGGAGGGATAAACCTGGAACTACTTACAAAATCGATTCTAAAAAATCCTTAAGTGATACGAAAGTTATACTACCCTTTAGTAACGTGCTTGTAAAACTAAAAGGTATAACCAAAACTCAAATTCAGAGTTTTCTATGTACTTATATGTTCCAGCGTAATTTATATAAAAGCTGCTTAAAAGCGGCTTACCCTCTCTTTTCTTGGGTGCATTCCCTAAGAATGAACATGTACAAAGATTTTTTTTTAAGCTAGGAACCTTCGAATCTTTACTCAACAAAGTTTTATCATAATCGGATGAGAGATAGATGTGTGTTAAAATATATCAATTAATAATTATAAATTACAAGTAAATTGTTATAAACTTCGATAATATACTATTAAGTAAATGTCCAACTGTATGTACATTGTACACTCGAGTTAAACGAGGGTAAGTCACCAGTCTTTCTATAAAAATGGTCAGTGCATGTGCACTGGCCGTTAAGCCCCACGTGAGCGGTAAACCCTCTGGCCTCTGATAATAAATAAATAAATATAAATAAATATGTTGGGACATTAACACACAACACCATCTAAGTCCATGGTAAGCTACGAGGCTTATGCTATGGATACCAGATAGTTGATACACTACACATATATAACTTTAAATACATACATAATATTATAAATATAAACACCCATGACTGAAGTACAAACATCCATGCTCATCACACAAATGAATGCTCCCAGCGGGACTTGAACCCGCGACCGCTGGCGTAGCAAGTAGGGTCACTACAAACTGAGCCAAACGTGTCTTTCTGATATTTGTGAATAGGGCCAATCACCACAATAATATGCATGATTACATCACAAAGGTTGTTTAAATTTCGTCGATGTTAAAATAATTAAATTAACATAATATTATTGAAAGTGTAGCGTCTGCTCCAATAAGCATGTATTTTGATATAGTTCCATTCCAATTACGTATCAGTTTAAACCATTTTCAATGCTTTATCTTTATGACACGGTTCAATAACCACTGATGCGTTGTCGTGATTTATCTTGGATATATTATTTTATATATGTTAACTAATTAATAGGAGGTAATGGTAGCGCAGTGGTTTTTTTATAGTTAAATAGTGGCAAGCGAACAGACGGTCCACCTGATGGTAAGTGGCTATCGTCGCTCGTAGACATCTGCAACATAAGAGGGGTTGTGAATGCATTGCTGGCCTCTAAGGGACCTAAAAACATGACTCTTGAAGAGCCTCACATTACAGTGCTCAGGGAAAACCTCATTTTGCACGTTCCAGGTAAAAACGAACGAGATGTACGAACATTTGTACGATGCCAAGCATTCAAAATTTGGTGCGGTGATAGAAACGTGATGGTGGCACCAGATCAAAAAGTTCATCAGAACAATCTCCATTATACAGACGATAGAAGACATAGAGAGCCAAGATCTCTCAGAAGGCTTATACACTTGCTTGGGAATCCATGTGAAGCGGGTTCAAATCGTAGGTTTGCACACCTGATATTTATCACCATGATTACCACTTCTCCCATGGTAAAGGTCATGAGATATCACATCATGAGGAAACCTCATGTCTGAAGGAATCTAACAAGTTTGCGAAAGACATGTGAAGTCCACCCACCCGCACTTGGCCATGGCGGTGGACTATGACCTGATCCCCCTCGTATTGAAGGGAGACCCGTGCTCAATGTTAAAAAAGATATAAATACAATAATAATAATTAGTTAGTTACTTAGTATTTTAATGCCTAATTTTATTTTATCAAAATACAATTTCTAGGTAATTATTTTTTCACTATAGTAATAATAATTTCCATAACATTGAGCTTTAATTGACTAACAATATAGTTAGAAAAACGCCTAAAGATTTCTGAGAAGGTTGAGTCGGTGAAGTTTTTAGTCATAAATTATAATTTTATGTACATAATACGATTTACAATATACAGACCAAATATATGTAATGCGTGGGAAATATAAAGAATGAAGTGTTTTAATAAAAAAATATCCATATTTTGTATTTCTCGGCTGAAAAGATCTGGATTAAAATCACAAATATCGATTATAGTCTAAAATAGCACAAATATTACTTTTTATCCCGGGAAAATGTACGGTTCCCGTGGGATATCTATACTTACCGTTAAAAAGTGTCTAGGGTACCTACCTATCTAGATACCGTTAGTATTTTTACATATTACTAATCTCTCTGCTCGGACCAACATATATTATTATAAAGTTAGGTTAGGCCGATGACACACATACAACTATATTTTTTGCAATTATTCCGCTTCATTGTTTTAATATAATGAATTTTCACCTGTCACACTCAATTATAATTTATTGCTTCATAAATTCACCTGTATGAAATTCGAATCTTCCTTGCGATAAACATTTTCCAACCGAATACTTGGTACGAGTATATTTAACTTTCTTATTCAGTTTTTTGACGTTGTATGAAAATGAAATATGACTCGTTTTGTATATAAATGTGTTAACGGCTTGCATTCAAGAGAAGAAATAGAGATATCAATATTTAATTTGGGAATCAGGTAGATACTTATTATAGCAAACACTTTTCTCTTATACGTAGAATAAAGATAGGGCGAACATGAATAAAATATCTTTTGATTATTCTCTGTCTTGCCTACCAGAAATGTACAGAAAACAAAGCCACTAGGGAGTTTTTACTAAATTTCTAAATCTAATAGACTAAATAATCGATAGTTATATTAATTTCGATTTCTAGGTCAAAATTAATAATCGATTTTTAGAAGGTAGTAATTTTTCAGGAAGTTATAGTCTTAATTTAATATATAATTTAACTATATACATATATTATTTGGGATAGTAGTTGCTATACATGGGACTGAGGGATTCATATAAATCATCAGTTATTACATGCGGTTCTCTTATATTCTATCACTTGACCATCAGCGTGTTAAAAATAGAAAGTTACAGCATGTCATATCATACTCGTATCTATGATGTTTGGTGTGCACATAGTAGTGCAGTGCCGGATTTAACCTTAGCGCCGCCCCTGGGCATAGTAAAAAATGCCGCCTTATTATTGAAATTTTTCATAAAATAGGTAAGTTTTGATAAAGTTTTTTTTAATTATTCATTTTTTAAAAAACGCATTTTTCCAAAAATGTACTAGAAAAAATTTTTTAATTCATTTTTGGGAAAATAGAAAAAGCATTTTCGATAACGCGAAGAAAAAATTTTTCCGACCCTCTGAATTTTGCCGCCCCTAAAAATTTGCCGCCGTGGGCACTAGCCCCGAGTGCCCCTAGTATATAGTATAAATTCAACACTGTAGTAGTGATATATAACTTTCTTTCTTTCACAGTACTAAGTATATGTATACTATATTAATTCCTGTTTACAGTAAACACCTAAAAACGAATAATTAATATAAAAGAAAAAATATATCAAGTACGTGCACTCAAAAAAAACTTCCACGAGTCTAATGACACCTCGTTACTTAAAATTCATACAATTAAAAAAAAATACCCTCCTCCTTTAAAAGTTGGATGTAAAAGAAAAAAAAATATTTTCATAAATCTTTCGTAAATCATATTTTTTAGCCAGTCTCATTTACGGGTACATTGCCAGCTCTTTTTAATAACTATAACCTAGTTAAGGTCTGATCCGACGCCCTATTGAAACGCTCCCCTGTTTCCCTCATGACGGCGTCAGTCGTGGGCGAACCGCGCTACCGATATGACCTCAGGTGGAGTGGAAATAGATCATTTTTGTTAATTATAGAATATTCTATTATAGTAAATGTATAGTAATCACTAGAGTATAGTTAGCGATAAATTGCGATTTTAAACGGAAATAGAAGTTTTAGTTTTCGAAACTTGACGGAAATGAAAAATTGAGTAGGCTAATTATTAGTGAGTAAAGTGATTGAGTAGTTTTTATTTTGTTAGTGTTAAAATTTTGTGAATATCGGTAACTGGGACTTAATGAATTCTAAAACTTTTACGACTATTGTGTACAAGAAAAGCTTCGGTTTAAATATATTTAACAGGTAAGTTGTATTAAAAGTACGTAGCTTAGTATTAGCTTTACACGAACTTATTATATAACGAACGAGATACTTGACGACACGTTTGGCTCAGTTTGTAGTGATCCTACTTGCTGTGCCAGCAGTCGCGGTTCGAGTCCCGGTGGGGGCATTCATTTGTGTGATGAGAACGAATGTTTACTGCAGTCATGGGTTTATTTATAAAATGTATTTAAAGTTATATATGTGTAGTGTATCAACTATCTGGTATCCATAACACAGGCCTCGTAGCTTACCATGGATCTAGATGGTGGTGTGTGTTAATGTCCCAACATATTTATTTATATTTATATTTTTATTATTTTATAAAGGGAAAAGAAAATTCAAAGTTTAACAACTTTCAGATTCTTCTTTCTGAGTGTAGACGAGTTTTAGTATGATTACAAGTAACTTATATTCTTACATGCCTTATGCTGTCTAAAAATGTTACTTTATGTTTTGAGTCTAGAATAAGCGAACATTTCTTTTAAATATTATCTAATAGTAATATTATAAAGAAGTAAACTTTGTAAGTTTGTGAGTTTGTTTGTAGGAAGTAATCTCTAGAACTATTGTACGATTTTTTTTCCTTTTCATGGGTTTAATTTTTTTATACAAAAAAGTAGCTTAAGTTACTCCTTATAATATCAACTATCTGCCAGGGAAAGTTCCGTCAAAGTCGGTCCAGCCATTTCGAAGATTAGCCGGAACAAACAGACAGATAGACAAAATTAAAAAACTTTTTTTTTTATAAGAACCGTAATATACTTGTACATTAATATGTATTTAGTGTTGTCTATTTGTAATGTTAAAATAACAACAAATATTGTTATTTTAACATTACAAACAGACACTTCAATTTTATTTGTGTGTCGCTAGTACTCAATATGTTTATTACCATAATATGTTGATCGCTAACTAGCTTATGGCCAAGCTTACAAAGTAAACGCTTGGCTTCGCAAATTTGCATTGCCTGGAGTTCCATGAAAATACACTTGATATTTTACAAGGTCTTCTACGAGTAGTTTCATATCATATTTAATGTGTGATGTAAAAATATCTGTTTATGAAGTATTGAAAACTTTTTTCAAAGGTTAATGTTTCATTTATTATTACATTAATTTTCTACTTTTTTTTATATTAATAACTAGCGACTTACGTTTTAATTGTTTTGAGCGGGACCCAAATTATTTAAAAAAAAAAAAGTAGCTTAAGTCACTCCTCAGACAACATCAGATATCAGATATCTGCTAGGAAAAATTCCGTTAAAAGCAGTCTATCCGTTTCGGAGATAAGCCAGAACAAACAGACAGATAGACAAAAGTTTAAAAAATTATGTTCTGCTTATAAGTACTGTATACAATTTCATATGCATTTAGTAAAAAGTATCTATTTAGATAAGTTATTTTAGATAATGTTTAGTATCTAATATTCCACAAGTACATATTTATATCTACTGGGAAAGAGATAGCTACTACGATATTTATATATACGATCGAAGAGTACTTCGAGCATTTGGGCACAAGAAAATCAATCAAATCAGAACAATATTATGTACTTTTAAAAACATTGGATAATTTGTTCTCGCCTTATACGGAAATTGAATTGCCATACGCCAGTATGAGTTAAAAGGTAAGAAATAATATACCCGTACATTTTGCGTTCATTTTACGTCATTGTAGACGTTCAATCATGCAACTGGGAAGGCCGATGCGGAAATTGTATTTCTACTGGACAATAGCTCTTTCAAATAATGCCTAAGCAGTGAAATAACACTTACATTTCTAATTAAGCATAAGTATTCTAAAAGCCTATTATTTCCTTAGTGAAAAATCTGAAAATATTCATTTTAACGTTTACAGGCCAAGGCTAAGTATGGTCATTGAGTAGCGAAGTTGCCTACGTTTTGAGTAGGAAACATGTTATCTGATATTGTAGTAGTAAAAACTTTTTAATGAAAAATAAAAACCGACTTCCAGGAACTAAAATGTAAACGGAGGTGTCAGAGGTATTTTCAACCGACTTCAAAAAGGAGGAGGTTCTCAATTCGACTGTATGTTTTTTTTTTTTTTTTTTTTTTTTTTTTTTTTTTTTATGTTTGTTACCTCAGAACTCCGTCATTTATTAACCGATTTGGACAATTTTTGTTTTGTTTGAAAGGGTATACTTCCAGATTGGTCCCATTCAAATTTCAAAAAAAAATACCACCCCTAAGGGTGGAAAAACAACTAATAATGAATTTAACCTACTTCTAATTGTCATATTGACTTGAAACTTTGCAAGTATTTCTATTTTCGTTGATAATACAGTGGTTCGGTGTTGTTGACCTGATCTGATGGCAAGGCCAGAAGGTGGATAGGTGGAATTCTTCAACGGCTAATAGTAGATACTTTGAGTTTGGGCTTATTTTGTTTGATTTGACAAGCCTAACACGTTAGAATCCTTACTTTGCTACTACTGTCTACACTAAAAGGGAAAAATAAAGACTTTTTAACAAAAAAATAAAAACCGACTTCAAACAAAAGCACTAAAAAGTGAAAAATAACTGATTGGTAGTTTTCATTTACTATACATACCTAATCAAATATTTTCGAAGTCGGTGTGCTTTGGCTAAGTAATTAAAGCCTACCTATCAAATACGTACCTAATCAAATATTTTCGAAATCGGTGCCAGCCCATACAAAGCAAAGCACACCGACTTCGAAAATATTTTATTAGGTATGTATAGTAAATGAAAACTACCAATCAGTTATTTTTCACTTTTTAGTGCTTTTGTTTGAAGTCGGTTTTTATTTTTTTGTTAAAAAGTCTTTATTAACGATATTGTCTAAAATATACGTGAAAATCTGCTTGGAGAACGTACGTGAGGTAAGTAATCTTTTGAGGTACCTTGATTACCTGATGCTTGGAAATTGGCTGTCTAACCAAGTTACCAGGTAGGTATGCGATATTAGTACATACTAACACTACCCAATCGTTCGTCATTTCGTTCGTCAGAAAATACGTGACGTCTGGCGGCCCTGGGATCTTGGACTGACTGTTATTACACTCACTCATATTTGATCCTAGAAGAGTGAATGCCTTTGTCTTGGTAGTGAAGAACTTCTCCACGCTTGTAATAAATATGAAAAAGTTTATAATCAACTTTTGTTGAAGAAGTCCACTTTACTTTTCAATGAAGAATTAAATCAAAGAAATAAGATCAAAGTGGTGTCTCAACTAAAAGTCATTTTCGATAAGATCTAAAAGGAATTAATCTTTTAGATAAAAATTATATTATGAATATATGTATGAATATATATAACGAAATATTAGCCCTCTGACGAATGTAAAAGCTAATACTTTGGATTAACAAAAACTAAAATATACTATATTGTTTGTGAACGTAAAACAACGCAGTACTAGAAAAATAAAAATAGTTTTTTGTGAAAAAGTGATATTTTTTGTTTTTTACATTTTGAGCTGTGGGTTACGTTTTTTGTAATGCCTTTGAGCAAAAACCGATATATCGGGTATTCTCTATAGTTGTTATGTCATAGTGGTTTAAAAATAGTTTATTGAAAACGTAAATATGTTTTGACGCAGACGAACATCGCCAAATTCAAAAAAATGGTTAAAGAACGTTTGTGTGCTAAAGGCTATAATACAATAAATGATTTTATAGAAGATGGCACGCCTTGGGAATGAAATGATCGCTTCCAGGCTACTTCAACTTGATAGAAATATTGGAAATTATAATTTTACTTTTAAAAAAAAGATAACAAGTTAATACTAGTCCCGCTGAGTTTCTTTCGCCAGTTCTTCTCAGGTCTGAGGCTTCTTTCCGAACTGGTAGTAGACTCATAACGTTCAGTAAAAAATTGTAATAATTTAATGCTGAATAAAATATTTTAAATTTGAATTTGAACAAGTGTAGTGGATGAATAATACTTATCTTTTTATATATGACTTGTATGCATATCTGATGTACATAATTGTGTATAATGCTAGTTCTAAGTCTTTGATATGGAAAAAATATATTTGCTTTAAATACGTGATATATGTAGGTTTGAATTGTGATTTACAACAGGTAACAAAATAATGACAGCTATTTCTATGTTGTAGGTTGCAGATTCAAGTATATTGACCATATATTATTCAAAAAAAAATCTTCATGGTCTGAGTGTGTGTGTTCGGCTTATGTTTCACAAACATGTTATGAAAAAACGTTATAAGTAGGTACTTTTTCTCTTCCACCACCTCTACATGTAAAATATATTCGGTAAATAGACTTCTATGTAACTTATACATATATTTTTGATTTAATTAACATATAATTAAAAGATTCTCACACACATACACACACACAATAATACACACAAATATATATATATATATATATATATATATATATATGTATATATATGTATATAATATCAGTATAAATGAAGCGTTGGCGGTAACTACTCGGCACATAAATCAGAATAAGCTGCTTACGAGTACGCCATTGCAATTTTTATGTTATTAATTAAATTGGCGGCTCGGTCCCGAAATCGCTGAAATGGTGATTTTTCTTTGTTTAATAAAACTCGTGGGTAACTAGTGAAATTAAATGCGCATAATATTTCCACGTTGATGGGAAGTTACAAAACAGGTGTTTTTTTGAATTAATTTATTAATAGTTTTTAATTACTCATTTCTTTTGAATGTTTTTATTAATAATTAATTCATGTAAAATATTTCATTTTATCGTTTATGTCAAAAATATTAGAGAATATATAAAAATATAATATTTGTACATATACTAAATTAAGATTTTACTTAGAGTAAAATCGTCGTAGCTCATTTTTTTTCATTTTTAGTGAATGATTCTGAAAATTGATAACTCGTATTTTAGTTAATGTTTAGTATTGATTTCTCAGAGGTGAGATATTTTTCCGCAGTAAAAAGTATCCTATATGTTGACCCGGATAACCAGCTATCATCATACCAAATTTCATCAAAGTCTGTCCAGCGGTTTTCTCGTGATGCGGTCATAGACAGACAGACAAAAATTATAAAAACTGTAGATTCGGCACCCGTATCGATAATAATGACTATTTCAATAAGATTTTCTAAAAAATGTTCAATGAACAGACTCGATTCTGATTTTTTATATGTATAGATTATTTTATTTTTAACCGACTTCCAAAAAGGAGGAGGTTCTCAATTCGTTGGAATCTATTTTTTTATGTATGTTCACCGATTACTCGAAGACGCCTGAACCGATTTGGATTTTTTTTTGTTTCTAAGGGTTTACTTTCCAAGTGGTCCCATATAAATTTTATCGAAATCGGTGAAGCAGTTTTTTTTAAATCAACAAATAAATTATTTTTTTAAATAAATTGCTTAATCGGACATGTTATTACAAAACTTTCTTCTAATTACCTGCTTATTACGTCTACACTAAAAATGGATAAATAAAAACATTAAAAAAAATAAAAGCCGCCTGCCAGACACTAAAATGTAAAAAATAACTAAATAGTTTTCATTTAGAATAGATACCTAATCAGATATTTTCAAAGTCGGTGCCAGGCGACAATATTTTAAGATATGAATACTTCCCAGGTCCCATATAAATTTTATCGAAATCATTCAAGCGGTTTTTTTAATCAACAAATTTTTTTTTTTGAAATAAATTGCTTAATTATTAATAAACTTTCTTCTAACAAATTACCTGCTTATTACGTCTACACTAAAAATGGATAAATAAAAACTAAAAAAAAAACAACCAACTTCCAGACACTAAAATGTAAAAAATAACTAATCGGGGGTTTTCATTTAGAATAGATATATAATCAGATATTGTCGAAGTCATAAATGGAATGTGCTCGAAGCGAACCCCTTTTATCACAATTAGCAGATAGATCAATTGGAATTTGTAATATATATCTTGCAAATCCACTTCAGAGTTAGCCAAAGTTATGTGTAATATAGGTAAACATAACATAAGTAAGCGAAACTAAATAATATTATAACTAATGTATAGATAAGAATATTTGTGTAACCTACCAGAGCAACATAGTCGCCCAAGTGACTCAGCTCTTTAAATGAGAATAAAAAAAAATCTCAATCCAAATCAATCAAAATACTGACATAGAATGACGTTTAGCTTTTGTTAAGTACTAACTGAGCGAGATAATTGAAAATTGTGAACGCTTAGAATTGCGTTTCACAATCGCGCTCTAGCTCTCTTGCAATCTAATATGTCTTTATACACGATAACCTAACCTAACATTTCAATGTTCTAATGTTCGCCAGTGGTCGACATTAGTCTATAATCATTATTAAAAAATTTGATAAAAACATATATAAATAGAATTTACTTATCTATATAAAAAAACTGTTTCCAAAACAAAAAAAAATTATCGACAACTCTACTAGTCAATAGTTCCTATACAAAAAAAAAATAAAACGATTGACAAACAGAGGAGAAACAGGCAGTAAAGTGTATTGTCTTTGCCTATTTATATGTAGATTAGCTAATCATAAATAATAATACCGATGTACAGATGTATAATTATTAGTTTATAAGCTACTAGCAGAACCCGCGGCTTCGCTTGCGCTAAAACTACAAAAAAAACTCTTAAGTGGTAGTTTTCATACAAACTTTCATCCGCTATTTTACCCCCTTATGGGATAAATTTCGAAAAATGCTAAAACACGTATTGAATTAATTATATTAAAGAGTATTTATACCAAGTTTCATGTAATTCTGATCATAATATTTTTTTGGATTGTATTATATAGTGTTTTCCTGTGGAAAAGAGACAATCTCCCGCGGTAAAAAGTAGCCTATGTCACTCTCCAGCTCTCCAACTACCTCCACTTAAAAAATCACGTCATTCCGCCAAGCCGTTTCGACGTGAAAGAAAGACAAACAAAGAAACAAACAAACACACTTTCACATTTATAATATTAAGTATGGATATTAGTATGGATTTTACTTTATCATTAAAATCAAAATAAGCTTATTATGAGCACAATTTATGTTTAAATAATTAAATAATTTAAAACACTGAAACCATATTTGAGCAGAATAAGTTATTTATTCTATAATATAAAAATGAATCTCTGAATGTGTTGGTAAGCGCAAATCTCGAGAGCAGCTGAACCGATTTCGCTAATTCTTTTTTTAGAATATTCCTTAAAGTACGAGGATGGTTCTTACTGAGAGAAAGATTTAAAAAAATCCTGAAAAAGTCTAAAAACAACACTTTTCTATACTCCCATACAAAAGATTCGTAATAATAGTTAAAAAGTCAATTTGAACTTTAATACCATATCATAAAGTTTAAGTGTTAGTGGAGAGGTTCCGGGAAGGCAAAACAATTGAGTGACGTTAGTATCGTATTAATATTAATGTCAATATTTGTCAATATTATTAACAAAAAAAAATTTATATGGCTAACGCTGGCTAATAACTATTTATATCTATTTAAAACTTACCTAGCCGCTAGTTGTTCATAAAATATATATATTCTCATACATGTGGGTATACGTATATGTATCAATTAACTTCTGCTTTTGTTTACTGAAAGGCAAATGCTTGCAGATTAGAGGCAATGAACGAAAGAGCCACATGCTTACATTATTCATGAAGCTTAAATGTTGTAAGAATTAAGATATAGCTTTATATGTGCCAGATTTATATTTTCAACCGACTTCAAAAAGGAGGAGGTTCTCAATTCGACTGTATGTTTTTTTTTTTTTTTTTTTTTTTTTTTTTTTATGTTTGTTACCTCAGAACTCCGTCATTTATTAACCGATTTGGACAATTTTTGTTTTGTTTGAAAGGGTATACTTCCAGATTGGTCCCATTTAAATTTCAAAAAAAAATACCACCCCTAAGGGTGGAAAAACAACTAATGATGAATTTAACCTACTTCTAATTGTCATATTGACTTGAAACTTTGCAAGTATTTCTATTTCCGTTGATAGTACAGTGGTTCGATGTTGTTGACCTGATCTGATGGCAAGGCCAGAAGGTGGATAGGTGGAACTCTTCAACGGCTAATAGTAGATACTTTGAGTTTGGGCTTATTTTGTTTGATTTGACAAGCCTAACACGTTAGAATTCTTACTTTGCTACTACTGTCTACACTAAAAAGGGAAAAATAAAAACTTTTTAACAAAAAAATAAAAACCGACTTCAAACAAAAGCACTAAAAAGTAAAAAATAACTGATTGGTAGTTTTCATTTACTATACATACCTAATCAAATATTTTCGAAGTCGGTGTGCTTTGCTTTGTATGGGCTGGCACCGATTTCGAAAATATTTGATTAGGTAT
The DNA here is from genome assembly GCA_947093115.1 of Brenthis daphne. Taxonomy (NCBI): domain Eukaryota; kingdom Metazoa; phylum Arthropoda; class Insecta; order Lepidoptera; family Nymphalidae; genus Brenthis; species Brenthis daphne. The sequence continues at coordinate 1,996,034 of OX352474.1, read as the reverse complement.
GTATTTAATAAGTAGGCTTTAATTACTTAGCCAAAGCACACCGACTTCGAAAATATTTGATTAGGTATGTATAGTAAATGAAAACTACCAATCAGTTATTTTTTACTTTTTAGTGCTTTTGTTTGAAGTCGGTTTTTATTTTTTTGTTAAAAAGTTTTTACTTATATATTTTACACATTTATTTTCACTTTGTTAATCTATACATATAATAAAATTGTAACTAAGCCAAATCTGTACATTAAATATTTTTTGGAAAATCTTATTGAAATAAACATTATCATCGATGCAGAGGCCGAATTTATAGTTTTTAGAATTTTTGTCTGTCTGTCTGTTACCGCATCACGGAAAAACTACTGGAGGGATTTTGATGAAATTTAGTATGATGATAGCTGGTTATCCTGGTCAACATATAGAATACTTTTTACCTCGGGAATATGTCTCATTTCTGAGAAAAAATACAAAAACTGCAATGTAAGAGTGTTCTAATATGTAAAACTTAAGAATTTGGTTGGAGCCGCGGGCAATGCTAGTTTATAATATGTATGTATTCAGTTATGTATGTGTAGTGTATCAACTATCTGGTATCCATAACACAAGCCTCGTAGCTTACCATGGAACTAGATGGTGCTGTGTGTTAATGTCCCAACATATTTATTATTAATTTAAAAATTTTCTCAACCAATAAACTATACACATACACTATGCTTTAGTTATTAGTATAGAGTATGAGCAAATACGAAATTCAAAATGTAACTAAACACATTTTACTTTTACTCGATTTGAGATTCTTTTGCGCTCGTTCTCTCGCACGAAAAAGAAATTAGTAAATTGTTAGAGACGAGTACATATGAGAAATGGAGGTAGGTGGAAATAAAATTAAACTTCTCTTATATAATAAACTTCTCTAAAGAAAGTGAGATGTTGGCAATAAGATAAAGGGACTACCTTGTTAATAGTTATATCAAAGTATTTAGTATTTTAATTTAGTATTTTTTTGAGCGGAAGCGTAATTCTTTTTTAAAAATAAAAGTAGCCTATGTTACTCCATTTAACATCAGCTATCTTCCAGTGAAAGTCCCGTCAAAATCAATCCAGTCGTTTCAGAGATTATCCGGAACAAACAGACAGAAAGACAGACAACAATTAAAAAAAATATGTTTTCCTTATAAGTATCTTATATAATTTCTTATGCATTTAGTAAAACGTCGTTAATTTGACATTACAAACAGACACTGCAATTTTATTTATCTATGTGTATACTCGTAGATGAAATGACGAACTATAACTTCATACTAGCGATCACTCTTGTTTCGCTGGTGGAAGCTAAATTATACAGCAGATGGAAAATTGTTATTTTAAGTAGAACCTGCGTTGAAATAAATCTTTATTTCAAAAGAAAGCTCTTGCTCTCAATACACAAAGGAACTGTGAAAGTGACTTTCAGGAGAATCTACGATATGTGAAATTTAACTTCAAAACAAAGCTTTAATTATTATATACCAGGTTTATTAAGAAATATTTTTTTCAGACAGTAAAATAAATATAGGTTTTCAATCCTCATTTATCAGATCAGCTGATCTGATAATTTTCTTGCTTGCATGTTTTGTTCTCTAGAATTTTTAATTAATTGTTATAGCATGGAAAACACATACAAATTTTCAAACTATTAAAATATAACTATATTTTTAAATAAATATTAAAATAGATCTTTATTTACAATTTTTCATCTCTCTAGTAAATATTACTAAAATATTTTCAACTCAACTTTGTGTCACTTAGTATATTACTTAATAATAAGTTATATATACGATATAGATTCTATTATATACTAGCGGCTAACATTCGCTTCGCTCGGGTGCGATTTTGTTCACAGTTTCATAGGTTTTTTGCGCGGAACCCTGATTATTTTTCTAAAATAAAAGCCAAGTTACTCTTTATAACATCAGCTATCTGCCAGTGAAAGTCCCCTCAAAATTGGTCTAGCTATTTTGGAGATTGGCTAGAACAAACAAACAGAAAGATAAAAAAAAAATATAAAAATAGTTTTTTCTTATTAGTACCATATACCATATTTAAATGATAAATTTAACATGATGTTAAGCACAAGTTATTTAGATATTTTTGCTTCAGTACGGTGGTCGTTGTAGTAAATTAAATATTTCGGTCGGCCATTCAACTTTGATTCCTTTGAAAACTTTTTCAATTATGAAAGAGTAGATTGAAACCCAACAGTTCGATAAACTGATTTTAATTTAACCACTTTATGATTCATTAAGGTTGTATATAGAAGATCGGTATATAAAGTCATTTTATACTATATTGGTAATTCTGGGTTTGATTCTCGCATAAGAGTTTTTGTATGGCAATATGGGTATTTATCTTTCTATGGATTGATTTTAGCCGTCTCATCTTATATGCAGTATCTCGACAACAGAAAGTGGATAGCAAAATAATGATGAGTAAGCCTGAGTATTTACATGAAAAGATTTAATATATATACATATACAGTGTCTTAATGATTTCTTACAATATAAATCTCATCTATACATCTATACAGATAAATAAAATTGAAGTGTCTGTTTGTAATGTCAAAATAACAGCTTTTTACTTAATGCATATTGAATTATATACGGTATTTATAAGAATAACACAATTTTTAAAATGTTTGTCTGTCTGTTTGTCTGTTTGTTCCGGTTAATTTTCGAAACGGCTGGGCTGATTTTGACGGAACTTTCACTGGCAGGTAGTTGATATTATAAGGAGTAACTTAGGCTATTTTTATTTCAGTAAAAGAATTAGGGTTCCGCTCAAAAAAATTAAAGTGTACCTAGGGACGAGCCCGAGCAGAGCGAGGGTGAGTCGCTAGTCACTACATATAAGTAGGTACCATATTATGTAAATAATACTTTTTTTAACACGTACTAAGCTGACACACGTAAACTAAGCTTTCACCACAGGATTTGCATAACAAAAAGAAACACAAATGCGATAGGCATATTAAATCTTTTCGAGTCAGATACCACGTTATTACGACATGACATTGATTGAAATAAGGTAGAAGCAGTGGCGTAACTAGCTTGTTTAGGCCCCCCTTTGTCTATTATTAGATAATATGCAAAACTATTATATTTAGGACACTTTTTTCTTTTGTTTTTTTTTTGAAAAGTAGTTTTGAAATAAAAGAATCGTTTGTGGACCGCTGGGGCCCTCTTGAATCAGGGGCCCCATGCGACCATGACTGCATTGGCATAGCTAGGCCACAGGGTAGAAGTTAAAATCATCTTACAATTTCTTTCTATCAAACAGTAAAAACTCAATTACTTTTATCAATTATATAAACTTCCAAGAAGTATCAGACGGTTTTCAATTACGCGGTTAACCGCGTAATCGAAAGTGTCGAAATATCTGAAGAATGTAATTAAACTCTGATCTAAATGATTAAGATCTTATTTCACTTACAAGATAAATTGGCTTTAGAAAGACAATGATCACTTCAGTTAAATTCACGAGACTTTCAATTATATTCAGACTAGTTTCAAAGTCGTCAGGGCAAGTTCTAACACGTAGAAGTAATATTTGTATATTGGAAAAACTTTGAAAGTGGCACACACCTATGGCGGGGCAGCTGTGGAGTCACAGAATTACTGTTAGGTTTATGTTTATTTATTTTTTTATTTGCTTATTAAGGAAAACATAAAGCTCTTATATTACATATGAATAGAGTTAACAACAAATATTTTAGCCAAAACAGGTTTCACAAGTAAAAAAAACACAATGAAAAGTTAGGTTTAAAAAATGGTGCATAAAGTAAAAATAAATGAAAACAAAAAAAAGCCGTATGTTAGGATGTCCCTGCCAATTAGGAGACTACGTTGGGTTCGATTCTCAAATGAGATATGTGTTTGTATTAGTTTTCTATTATTATATATCTCGATTAGATATTTTTAGGTTTTTAAAACTGAGTTTAACTTTTATGTAAATTCGTACTTATAAATAAAATTTAAATATCTATGATTTAAAAATATCCTATCCTATCCTATATATATAATAAAATTAGTTTTAAAAATATGTTATCTAGTTATAAATAAATATATAATAAATAAAAATATAATAAATATATAATAAATAATAATAAATTATATAATAAGTAAAAGTAGCAACACGAATGTATGAAAGTAAACATTTCTATCTAAAACGAGTTTTATTCGTGTTTTTCTATTTTAACTTAACCCTTGAGTGGGATTCACAAAGGCTATGTAAACAAATCGAAATTTATTTTATTATATTAAATTTGCTTAATTTGTTATTGCGGCTTTCTTAATATTGTCTTTATTATCTTTTAACGCTTATTTTTCTAAGCTTAGGACAAAAATAAACTTTTAGTAAACACGATTTTGGCATCAACGAATATTAAACAATTCAAATATGATTTTAGACATGTAGCATAATAATTATTTTTGAATAATTATTTTTTTTCTCAAAGTCTCTCTTAACAAATATGTACATCATACATGTACATATATATGTACATGTACATATATATGTACTTACGTAATTTTTCAATATTTCTTCTATGTTATTAGATAATGTTACTAATATTATAAATATGAAAATTTTGATGGTTGTTTGGATAATTTTTGATCAACCACGCCATAATAACTGAACGAATCTGGGTGAATGGTGTGTGTGAAATTTGGCACAGAGATAGAGTATAGTCTGGAATAGCACATAGGTTATTTTTTATCACGGAAAAATAAACGGTTTCCGGGAAGTAAATTTGTTTTTTTTTTCTAGAAGCGAAACCGTGTAAGGCGAGGGTGAGCTGTTAGTTATCTAACATTTTTAAGTATCGAAAATTATTTTAACAGAAAAAGATATTTTTTTTAATTAAATTAATTTTACGAGCATAATGAATGCAATCTTAGCGTATCCCTTGTATTCAAACTCTACAATCCAAGTTTCATTTAACCAGGACAAAATGAATTAAGCACGCCTTCTTCGCTCTAAATAAAAGCTTAGAGAAAGAATCGTGGATAATTACCGCTGGCGCTCTGTTTCGTTGAGTTTAGCATTTTTGCGGTAATTTGAAATATTACCATCGTCTAGAAATCCACGTGTAGAAGCTTTAAGCTGCGAGTCTACAAAAAATATGAATGTTAGCTACCTCTTTGATATATTACGGACAGTTTTAAACGAAAATGTTTTATTTTACCACCCAATTTCAAAATTATTTGTGTATACTAATATTATAAAGAGGTAAAGTTTGTGAATTGTAAGTTTGCGAGTTGTAGGGGGATTGTCTGGATCTACTGAACCGATTTAGATGAAATTTGGAAAGAAGGTAAGGAGACTCTGGGAAGAATATAGAATACTTTTTATCTCGGAAATCATCCCTTAAGGGGGTGAAAGTTTGTATTGGGAAACAATCTATTTAGAAAGTTGCAAAATGTATTGTCTATTTATTTTTTAGTATCTTAAGTTATATTTTTATTTCTGAGGATAAAAGTAATATAAGTTGGTTTAGCTAAGTTTTATTCACCTGTGAAAGTCTCGTACTAATTAGTAGAGTTTTTCAGAAGGTAGAGAAGTTTTTTTGGAGTAACAGTAATGTGCAAGCATAGTATTTAGCAGCTTGGTAGATTCAATAACAGTTGCGCTCAACCTTCATTAACTCGCATATCCCAACGTAATTTATAAAGCCACAATTTGCAGCCTTTCTCACTTTGAACTATGGCGCATCTTTTAACCTTTTTAAACGATTTCAATCGTTTATTCTCATTTTTTTATCGTATTTTGTTGAAAAAAAAACATCTGTAGCATCTGTTTTTTCATTTAAAAAAGTACCCTTATCACAGAATAATTCGTTGAAATTAATCTATTAACCATCTTTCCTATTTAAACTCTATTATTAGATTAGTTAGTAGTTTTAAATAGATACAATAACTAGAAGTAGGTTAATAAAAACATTTTAACAAAAAAATAAAAACCGACTTCAAACAAAAGCACTAAAAAGTAAAAAATAACTGATTGGTAGTTTTCATTTACTATACATACCTAATCAAATATTTTCGAAGTCGGTGTGCTTTGCTTTGTTTGGGCTGGCACCGATTTCGAAAATATTTGATTAGGTATGTATTTAATAGGTAGGCTTTAATTACTAAGCCTTTTATTAAAGTTTTTATTTTTCCCTTTTTAGTGTAGACAGTAGTAGCAAAGTAAGAATTCTAACGTGTTAGGCTTGTCGAATCAAACAAAATTGTGTGGTGGTATTTTTTTTTGAAATTTAAATGGGACCAATCTGGAAGTGGACTTTCAAACAACACAAAAATTGACCAAATCGGTTAATAAATGACGGATTCCGAGGTAACAAACATAAAAAAAAGAAATACAGTCGAATTGAGAACCTCCTCCTTTTTGACGTCGGTTGAAAAAGAATACTAAGGTTAGTTCGTTAGTGTTAAAATGAATTAATCACAAATCATTATTGTTAGTATAACACCGCTTTTATATTATCTTGTACCTATGTCTTAAGACTTCATACAATTGATACATGCCGTATTGACGACCAGTGTTTAGTTTACTTGTAAATATTAGACAATAATAAGCATTTAGTAATAAGTGAAATAAATAAAACCCTATTTAATAAGTTAGTAATGTATTTAAAACTATAATACTTACATATTTCTACACATATTTAAGTTTTTCAATTAAAGTGATACGTTAAATCAGTTTTCACTGACCAACAAGTAACTAAAGATGGCTTCATACGCTTTAAGCAAAGTCGTATGATAAGTTCTATTTGGTACCTGTAAAACTAGTATGTATATAATATCATCATAAATATGTCAAATACATTCAAAAGCGATATATTTTGAGCAAAGTAGAAGGATGTGAATAAAAAGCAGTTTTAGTGAATCCACGCGAGACCTAACTTTTATTGGAAAACTTTAAACGGAAATAATCGACTCGACTTTCATAGTCATAAAAAATATACATACATTGTAACAGTTCTATTAAAAACCCACTAATAATGCATTACTCGAGTTTACATATGTGCAGGTATATGGGGAGGAAAAGGTCACTAATTACTTCGTTTTTTTGGTTTTCTAGTAAAGAAACAAAAAATAACATTTTAAATAAAACTATCTTTTCGGATTTTTTTCGCGGATTTATTTTGATTTTTGGTTCCCGATGTTTCGAATGCTTTACAGCAATCATGGTGACGGGAGAGACTGAGGTGTTAGATGTCTCAAAGGTTTTATATGTATAGTTATTGCAGACAGCGTACACACAAATAACAAAGTGAATTCAAAAAATTGAAAATGGCCCTAAAGTACCTTAAAATATTTTATCTTTAAACATTTTTATAATTTTAATTTGTTTTATAATTGAACATGGAATATTATTTCTTTAATTTTAGCTGTTATTATTATAATTATTACAATTTAAAAAAATTATAACAGATAATGTTTACTGGGCTTTATTTTTAACTGAATCAAGTGAAAAACCATTAGTACGGGACAAATAATATAATTACACACGCACGTGTGTAATTATATTATTTGTATGTGGTTGTATGTGGGTATTGAACCTATGACATCCCACTCATAAGCTTAAGTAACACTAAGTTAAACAATTGTTAGTCATTTAAAAAATCGAAGCAATAGAAAATGATGTTGAAACCCCCTCGATTCTGTAGTGCCTCGGGGATGTTTGCCCAATCACGTACGGATAGTTTCCACGCTTTAATCAGGAAAAAGGTGGCCTCTTTTATGACAAGGGTTCGAGGGAGTAGCAACAGCATCCTGAAAACCGTGGCTGAGGACCCGAGAGCTCCTGTGCTGAGGCATCTCATGCGGAATCTGTATTTGTTACTAATCCTAGTGTATAAGTGTAGTTTCTAAGGAGTTACTAACAAAAATGGTTCCTTTGTTGTTCCCAATAAAAACAATTATTATTATATTATTATTAAAATATGTACATTTATATGTCATTATTTTCTTTGGTTAAAGTCTATTATTATTAGATGATATTTCAATTACCATCATTTAACTTATTTTATCAAAGATTTTTTACATTATAGTGTAATATTTTTATTGGAATTTTTATTATATCTTGTAACTTCTAATTCGAACAAAAAACAAATCTAAAAAATGTATATCTTTATTCTCCCGAATCATTTAACATAGAAAATTAAATTACTTACATTACACAGGTTTTGTCATCGAAAAGAGATTTTACTTTTATTTACAAATTTGTATACCCAGTGGTCTACAACTTCGTTTATAATTTATCTTTATGAATTTACCAAAGTTTTAACTTAGAGAAGAGATTTAAGGAAATTCTTAGAAAATGTGTTTGTTTTCTGGAAAATATTTTCAAATAATTAATTTATCAAATTATTGTTATCACTAAGTATTATTTTAATAGGAAATTTTATTTATATCTCTCTTACATCTTTTAACGCAACAAAATCAGAATAAACAAAGATACCTTTGGTAGTATCTCAGTCATTTGTGGCTAGCTGATACCTAGGTTCAAGTACACAAGTACAGACACAAGGCATGGGTAAAAATATTGTTATTGGATTTTTTGTTAAGATATGGTTAGTAATATATAACTGTGGGAAGAATAAACTTAGGAAATTGATGTAAAACTATCAATCCTTATAAAGGAAGGGAAAGATCGATTTCTTACATGTCACATTACACCTACATTATACTTAGTATTTTTGACTATCATATCTATCGTTTACTCCATATATCTTACTTATAATTATTTTTATAATAGCTTCATGCGAAATAATACTCAATAACAATAAAAAAATAATGTTAAAATAGCCCTAAAATTATCTTTTTCAATTTCCTAAAAAAATATTTCAAAATGTTATTCTTCTTACAATATATATTATTTTCCTTAAGTGCTTTCAAACTTTTTTCATTTTCAAAGTTTATAACATCTGATTAAAACTTCACAATTTAATCAAATTAATGATTTTTTATGAGTTTGAAAGTAAATGAGTTATTTTGATATTTAAATCGACATGAAACAGTTATTACATAATAAAGAAAAATAACTGGTTTAAATAAAACCATCTTTTCCGATTTTTCTCGGACTTATTTAGATTTTTAGTTTCCGACCTTTCGAATGCTTTACAGCAATCGTAGTCACTGGAGAAGCTGTCCTGTGTATAAAGCTAAGTAAAAATTAAAATTATAGTTTTCCTTATTTCGCTCGAGTTCGTCGTACCTTGTAACGGTTAGTATGGAATAGATAGACTATATATTATATTATGATATAAAAAGCTTATATCCCTCCTCCATAAATCTAATGCAAAATAAAATTTTCAAATTGGATTAGTAGTTCTTGAGATTAGAGCGTTCAAAGAAACAAACAAACACAAACAAACAAACAAACTCTGCCTCTCTATAACATTAGTACAGATTTTAAAATGTTAAATATTCGCGTAAATCTATGAAAGTATTATGACTTAGTGTCTTAGTGTCTCAGTATTTATTTTTGGGGTTTTTAATATGATTTAAGTTTAAATTTGACCTTAGACAAAACACATCAGTAGTAGGTATACATAAGTATGTAGTATATTAACGATATTACTTACAGTAGAAAATTATTCTTGGCCAATGGAGCTTATTACATTTGTTAAAAACAGTACACATGATACATAATCTATTTTCATCGTATTCTTATTAAAAACGAGTATTTTATTCTGCACTTTCAAACACATTTTTTACATAGGAAAGCCATATCTGAAGTGGGCTCGTAATATGATTTGCTACATTTTCACCCCATTTCACCGCTTTAGCGCCGCATAAATTTGATAGATTTTTTTGAACATTTTGCTCACTTTATGATACTTACTTTATAATGACATTTACTGAAGATCGCTATTTTGTAAATTAAAATATAACTTGATGAATTACGTACACTTGATATGGTATTATTAGTTTTAGTATCTATTATTCGAGATATTGTATTGTTTATAGGATTCAAAAAAACATTTTTTTTTTTGGATGTGTTAGTTAATATCAGCCACCGGTGCCTACTTTTCTTATATTTTTAATATCACCCTCTAGAAACATATTTTTTGAAATTGAATTTTAAAATGTTCCTTCATAGCAATTACATCTTTTAACAAGATTACGCGGTCCAAAATTTTAACTCTAGTTATCTAATGGTTGATAAATTCATTATTTTATAGTACTGGGTTTTATGTTTATACATTAAATATTTTAATGAAAACATAGAAATTAAGAAATAATAGATTCAGACATATTTGATATTTCAATTTTAAAATTTAACCCACACAAATTGCATTAAATAGCCCTTTTATTGAGGAAGGCTATAGGCTATATATCATTATGTTACTACTTAAGGGAGCAGAGCAGTAATCATAAATGTCAACAAATCGGGCAGACTTCCATACATTATTGTAAAACTGATGTTTATATCGGAAGTTCGAAAGCGGGCAAAGCTGCGGGTACTGCTGGTATTATATAATTTAATCGTATTCAATAAAAATAAAATATAAACCAAATAAATCATACAATATTTATAAGCGGAAGCTTAGAATAATTTATGCGATCTAGACTTCCGGAAATATAGTAGTCGTCTCTGAAACCGAGATCTTGTTTCTACCTAAATCTGCTTTTGACCTTATTTATATTGAAAGTGAAATGGAGTGTCCTTGCCTTCATGAATACGTAACACGGCGTAATAAGTTTCTGCATTTTTACATACAAATGAATATTGCCATGTTAATTTATGAGAATGTTTGCTTAGCATTGTATTTTATTCTTACAGTATAGTTAATATTAAACTTGAAACAACTAGCGATTCATCCTCGCTTTGCTCGATTATATTAGGGGTGCCTTTTACATTCATAATATTATATACAGACAGCGTGACTTTTTATCAAGTTTTATTATTAACAGTAGAATATATTATGTTATAGTTTACTTATAAGCTAAATTTCATCCAAATCCGTCCGGAGTATCAAACAAAGACAACAAAATCTTAGCATGAAAATAGGAGTATGTTGTATTTTTAATACATTATGTACATTTTGCTAAGTTAAAAAAAAGTTTATGTTATTGTAATGTATTTTTTTAAACGGACTTATTTGATTTATTTTTATTTGGAGGTTATTTTTCTTTATAGTCTATAGCTTTTCATTAGTATTTTAGGTAGCAATATATTATTACAAACATTCACACTGTGCTGATATCTAGATAGATATTTACATACAGTTTTATCACTGTACTGACTGTAATTACTTAACGAGACATTGCCTACTACGCCACTAAAACTAATCGCATACGTCTTATTACATGCAAATTGTTACTTTTGTTTGATACAAAATGTTTAATTTTATTATTTATAGCTGTATACGAATACACCACTATAGGGCGTTAGTAAAATATGTTATTTTATATCATAATAAATTAGAATTAGATTATTGCCCGTGGCTTTACTCTCTGAGTTTATGATGGTTAAAATTAAAAAAATATTTTAAATTATTTAAATATGCTATAGAATGCTAATGAATATTTTCTAATCAGTCTGTTTCAGAGGATAGCACCCTTAAACAAACTAACAAACAAAGAAAAATATAAATTCATTTATTAACATTAAGTATTTAATATTATTTACTTATACGTACATATTTTACAGACGTTATTATTTTTAATAGTCATTTATGTACTGAAAATGTTCACATGAAGATAGATAGACAAATTATTCTTTCAATTTAATGTACGCGTAGCGGTCTCGTAGCAGTCACGTAGCTGTAACTCTGAACCACAATTTATATAAAAAACGGGCACATCACTTCATATAAACGATGTGATTTACATACCATCTACTATATCTGTATTCATTTACATATAAGGGAAATATTTTTACCCATAAAACTAGAGGGTCGAATGTTTTATGGTGAGAAGTTCGTAAGTTAATTATGGCGCTATAGACGAATTTTGCTAGAATTTAGAAATAAAACACGGTTCTGTGGAATAATACAAGGAAATAAGAAGAAAAGGGTAAAAAATTAAGCATATTTTTTGTATAGAACTTTTTAGGCTGATGATTTTTAGATTTTTAATTTTATCGCATGGACAATCGTGGTTGGTCATAACTCATTGTAATGCCAGTACGGCGCGAGAAAAAGGAAGTAAAACTAGTTATAATTTTATAAGAGGCTCATGACCCATTTCACCAACGTCACCTAAGTTTAAGGGATCCCCTAAGCATGGTTAGGGGGCTGTTAGGGGACAGTACCTAAATGTTATAATGCCACCTAAATATAGGTACTAGAAATACGGGTTCTGACGATGGCAAAACAAAATTTAATTTAGGGGCTAGTTTAGGGGAACTTTTAAGCTAGGGATCCCTTACATTGGTTTTTACTATCTTACATACTATATATTAAAATTTTCTTATGAAACTTGAACGTGACGAAATAGGGGTTGAAAATTTGTATTAGGAATAAATTATTTCTCAAGTTATGGACTTAAAAACCGTTATACCCTATAATTTTATTAAGAAACAAATAATGATTTGGCGTTATTGACAAATAAAAATAAAGTAGAGGATGATTTCGAGTTTTTTTAAAGTATTTACCTATTTTATATACATATGTATGTACATATATATATATATATATATATATATATATATATATATATATATATAGTCTACTCTATACTAATTGTTAAAAGGTACTTAGTGATGCACCTGAGCGTAGCGAGAGAAAGTCGCTAGTTATTTATAAAGATTTTAAATATTATGTTATAAGAAAAATACGCGAATTAAAAATAACATTCTAAATTTTCCAGAATGAAAACATTAAATTCAGTTAAGAGCGCTAAATAAAAACATCTTTAAATAGAATCCATCTTCGTAAAAGAAAACTGTCTGGGTCGCTTGATCTCGATAAATGAAATAGCATTGGCGGTGCAATTTATCTCAGTACCACTGTCGATGCTTATTACAAAATATCCACGTTTTATACTATTATTTTCAATAGCTTATTTTATATTAAAACAACAAATAAAAACAATATATGTTAATATTTAACGAGTTTGTACAATAATTAAATGTTAAATAATTGTAACGAGATATACGAAATGAATGTTAAGTCGATTCATTTTATTCATTTATTTTGTAAATAAGGGTAACGAGTATCATTTTATTTGGATGGTAATCAGCTATAAATTATTATGTTTTAGTTGTAAATATTTTATGAGTGTTGTGTAACTATACACGACTGTGAGTCGTGGACTCGTCAACTCTAGTCTAGAGAAATCTCTACATGTCCGTATATGACTACGTTTTGATTTAATATTTTTTCCCATTTATACATAATGTTTATAAAATGATAAATGATACTTTTTTAGATTTACGCGAGCGAATATTTGACATTTTAAATAAAACAAACTTTTCCGATTTTTTCGCAATTTTTTTTTTATTTTTGGTTCCCAATAGTTTGAATGTTTTACAGCAATAATGGTCACGGGAAACCATGTGCCCCACCACCAGTCTTTCCCGTGAGCATGATTGCTGTAAAGCATTCGAAAAATTAGGAATAAATAATCCAAATGAAACCGCCAAAAAGATACGAAAAATAACTTTATTTAAAATGAAAAATGAGTAAATATAATATATTCTTTACAATTATGATAATTTTACAGATTAAAATACTTATAAATTACATCACAGGAATACTTGTTGTCCATAAACCTTTATATAACCAAAAGGGATATGAAAGGAAAGTCTTTGACCTGCCATGCGTCTACTAGAAACTAAGCGGATATTTTACTATTTTTATGAATAAAATTTCCAGAAACCGTCTGTTAAAGAAATAGAGGTAAATTTTATTACAAAAAACATTAAATTTATTTTCTTAAAGATGTAGTTCAGTAGTTTCTTTGATTTCTATGTATATGTTGTAGATATTACAGGTTTGATTCCTGAACTGTGAAATTCATCATGGTGAAGAGGTAAACTTATATAATACAATTTGTTTGTAAAGGTAGATATTTACTTTTTCTCTATATAGATAGATGTTTTTAAAATAACTATTTAGATTGGCAAAAGCAAACAATTTTATGCAATGCTAAAAACCTAGCGTTACTTTACTTTATTCAGATCCAAAGTGCATCTTTCGCTACTTTAAGTGGTGATTTCTCATATCTATTATTAGAAAAATACTTCTTAAAAACTCTTCTAAAAAATTATGTATAACAGATATATTTTAAGTGATTTCCTAAAAATCTAAGTACTCGATATTATTTTAAATAAAACTATCTTTTCGGATTTTGTCGCGGATTTATTTGCATTTTTGTTTCCCGACGTTTCGAATGCTTTACAGCATCCATGGTCACCGGGAGAGACTGAGGTGTTACATGTCTTGGAGGTATAGTTGTTACAGACAGCCTACCCACAATTAACAAAATGAAATTGTTGTTGTTACTGTCTGTAACAACTATACCTCCAAGACATGTAACACCTCAGTCTCTCCCGTGACCATGGATGCTGTAAAGCATTCGAAACGTCGGGAAACAAAAATGCAAATAAATCCGCGACAAAATCCGAAAAGATAGTTTTATTTAAAATGTCAAATATTCGCGTAAATCTAAGAAAGTATTACTCGATATTATAGACATAACAATCACACTTTCGTATTTATAATAAAAGTAAGAATCTATATATAAATAGGCAAAGAACAGACGTTTTAAGATCTTTTTCTTCTCTGTCAACCGATTTTGTAGCAGCTATTGACGTAAAACTTGTTTTTTAACAATAAAAATTTTTTAGACACAGTTACTTTTTTAGATATATTATTATAGGTAAATTCTATTCATACGAATATATTTTGATCTTCAATAAAGATTATTGTCTAATTTTGACCACTACATGACCACTAATGTTTTTTTTTAAATAAAGAACATTTGTAATGGAATGGAAGTATAGCGTTTTGCCCTGTTTCCTTTTCATTTTAAAACAATATAGAAGTCGTGATCTACACTATAATAAAACTGTAGAGGTCGAATGTCTGTACATAGAAAAAAAAATGCTAAAAACTGAGCCAGGGGGATGTAAGAAGACAAACAGAACTAATCTAGATTTTTTTCTATTTTTTGTTTCTGTCTGTTTGTCTGTTTGTATGGGCTAATCTCCAAATGTATTTGACCGATTTAAATGAAATTTTGCATGGTGGTACCTTATATCTCCCGGCAACATCTTAAATACTTTTCATCCCTGAAAATTAAAGAGTTCCCGTGGGATAATTAAAAAACTATAGTAATTTATACAGCTTAGTACACAACATCTTATGCACCTAATTTAGTAAAATTTGGCAGCTGATACCTTATATTGCCGATCTTACAACAAGTTACTTTTCATCCCGGAAAAATGAACGGTTCCCGTGGGATAGATCTGTCTGTGATTTTCTAGAGGCGAACCCGAGCGAAGCGAGAGTGAGCCGCTAGTGTAAAATAAAAGTAGAGTGTGAGGGCAGAATACCTTTCAACCATCAAAATTATATATACAAATCTCATTATATTACTCGACCTTACTCATTTGTACTTGTACGCTTGTTAGCATACATTTCCGTACCCTATTATACGTGAAATGTACATTTCTTAGCACCTCATTAGACTTTAACATTCTGTTTGTTCTGTTTCACTTGCAAAATCAAGAATACAAAAATTGGATAATTTTGAACTATATTTTTAATTAGATACTTAATTCTGTAGAAACATCGCTTCGTTCCATTTCAAAGGCTCCTTGACATAATTTTATTTGATGAATCATCATAGTTTTTAAGTCAATCTCTATTTTTGTACTGAAAATTATTTTCGAAAGTACTAGGGTTTTTTTTTTAAATTTATTAAGAACACCAATAACATAACACACAAATACATTTTAAATGCATTCTTAATCACAAGTTCTAGTATGTTAGTCACTTACAGGTACCATAGCACTGACAAACAAATTACATACATGCAGTGCTAATATAAAAAGAAAATAAAATGACAAAAAATAAGGGTAAAAAATTAAAAATACAGAAAAAAAAACTATTTTTAAACGATACGAAATAAAGCCAATCCAATGTTGAAATATACATAATATCTGTTCGAAAAATGTACTAGCAGAAACAGAGTAAGATCTTAATATTCCTCTCAATACACTTTCAAATCAAAAAACATCATAAAGTCAAAAAAAACTCATAAAGCTTCCTTATCCCGTAAAATCCAACCCTTATTACTTTTAATTCCAGAGGATAAAAAGTATCCTATGTTACTTGTCATTATGTCGATCAAATTTTATCCATATCTCGAACTAATATTCTTTTTTCGAGCTAAGAAATTGACTAAATCTTTCCGTAGGTCTTTGAATCTTGCTTTAATTCTATCAAAAAATATACTTGCACTGATTGAGACTTAAGGTGCAATCGTTATCTAATAATATTTTTGATATTAGCAAAAATTGTTCTATAATTATTATTTCCATTTGATTTTATACATAAAATATTATGTAAAAAATTTGATTCTTACAATAAGTAATAAAGGCTTAGAATATTTCTATAAGATTTTCTAATTAAAATCGTTAAAGTATTTTAAGAACTTTATATATAGCAATTCAATTTTGTGGGACAATTTAATAGTTACTCAGGTAGATATTTAACTAAGAAAGGGCCGAGGTATTTGACTCCTTAATAAATTATTCGTTAATTATATCCCAGAGGGCCCGCATCATTCAAATAAACTGTACAAAGAGATTTAATTAAACGCTTATGAAGCACCTTGAAGTCTTTGATGAATAACAGGTCACATTTTTAACTATACTCGACTATATAAAAAGCATTTTAGCAATTTGACAAATTAAATTTATTGTTTTTTTATATATATTTTTTTTACAGAAATTTTGTTTTCTAGATAAGTTTTTGTCTCATAGTAATTTACTTATCTTGATTCTATCTATTTTTAGAGCTTAGATAAATAGCTATTCTACAATCGCTGAAGAATAGTAATTTTTAATATTATATGTAAGAGTCTAAATGAGAAAATATTTTACACGACCTCATAAGAATTATTGGTACGTCAGAAAATATGCGCACCACTTATATATTGTAAATTTCAGGTTTTGTTTACGTTTTTTTTTAATATTAAACGTGTTAAATTGATATTAATATGTATCTTAGTTATCGCGGAAACTTCCATCAACCGCTCAATTAAAAATGTAAAAAAATATTACAAAAAAAGTGTATTAGTGTATGTTATATAATGGTAGCGACATAATATAGGTAAATTAGCTATAGTTGGACCGGTTATCGACACTATAATAAAGAACAAGATTTTTTAAGTTTTCCCAAGAAAAAAGAATATTTTTGAGAATTAAAATTTCAATAAGCGATATATCAAATTATATCGTATTTTATTAAATGTTAAAAAAATTACAATTAAACAACTAACATCTCTTCTATACATATAATAAAATTGTAACTAATCCGAATCTGTACTTTAAATATTTTTTGGAAAATCTAATTGAAATAGACATTATTATCGATACAGAGGCCGAATCTAAAGTTTTTAGAATTTTTGTCTGTCTGTTTCCGCATCATGAAAAAACCACTGGAGGGATTTTGATGGAAATTTGATATGATGTTAGCTCGTTATCCGGGTCAACATATAGGATACTTTTTACAGCGGGGAAATGCCTCATTTCTGAGAAAAAAATCCAAAAACTGCAATGTATATTAATATGTTAAACCTAAGAATTTGGTTTTTGCTCATCTGAACGCGGGCGGAGCCGGGGGCAATGCTAGTTTTAAATATAAGTAAGGATTTTAATCAGATGAACTTTATCGATCTTTATTAAAAGAAAAGCTCTCAGCATTTATTTCATTTAAGTCGTCAACTGAAAGTATAAATAAACTTTTTATTATTTTCCTTCATTAAAGTTAGATGAGTACTGGATATGTAAGAAAAATACGAGTACTTTCTCTTATTAGACGCTCAAGGGCGAACAAAACACCTTTGAAGCATGTTTTGTGTTATTCATATAGTTCCGACCTGAACGCACAAAATAAATTATTTATTACAGGCATAAGTAAAATAAAAAAAATCTAACATCCTATATAAAAGATGTTCTACATAAAAAATATGATGATTATGTAAAAAATAAAATAAAAAAATATCTCATTAAAGAAAGAAAATCTAGACGGTAGATAAATATCTATAAAAATGTCGCTTAGTTTTCTATAACGAAGGAGTTGTAATAAAAAATGCAACAAAGATTTTTATAAAGAGCTAAAGTTTTTCTAGTAGTAAAGAATATGTCCACAATAAAAGGTTCAGATACTGTGGTTGTGGAACCCAAAAAAAGTTAAATAACGAACTTCCGCCTCTTTGTACGAAGTTGTTCGTGGCAAAATGACCGAAATTTTGAGCAAAATTTCATTTTCCGCGAGTTTATGACACGCCTAATATAAGTCTTTTGGGCTTTACATTGTTAAATAGGATATTGATACAGTAGATTATATATTTTAAAAGAATTTTCTTCAGTTGATGGTAAAATATATATTGAAATCGTTAAAGTTTACTTTTAATATTGAAACTTGTTTAATTGATTTCATTATGAAGTTTTTACTATCTTAAAGCTTATATTAGTTTCATTAAACGATCAATTTACGATCTGTTTTAATGACGAAATTTTACTGCTTTAAGATATTAAGATTAAATCCAAACACAAATGGGGTAAAGTTTGTGTGATGTTGCTAAATTAATAAAAGGCAAAGCGTGTATGCTTCATTAATTTTCTTTGTATATTCGGATCTTACTTGAGATTTTACAAGTACTTATTCAGCTGAAGGTAGAATTTTCTTAATATGATATCATTCTTGAAGTACCATAAAGATCATAATTACCTAATACTTTCTTAGATTTACGCGAATATTTGACATTTTAAATAAAACAATCTTTTCGGTTTTTTTCGCGGATTTATTTTTAAAATTATATAAAAAAAATATAAAAATTTTTAAAATTAAAATTAACAAACATTGTAAGGTACTTTGGAACCATTTTTTATTTTTTTATTTACTATATAACTGTTTCGATACAAACGTGCATTTCTCTCATGTTTTATTCATTCTTCTTGTTTCTACAACTATAAAGCGAAGATTATATTTCATAATTTTGTAGTAATAGTACTTATGATATAGTAGTGTATCTTATATTATATTATACTATATACATATACATATATATATATATATATATGTGTATATATATATATATATATATATATATATATATATATATATATATAAGCAACCAATATACGTATGTATTACTAGCGACTCACGCTGGCTTCACTCGGGTTCGTCCTTAGGTCGATTCCTCATACAAACTTTCATCCTCATTTACACTGCCTTAAAGGATGATTTATGGGATAAAAGCTATCCTATGTCTTTCCCAGGGTCTCAAACTATCTTCTTACCAAACTTCATCTAAATCGGTTCAGTAGTTTCGGAGCCTATTCAGTACAAATAAACAAACAAAAAATCTAATCTTTCCTCTTTGTAATAATAGATGTATATACCTAATGGCAACGGTTTTTTCTTTGTCACGCTAACACGTAAAAACTGATATTTTATACACTATTTACATATTTTTTTAAATTTACTGACAAATACTTTTTCGCCAATAAAAAACAATAGAACTCACTTGTTTGTTTATTCATTTGTTTTTTATTTTCTAAGTATTAGTTTAGTTTACAAGCGAAAATATCCATTAAGGTCTCTGAAAAGACCAAACGAAATATTTATAGTACGTACGCCCAGCAAAGCGGGCAGGTGACGGCTAGTAACTACGAATATATAATATCACTAGCATTGCCCGCGGCTCCGCCCGCGTTCAGATGACCAAAAACCACATATTCATAGGTTTTATATATTAGTATAACTCTTACATTCCCCCCCAACGTGCGTTCACCTTGCCGTGGTGGGGGGGCTCAGTAGTGCCCGGCAACCCAATCGGGCGCGAAGCCAAGAAACGCACAGAGAGGTGGCCCACTTCGGTGGGCGGTGGGAGGTGGCCCTCTTCGGAGGGCGGTGTACCATGCGGGTTGCTCCTGGTACTACTCTGATAGCAGAGTGGACATTGGAGCAACCCTGTGGTTGTTGTGGTCTGCTTCGGCGGACCTGCCGTCGGGGCGTTGTAGTTGAATGCGTAAGCGATCCTGCGACGCCCCATTAAAACGGGGGAAGGCTTTGTTAGGTTTTAGTGGGTAGTACTGGCTTTGCCGGTGAGTCCCACACCTCGTGCGTAAATGCATTTCCCAACGTTTAAAAAAAAAATAAGTCTTACATTGCAGTTTTTGTATTTTTTCTCAGAAATGAGACATTTTTCCGCAGTAAAAAGTATCCTATATGTTGACCCGGATAACCAGCTATCATCATATCAAATTTCATCGAAATCCCTCCAGTGGTTTTTCTGTGATGCGGTAACAGACAGACAGACAGACAAAAATTCTAAAAACTATAGATTCGGTCTCTGTATCGATAATAATGTCTATTTCAATAAGATTTTCCAAAAAATATTTCATGTACAGATTCGGCTTAGTTACAATTTTATTATATGTATAGATTTGTTAAAGGCAAAAGCAATAACAAAGTTTTAAACATCGTTAATGTAAATTGAGTTACGTGGATAAAATAATTTGCAAAGAGAATGAGAAATATGAATTAGTAGGTATTAAAGTTATAAATTTTGTGTATAATTGACAAAGTTAGAAATATAAGCTGCGTTCCAGATTTAGTGAACATTATTTTAAAACTTTATACGAAGGTGTGTATATTTTAAATGAAAATACCTGAATTTACTTAATGACTGCGTGTCCATGTATTTATTATTATTACTCTGATAACTTTTAACCGACTTAAAAAAGGAATAGGTACTTTAATTCAATAGTATGTTTTTTGTTTACATACATTATATCGATATTTTCAACTGCCTCGGTGGTGTAGTGGCTAGTATCTACGGCTACACACCCGGAGGTACTGGGTTCGAGTCCCAGGTCGGGCCAAGTTTAGTTATTGAGTCTTTCTGTATAGTAAGCCTCAGTAACAGCCCGGAGTTGGGAATTTGGCGGTGTTTCACCCCCGTGCCTCGGAGAGCACGTAAGGCTGTCGGTCCTGCGCCTTAACTCTCACTGGTCGTGTCGAGCGGTCGTCCCACCGGAGTATGAGAGTGACAGGAATAGAGAGTGCACGTTGTGTCTGCGCGTACACTTGTGCACTATAATATCTCCTGCGCAGTTGGCTGATCTCAATGAGATTGGCCGCCGTGGCTGGAATCGGTCGGGAGAACATCATCGATATTTTAGTGAATTTTGCATTATTTTTTTTATTGTCTTTAAGAAAAATTTCTACATTAAAGGTCGGATTGGAATTTTACTTTTAAAGTTTTTAAAATTCGGTGTATCTTTTAATTTGCAATTAAAAATGAATAAATAAATATGTTGCGACATTAACACACATCACCATCTAGTTCCAATTCATAATCCATTGGTAAGCTATGAGGCTTGTGTTATGGATACCTGATGACACAAATGAAAGCCCCCAGCGGGACTTGAACCCGCGACCGTTGGCACAGCAAGTACGGTCATCACAAACTGACACAAAGTAATTTTGATATTTAAATTAAGTATTTATATAGTTCTCTCCTGTGATTCTTCTACTATCATTTTAAATGTACATATATTTAAATTTTTGTCGTAAATACATTTTACTGTACCTTTGAAATTTATAGAAATGTATATAACAAACATCACGACACTTGTTTACTATACATATACTCGGCTTATATCCCTCTCTATAATAAAACCTTTACAAATCCCTTATTTTACCTAAGACTGCTTTTGTATTTCAAGCAAGAAATAGCTTACGTTACAAAGAAATTGATTTTATAAAAAAATATTTTTTCTTCTTCATAGTATAACATCTAACAATATCTTATACATTGTTATGAAATAGGTAAGACTAAATCTGTATCGCAAACAGGGGCAGTAGCGAATATTTATATATTAAACAAAAGCACACTATATACTTCTTATCCTCTAAGAGTATTTGCATCGTAAACTTGGAAAATCCGATCAATGCGAAATGTTTTACTGAAATGTAAAAGTTTATTGCAAGTAAGAAACGTACTGCAATGGAACTTATAACATGGTACGTTTGACTCAGTTTGTAGTGAGTGGGCCCTACTTGCTGTGTCAGTGGTGGAGGGTTCGAGTCCCGCTGGGGGCATTCATTTGGGTAATGAGTGCGATGTTTGTACTTCAGTTATACAGGTGTTTATGTTTATAATATTATGAATGTATTTAAAGTTATATAGATGTAGTGTTATAGTGTATCAACTATCTGGTATCCATAACATAAGACTCGTAGCTTGCTATGAAAATAGATGGTGGTGTGTGTAATGTCCCAACATATATTTATTATAATGTTTTTTGAATAAGACCACTTAAATAAATGTTTTATATAATAAATCTATATTTTTCTTCATTAGAAAAAAATTGTGACATCATATCCAAATAAAAACTTCTAAGTTCAAATAGAACTTAGAAGTACTATGGGATAAAGATCTACGGTCTATACAAATATTAGTTCTATTTCGAGATTGAATACGTCCTCCAAACTTTAGGTGTAGGCAATTCATGTCAAAAAGGCCACAAAAAGTGTCAATATTTTATACTCTCTATGTTGACTTGTAGATTATAATATATTATGAATGAAGCTGGCTAGATAGAGGAAAATAAACTGCATATTGGAATAGCAAAAGAAATTGTCAATAAAACATGTGGAGAGAATTTCGAGTTATTCTTCATATTATACAACTGTATTATTAGTTAAATATGTATGTATTATTCTTAACAACTCCAGGTAAATTTCTAAAAAAATAACTCAATTTCTAAGAAATCTGTAACGCCGGCGTGTCCGCGGTCGTGGATTGATTAAGCGTGGTGAGCATGTTTTCAAAGTTAATATATAATGTAATAAATAATATAGATTAATTAAATAAAAAGCAGATATTTATATAAATTAAACGTAAAAAGGATTGAACTTGGCTGAGCACGCTATCGCGTGTCTTGATGTGTAAAATGCACACTGTTTGAGGGCGTCCTTGTTAAAACAAAACTATCTTTACATTTTTTTAAATATAAATAAGTAAATATGTTGGGACATTAACACACAGCACCATCTAGTTCCATGGTAAGCTACGAGGCTAGTGTTATGGATACCAGATAGTTGATACACTACACATATATAACTTTAAATACATACATATTATAAATATAAACACCCATGACTAGAGTACAAACATTCGTGCTCATCAAATAAATGAATGTCCCCAGCGGGATTCGAACCCGCGACCGCTGGCACAGCAAGTAGGGTCACTACAAACGGAGCCAATCATGTCGTCTATAATGGTAGTATTATTTTAAAATGTTAAATATGCGCATCAAAGTTTTCTTGGAATATAATTTTAAAGATTGTGTCTACAAAATACAATTCTGGCCTCCATATTTTATCTGTTTTTACGAAACAAGGGCTTCGTGTTCATAAATTCCATTGCTACAATAGCAGTATTCATAAGCGCGGGGATTGACGTGGTGACACTCGGATCCAATTACTTTGTGGTTTGCATTCGCATGTTACTAGCCACAGCTACATTGTTTTGATTAAATTTCATACAATAATTTTGTAAGATTTACGAAGATTAGGCTTGATTAATTTGTCCTGTGCCAGCGGTCCCGGGTTCGAGTCCCGCTGGAAGCACTCTTTTTTGTAATGAACACGAATGTTTGTACTCCAGTCATGGGTGTTTATATTTATAAAACGAATATGTATGTATTTAAAGTTATATTTGTGTAGTGTAACAACTGTCTCGTATCCATAACACAAGCCTCGATGCTTACCATGGAACTAGATATTGCCGTGTTAATGTCCCAACATATATATTTATTTAATGTTCTTTGCAATAACAGCCGTTGGAAGCTACCATTTTAATATCAATTTAAAATGAAAAAGCTTCAACACCAGGAGCTGTAATGAGAAACTTACGGAGGCTACTTATGTACTTATTATAAGTAGAAAATAAATATCTATACTAATATTATAAATCCTATTTGTTTCTTGTTTTTTTAAAGTGAATTTGTTTATTTGTTTGATTGAATGCTCAAATCTGATGCTCAAATCAAGACTTTCATCTTTATTGAGGAAGATCGTGGGCACGCGTCTAATATTACGCTGTTATTAGGAATAAGCAGTTATGCTCCATAAATAAATTATACGAGCTTTTAAGTTTTGTTTTTTTCATACCAATGTGCTTCCATTGGCTGGAAAGACGTTAACGAAACTTTCTTACGATTTCGTTAAATCCCAAGAACGGAGAAAGCTTGCACTTACTATTTTACTCGTAGTTGAAGCAGTTTATAAACTGGTTCTCAATAAAATCGCTCATAATCTCGCTTACACGAAAGTTTTTAACAAGATTTTTAATATGGCACTACTAACTGTTAGCATTATACTTATTTTGTTCATATTATAATGCACTATAATAGATAATTTACTTCAGAATATTTTACAGTTAAATTACCTACTTATAGAAGTACTCTGCCTTTAATATTACATTTACTTGATTACAGCTGAGTGAACAATACGTATATCTCAAGATATCAATATAGTGTGATTCGCTCATTCTACCCCACAGAATCCATCTATCTGACTATATTTTATATCAATGAAATAGCTATTGAGTTTATGTATTCAGGGCATAATATACAATGGTACATAATATATTACCTAAAACTATATAATATATTAAATATTAGGTAGATAAATACTAATATGAAACGTCTTTTACTACTTTGTGATAAATATGTCAATTATTGTTTAATACCGCTTTCCACCTTTGTAGATATATATATATATATATATATATATATATATGTATATATATATATATATATATATATATATATATATATATATATATGTATATATATATATATTGTATTTAGACCTTTTTATTGTCCCACTATTGGGCATAGGCCTAAATTTAATACGAGGGGGATCAGATCATAGTCCAACACGCTGGCCAAGTGCGTCTCACATGTCTTTCGAAAACTTGCGCAGTCCTCTTAGACATGCAGGTTTCGCACGTAAAGAAAGTGGTAATCATGTTGGAAATGATTGGCACATGAAAAATATACCAGAGGTGCGAGACCCGGGGTTTTAAACTCGCTTCACTCGGTTCCCCAAGCGAGCGCGTTACCTAAAGGGGCTATATATTGTACCATCAAATTAGTGCAGATTTAATAATATCGAATACTAACACTCATCTCGTCAAGTATGCAATACCATTTGTACATTTGTAATACGATCACTTGTTAAATTCATAGGTTGCTTCATTTTTCATAAAACCATAATATGTACAGTGGTAAATAGAAACTATATCCACATAAATGTAAGCTCTTATACAGCTTCAATTTTTGAAATTAAAAAAAAATTAAAAAACCAGCCAGCCGATGTAAATCCAGCAAATCTTTTATATTTTGTTACTTAAAATACATATTTACCTATTAGTTATTCATTTCTTAAAATATTGTTGGCTGGCACCGATTTCGAAAATATCTGATTAGGTATCTATTCTAAATGAAAACCCCCGTTTAGCTATTTTTACATTTTAGTGCCTGGAAGTCGGTTTTTTTTTAAGTTTTTATTTGTCCATTTTTAGTGTAGCAATACGCAGGTAATTTGTTAGAAGAAAGTTGTTTAATAAAATGTTCGATTAAGCAATTTATTTAAATAAATTATTAATTTCTTGATTTAAAAAAATCTGCTTGACCAATTCCGATAAAATTTATATGGGACCACTTGGGAAGGTAACCCTTTAAAACAAAACAAAAATCCATATCGGTTAAGGCGTTTTCGAGTAATTGCTGAACATACATAAAAAAAAGATTCCGACGAATTGAGAACCTCCTCGTTTTTGGAAATCGGTTAAAAATGATATCGATTTAATCATAATATAGAAATGAAAATAGTTTTTATTATACTTTATATTATGCTTGTACCAAGTTAAATATTGTTTTAGGTTGTTTATTGTAAAAATGAATAAAATTTTCAATTCAGATATAAAGTAAATACATGGGACTTTGTTGACGACAGAAAATATTATTTAACATTTGCTATGAATATTCGTTTCAGTGATTTTATTATAAAACAAATAAAACTAGCGAGGCGTTCTCGCTTCGCTTTGGACCTCCGTGTTCCGTTTTATCCTTTATCCCACAGGAGCATTTTCTTTTTCCTGGGATAAAAAGTTTTAGTCCAGTGTCCGCATGAATGGACCCGCTCGTCTAAGCTAGTACTGGCACAGAATATAGACGTAATATGAACGTGCCTTACTTTACATAACATTTTCGGTAAGGACCTAGAAATTTTTCTAATATCATTCATACCTTTTTATCTTGATTTACCTTCAGAGAGCACTGCGCTTGTGATGACCATTATAACTCTATATAGGCTACGGCAACTGCTTATAATCAAGTAAGTTTGTTGGCAGACAAGATAAGTACTAAGGCTTTATCATTTTTGCCGGAATTATCTATTCACCAGTAGAAGCCCCTTTCGGTACCTTTTATTCAAAAAGGTACAGACTTCCCCGGGAAAAGCGAGTACAAATGATAAAAAAATCATTTTTATTAGGCTTTAATGTCGTTCAAAGGACCATATATATTTATATTTTAACATGTTTTATTATTATTGAGAATATTTACATATTATTATGTGCTATTTACTCACAATTACCCAACACTAATTGGCGTATTTGTGCTATTCATTTTTATATAAATATGTTTACTATTGACGCGCACGTCTAAAGTAAATATTTAATTTGATCTGGAATAAACAACGGGAACCGTTATCACAACCACAGTCGAAGTACTCATAAAAATAATGTATACTAATATTATAAAGAGGTAAATTTTGTGAATTGTGAGTTTACGAGTTTGTAACGTTGTAGGGGGTAATCTCTGGATGTACTGAACCGATTTATATGAAATTTAGTAAGAAGATAGTTTGAGACCCGGGAAAGGACATAAGATACTTACTATCCCGGAAATGATCTCTTAAGGGGGTGAAAATGGAAATGAAAGTTTGTATGGGGAATCAACATAGGGACGAACCCGAGCGAAGCGAGGGTGAGTCGCTAGTATTAAATAAAGAGCGATCTGAAATTTATTTTATTTTTAACGTGAGATAGCGGACTCAAATAAACAGAAAGAAATTCTATAAATAAATAAAATATATATTAACACACAGCACCATCTAGTGCCATGGTAAGCTACGAGGCTTATGTTATGGATAGCGGATAGTTGTTACACTACACGTATATAACTTTATATATTTCCTCAATATAATATCAAAGTTACAATGATTAAAAACACGGGAATATTTAAATAAAAACGACGTTTATTTTTAAAGGTACAAAGGAACTACAGATAAGACAATATTCTATAAAGCTTAGGGTTAACTATAGTTTATTTGATGTTGCCATAATAAATAAATGACTTTATGTCAATTCCCACTGAATTCTTAGGTATAATACTAGAAACCAGTCCTAACTCTGTCAGATATAAAACACCTAACATACGTACACAGTTGTTTACTTGGTTGGATCTCGAATTATATTGATACGACTAGTGTGCCACACACAGCATGTTGATGGACAATGTCAAAAACTTTTACAGATTTGAATATAACTTAAGTTTAAACGCAAAACTATAGTTTTTTATAAAAAATGAGAAATAATAAAAATAAATATATACATATAATAATAAACTAATAATAACCAGTTTGATTTCTTTTTGTCTTTTTATTAAGTTACGTAGAGCGTTTTAAAGTTAAAAAAATAAATAAAACGAAATAAAATAGTAATATAAAAGTGGAATAAAAAATCTATTTCCAAATAAAAGATAAATTTTTATCATAAAAAAATATCATTAAATCTTGTGTTAAAATGTGCTCGTTAAAATGATGAAAAGTTTTTGTTTTCCAACTTTTATAAAGTAAGAAACTTCCAACTACAAATCAATCTTCGGAGTAACTTAAACGAGTTTAAAATTACGTCTAGAATATCATCGAGGTAAAATCGAAAAGTTACAAAGGAAATGATCGTAGGTACCATTTAATATAATACTAGTGGGTCACCTACGCTTCGTTCGGGTTCGTCCTTAGGTAGGTTTGAAATTGACACAAATAAGAAAAAAAAGGTTTTAGGCTTTGTAGATTTTGAAAAAAATGTTGTCGTGAATTTGTCCAATGTTTTAATAGTTATTCTGCTATTCGGGGCGGAGACAAATCCTACAAATCAAATATCATAAAAAACGATGCAGCCGTTCTCGAGTTATAAGTGTTGTAACAAACCCGATACAATATTGTTTTATATACAGGGTCATTTTTAATTTACTGAAAACCTTTTGGGAATATACTGTTTACATTATAATAACAACATCTGTAAAAAAAAAAATATTTCTTAAATTTTACAAAAATAAAAGTATTTGTACTGCTCCTACTAAACGGTAATAGTCCAGCATTAGCAAAAGAAAGCGCGTGGCCGGTGGAGGGGGAGGGGTGGAGGGGTGTAGGAAGTGGCCCTTACTCATTTAAACTTAGCCAGATGCTAGATCTTTGCCGTTTAGAAGGTGCAACAAAAATATTTTTATTTTTGTATGAAAATAAAAATTTAAGAAATATAATTTTTTCTTGTTACAGTTGTTGTTGTTATGATGTAAATAGTATATTCCCAAAAGGTTTTCAGTAAATTAAAAATGACCCTGTATATTATAGATTACAACTAAATTTCTCGTGTCTTATTAAATTTAAAAATACGATATTCATGTTATCACCTACACATATAATTAATTGTGATTTACATACTATTTTAGTTATCTAGCCCTTAGTTCTTATTTTATATCGGACTACTATTTTAATTGTAGGTGTGTATGTTTGTTACATATTATGCCGAAACGACTTGACGAATTTGCATAACATTTTGTATACAGATAGACTATGACCTGGGGCAGCAATTAAGCCACTGTTAAACACTTCAGAGTCACGCAAGGGTCAAATCATTAGTGAACAATAATATAGTATTTTTTACTGAAATGAATGATGATAATGATAATGAAATTTAATTCGTAGGTAAGTATGTACCTATGTATTTTTTAATATTATTTTTTGTGTTGTAATATTGTTTGTTTGCCATAAACTATTATTGTTGGTCGATATAAATTAAATTTCAATATAATAAATTTAGTGGCAGGTTACGCGAATGTACTGCAGTAATAGAATTACTTCTAAACATACAATAAAAATAAACTAAGTCAGTCTTTTACTGTACAAGAAATGATATCGGTTTGAAACAAACGTTTCTTAAGAATATGCAAATACTCTTTTTCATTCACTCGTGAAACTTTTATCCTGATGAAAGATATCTCAGATTTTTCCCTAGACGGTAGTCTCTGTGAAAATGAAAACACACTAACACAAAGAGGTGAATCGTGTGGTGTAATATTTATAATTTACTTTTCAACTAATACACCTAAGGATAATTTTGAAAGTATATTTTTAAGTCTGTCTATTGGTGTGTCATAAGTAATAAAGAAAATACACGCAATAACATTATTTGCTCAACAAATGAAGATATTTCTTCAAACAGGCCGTAGAATTTACTGGTAAGGAAATCTCCGATGATTTATTTTTACTTCAAAAGAATGAAGATCAAAATCATTCTATCTATAATATAAAAATGAATCGCTCAATTTGTTGGTAAGCGCAAATCTCGAGAGCAGCTAAACTGATTTCGCTAATTCTTTTTTTAGAATATTCCTTGCAGTACGAGCATGGTTCTTACGGAAAGAAAAAATTAAAAAATTGCCTGAAAAGTCTAAAAACAACATTTTTCTATACTACCATACAAAAGATTCGTAATAATACTTAAAAGTCAATTTGAACTTTAATACCATACCATAAAGTTTAAGTGTTAGTGGAGAGGTTCCGGGAAGGCAAAACAATTGAGTGACGTTAGTATCGTATAAATATTAATGTCAATATTTGTCAATATTATTAATAAAAAAAATATTGACAAACCCGAGTGAAGCGAGGGTGAGCCGCTAGTTTCCAATAAAACAAATAGAGAAATTAAAAATTACTATTAATAATACCTTTTCAGATTGTTAAAATTGGCAAACATTGTTATGCAACGAGGCGACTAATTGGACTTACATAACGTTAGAGACCAAACCAAGATACAGATAATCTGTGCAACTGCGAGCGAGAAGGCATTTATTTGCAAAAACACGAAACAATGCGCGCTGCTAAAGAAACAAAGTTTCAAATGCGAAAACAAAGGCGTAATGTATAAAGAATCAGCTTTCATAATTGTGCCGTCTTGCTTTAAAGTGTAAGGTACTACGCCTCGAGCCACATGAAAGATGTTCTAAAATAACTATCATATTGAACGAAATAGTTTGCTTAATAATAAATTCTTTTTGCTGATATTTTTTGTGTAATATTGTGAGACAGCTCTATCGAAACTTAAATTATTAATATTACTCATGTCAATATAAGTGGCTAATCTGGGTCTTAGATAAAATCGAAATTTCTAGAGAAAAGTCGAGAAATAGAAATCTCAAAACATATGGGAATGACACACTATTATGATATATATATATATATATATATATATATATATATATATATATATATATATATATATATATCATTAATTAGTGCTTATCTTATTTAAATAATATTCTACTGCTATAAAAAATAGGAATAAAAATGATTAAAATTGTGATAATGTATTAATTTATAAGAAAATAAATGTTTCTCATTTATCACTCGAATTAGCGCCACACAAAAACACATCAGATGATCAAGGGTTAGAAAAAATATAGATATACAATAGTAGATAATTATATGTTTAGAGGATCAAAGAGTAATTTTGTTTAATTATTAACAATTATTCCTGTACTTTATTATATAAGTAGGAGATCCCAATCTATGTGGTGGACCTTCACTTCTTTTCCAGGTGAAATATATTTTTTAAATAATTAAATAAACACGATCCAGGTGGTATTGAATGTGTATGCCATTAAGACGAGGGAGGTTATGTTTGCTTTTAGTGGGTAGTACTGGTTTTTCTAGCCAATGATTCCCACATAACCACCTGTATGTCTACAGGTGATATGCGTTAATACATGTCCCAACATTAAAAAAAAACGAGGGTTGTCACCAAAAATTTTCTCCAAACTATTTTTTATTAAAAACCTCTAGTCTGGAGATGTTTTGATATAACAACTCTATATTATTAATGACATTAGAAATTCTGCCACCATTTCACAGAAGCAACATAATCAATCACCATTTTATTTGCCAGATGGCCCTACAAAAGTTTTAGGAGGTCGAATAGGATTTGTTAGATAATTCGACTAAGTACATTGACTAAGCTATGAATTCTGTTGATTAGCAGTAACAAGAAACTTGGAAGTGTAATTTCAATCGTATATAATTGTATTTTTTTTTATTTTCTTAGTGTATTTAACGAATGCGTAAGCTTGACTCGACGTAAAATTTAATTAAAACTTTACGAAGCTTAAATGCACGGTGTCAGTTTTTTTAAAGAAAGTAATCTTTTTAATTATTTTTTTTAGCCAGTTTAGAACTCAAATTTCATTTTAGAAATTGAAACTTTTTCGTGAGTCGCCAAATACTTTTTTTTTTAATATGATAAATAATGTAGCTTAAATGCTACATAGACATCAAAACTAGGACGCAATTCGAAAAGAAAATTTCTCCTGGGTGTAGTAACGTTTGAGTTATTTTATATTTGTTAGTGCGAATGCAAAATAAGTTACCCACATTACTTTAGGAGCTTAGTTATTGAATTTAAAAAAATGTTTATACCTATTATTTTTGGCTATTCTGTTTCTTGAAATCTTATTCGATTGAATTTTGTCAATTTTATCTATTTATGCTATTTTATTTCTTTAAAGCTACTAGCAAAAACTCACCCTCGCTCCGCTCGGGTTTGTCCTTAGGTACGTTTTAACGGTTAGTATAGATTTCTCAGAGATGAGATAATTTTCCGCAGCTCAATCATTATACTAAATTTCATCAAAATTTGTCCAGTGGTTTTCTCGTCATGCATTTCAAGACAGACAAAGAGAGTGTAATAATGACTATTTCAATAGAATTTTTTTTTTTCAAAAAATATATAATATACAGATTCGACTCAGTTAGAATTTTATTATATGTATAGATTTATAAAACTGTATTGAAAAACTACACGTGATTGCATTCTTGCTGCAATTTGAATAATAATTAAGAGTTACATAGAATAATATTGTAAGAGTAAAATTTATTTACAACTATTTCTTTAGATATACAGCAAAAAATTTTACGATTTCTTTTGTATCCGATAGTTCATAAAGTTTTGAACAGTAATTGGTTTATTTTCGTAAACGTAGACTAAAGTCATTTTAGTTCTGTGTGTTTGATTATCACCAACTGACTACGTTTGTATTTGAAGTCAAACAGGAATATGTAGTTGCAATCGCACCGTAATGTCCATTAAGTTCGAAGCAATTCCACGATTCAATAATTTTGTAACCAAACAAACTGTATGGCATACTTAAGAATCGCAGAGATTAGTTACTTTTAAAGCTATGTTTATTAGTTTTATCACTTTTTTAGTTTATTTAAAATATTTTTTAAATATGAAAAAAAATGAATCGGTTAATAATAATTTTCATAATGCTAATTTTGTTTAAATAACTTTGGCGATTAGTTGGTGAAAAACAACAAAAATACAGACGGATAAGATGTTTTTAAAGGTTGTTTTATATTTATACTAGTGTTCATTTAGGTTTTAAAGTTTAGTATAAACTTCTCAGAGATGAGATATTTTCCTGCAGTAAAAAGTATCCTATATGTTGATCCGGATAAACAGCTATCATCATACCAAATTTCATCAAAATCTGTCCAGTGGTTTTATCGTAGTGAGTTCTCAGACATACGGTACTGCGGTAACAGACAGACAGACAAAAATGCTAAAAACTATAGTTTCGACCTCTGTATCGATAACAATGACTCTTTCAATAAGATATTCCAAAAAATATTTAATGTACAGATTCGACTTAGAATTTTATTAAACTTCAATATACAGTAGATATATTTAGACATCACAGATAATTCAATTTAATTTGTAAAGTCTAAACATTAAACAAATATGAGTACACGAAAACCTTAAAACTTTCACTCCAGGTAATAAAATAATCTACTGCGTAAGAGGCGTCTAACATACTCATGTTATAGTTTTACATGACTGTAATCAAGTTACCTTTTGGAATTAATATATATATATATATATATATATATATATATATATATATATATATATATATATATATATATTAAATAAAATATCTGATATATTATGTCTTATTTCGAATTATCATGTGTATTTCACACAAAAACTGCTTTTAATTTTGATTTATATTATACAATATGGCATAATAATTGTTACAATAAGTTTTCTATTAGAACAAAGCGCATATTGGAAACTGCTGGCAGAGACGTATTACCCCAAAGTTGGCAGCCGCATAAAGCAATGTGGAAAAATTTCCGCAAAATGAAACGTTATGGTTATGTATATTACATGAAATATTTTTGGATTGAACATACACGTTATTGAGCAGATTTATACGTATGTAATAGAATTGGCTTTTGTGAGGATAGTAAGCAATCACTTCCCGGTGGATGTTATAAAGGGTGGGCAACACTTGAACAAGCCATTCTCGCTTATCTATGCATATAATAAAACTGTAACAAAGCCGAATCTGTACATTAAATATTTTTTGGAAAATCTTATTGAAATAGATATTATTATCGACACAGAGGCCGAATCTGTAGTTTTTGGATTTTTTTTCTGTCTGTCTGTTACCGCATCACGGAAAAACTACTGGAGGGATTTTGATGAAATTTGGTATGATGATAGCTGGTTATCCGGGTCAACATATAGGATACTTTTTACCGCGGGAAAATATCTCATTTCTGAAAAAAAATATACAAAAACTGCAATGTAAGAGTATTCTA
This sequence comes from Brenthis daphne, assembly GCA_947093115.1. Lineage (NCBI taxonomy): Eukaryota > Metazoa > Arthropoda > Insecta > Lepidoptera > Nymphalidae > Brenthis > Brenthis daphne. The sequence goes on along the minus strand of OX352474.1, from coordinate 1,961,788 downwards.
ATATGTAAAACCTAAGAATTTGGTTTTTGGTCATCTGAACGCGGGTGGAGCCGCGGGCAATGCTAGTTATTTTAATATGATCTATAGATAGATACCGCATATTGTGAAGTATTCATTAATATCCAGATCTAACCACTGGATCTAAAGGGGTACGAATTTTGGAAGCGTATTCCTGTTTAGGTCCTCTAGAATCTTAAAGAGTAAAAAAACATAACTAATTTCATGGTAAACAATATTTTTAAATTTTGATAAAAAATTTAAATTTAGTAGAGACTTTGACTTACACTCCCCTCGATTAAATGCTATCTAGATTCTAGTGGACAAAGTCAAAGTCAAATTACAAAATCTATCTATTTGCTAAGCTTCATCCAAATTCGTTCAGCTCTTCAACGTAAAGGGGAAACAGACATACACACAACCAAATTTTTACATTTATAATAGTAGCATTCTGATATTTAAAAAAAATGTATTAAAATTGCAATAAAATGTAGGTTATGTTCGTTTATTAGAACATTAATATCTTAAAACTTAAAATGCATAAGGTAATAATGTAATGAAACAATTATAAAATTATTACAATATACTTTTTCATTTAATTAGAAAATAAACTTTTTAGAACTTTGTTTAATATATTCAAAGACATTAAATTGTAAGGTCTGCCCTAAAAGCTCACTTAGAACAATTTTACGCTTCACTCCCTCGGTTTACTTCAACATGTAAAAAAATACATCCCATAACACATTTTGACGCCTTTTCATCTTTTTAAAATCATCGTAACTTTTATATGGTGAGGCTTTTTAGTACTTGACTTTTATAATATTAGAGCATGTAATATATGTATAGGTATAAAATTATATATTAAAAATTATATCACATATATACTAAAACGAGGGATTGTTAATACGGACTACGATAAAAAATAATATAGCGAGAAAATCTGCACGTCTAAAAGAATTATGCAGCATTTGGCCAGCGTGATGTAGATATAGACTTAGTCTTCCGTAAATTAAGTGGATAGTAGATATGCGGTATGCCCAGCGATGGAACGTTAAAAAACAATCAGAAGGAGAGATAGAGAAAAACAGGAGAAAGAGAAAAGAGAACTCTTGTAAAAGAAAGTAATTTATGCAGAACATACTGTGTATTACTTGTAAATATTAGTTTGTTCATATATAAACTCTTAGTTTTACCAATGGTTTAGCCATGTAGTTTATTAAAATATCACTTAAAATAGTTTATTCTAACGTATTCAGCCTTTTTTAACGTCCCAATCATGTTGGAAATGATTCGAGCATATACATAAAAAACACACATGAACATAGAACCTCTTCCTTTTTGGAAGTCGGTTAAAAAGTAGTAACGAATGCCTATCCAGTCTGAGTTCACAATTTCAACACTGTTATTTGAGACTGTAGCGCAATAGCAATACTGTCAAAAGGATAAATAAAAAGCTGAAAAGAAACTTTGGTGCTACACTTTTCATTCTACAATACGTTTTAAAATAAAATAAAAATCTACTGCCACCTAAAATAAAATAATTTCTTGTTACAATACAAGTACTTCACCTATATCTATTTATGGCCTTTTATTACAAAGCCATAAAGGTTTTCTTATATGTAAATTTGGTATTCGGATGTTACGATCATGATAAACAACGAGGAAAAAAATTATTCAAAGTTTAGTCCCTCTTTTGTTTAACGGCTCAGAATAAACCGGTGATTTTTCGCTTTTTATTTGACGGATTACAGTCGATGCGGGTTGCAAAGCTATTTCAATTTACCATGATTGTAACATTTACGTATTTATATAAATATCAATGAATACGATTTTAAAGGGAAATCATAACAATATCTTACTTTTGGGTGATTTCGATGTAATTTAGTTAGTTTATAGATAGACAATGACCTGAAGTAATACATCTAAGACCATTAAGAACTTTTTTTAAAGTTATACATCTTTTGGAACGTTTGGAAAAGTTATGAGAGTAAAATTTTTACGATGCGAATTTTTACGACAGTCAAAAAGCAACATGATGAAGTTAGCTGAAAGCGACATGATGAAGTTAGCTGCATTCCTTTACAAACAGAAAGTTGTGACATACTGAAAGAAATCTTTAGCTATTTTTGTTCTGTCACGCCAAAAAAGTATAACTTCTTACGTGCGTACATAAGAACACACACATGTTTTTTTTTTGATGTTCGGAAATGCATTTATTCATACTACACACACACACAACATGGTACACTGCTCACTCACGTGGGCCACCTGACTGTGCGTTTCTTGGCATCGCGCCCGGCAGTGTTGCTGGACGCTAATGAGCCCACACTACAACAAAGTGCATTAATAAAATAAAATAATATATGTTCTAATAAGGCAAGCATAACTCATGTTAAACACCTAGGGATTCTCCGTTATACGGTTATAGTATGAAAAAGGAACAAACATACACTCATTTACTCAAAGTTTAGCGTTCCTAATACTAATGTGATTTTTTTATTAACCATTTCCCTGTCCCATAGTCATATATGAACATTTCGATTATTTAATTATTGTGTCTATTTTGCGGACAGTTATGGCCGATTTCACCAACGTCACCTAAGTTTAAGGGATCCCCTAAGCATGTTTAAGGGGCTGTTAGGGGACAATTTCTGTTTCACCGACAGTTAGGTGTCACCTTAAAATTAAAAAAATAATAATAAAATTCCACCTAAATATAGGTACTACAAATGCAGGCTCTGACGATAGTAAACGAAATTTAATTTAGGGGTTAGTTTAGGGGAACTTTTAAGCTAGGGATCCCATACGCAGGTGGTAGCTTAAGTGATGTTGGTGGAATCGGGCATTAATCTGTTAAAGTATAAAAACGCGCGAAAATACTCTGTTATACCGGATACACGTCAATAGTACATATTGTAATATTTTTCGTATCGTGTCGTATTTCCAATATTAAATGAAAATATGTAGGAAAGCTTTCCCAGCAGCAAGACCAATATTTAAACTTACATGGACAAAACTTTTAATATAATAATGTAACAGTTATTCTAAAAGAAAGGACATACTCGTAGCTGCGCTTTGAGTTTACATAATTACATAGTATAAGTATAGTCAGCCATTTTGGCCAGTCGCCAAACTTCTTAGCGTTCTCCGTAACGAAATTATGCGGTATCACGTCCGCCAGATGCAGGATCGTGATTTTTTATTTCACAATCTCTTGTTATACTTTCCTTAATTGTAGGAGATATATCTATACATACGTATCTATCTATACATGTATCTAAACGTTATAATTTTTTACTAGTTACGAGCTGCAGTTTCGCCTACGGGTATACTTGAAGTAGTGTCTCCGCAAAACGGGAGGAGATACTCAGTAAAAGTGTATGTTTGTTTTTACTCTATATTTTTGCGCAAATTAATTACATTTTCTATTCTTTACACTCTCAAAATCCATATCCATAGGACGACAATGCGAGGTGACCAACTTGATATCATGGCTTGCGTTTTGAGGTAAGGGAGTGTATCGCTAACTTCGAATTGCGGCCATTTTGTAAAAAAATTCTCGGCAGTCAAACTCATTAACTATACTTAGTTTGGTATTATTAAGATAATTTTTATATCTGTGTAAAATTTTATATCGTTGAACACAGCATAAAATCTTATCTATTATACGTAATGCTATGCCGTAAGCAATGCCCTCATTGCTTCCTTCCATTTTATATATTTTTTATTCATAATTTTTTAGTGTAACAAATATCCATATTTTGTTTTTGTTTCAGGTACTTACATCGATTGATTGTAAAAACTTTTAAATTTGAATTTTAAGGTAATATACAGTTTTTTTACACCTTCTCATGCTTAATACGTTTCCTGTGTTTTATCTGTATCGCACACCAGTTTTTGGTCAAATATATGCCTCTATGCTTTGTATCAACTACACTACACTAAAGCTAACAACTATTTGATCTCAACGAACATCGAACCCATGAACTTACGTTAGAAGCAGCATTCGACATGGTTTTGGTCATAATTCACAACAACGTCTACTATAATAATTTTAAAACTTTGAAAGTAAATATTTTATATAGTTTTTTTTTTATTTAAAATAATAAAAGAAAGTAAAAGTCTATTGTTATTAGAATTTAAATAAATGATACTGTTAAAACAAAGTATTTCTCTTTGAAACAATTGCTTCTATTTTATTCATGCGTTGGGACGTGTGTAGCGTACTTTTGTGTCGGAGGCGAACTTAGTACGATAAATCTAGTATATAGCTGAAAAATTACCTCGAAGACAGTTTGAGACGGTTCTTTGGTTATTTATGTTTGTTTAAAATCCTTGATGTTAAATTTAGTTGTTTTAGTTCAATTATATTATATTTTAAAATAATTTATACTTATACGTACATAAATTTATGAAAATATTTAACATTTGAAATAAAAGATTCTTTTAGAATTTTTTCGCTGATTTATATTGATTTTTATTTCCCGATGTTTCAAACGATTTACAACTAACATGGTCACGAGAGAGGTTCTGAAAAAATAGTTTTTATTTATAATTTACTTTCCTCTTCGAATATAAATTTTTCCTCCGAATTTAACGACCGTGCTCAGTTAAGGTTTTATAGTCAGTAAAACTTTGTGATTTCAGTTTTCGCTAGTAGTATATATAGTACACAAGTATTTCTCTTTATGTCCTTAAAGTTTTATCCCATTTTAATTGGAAGCGGCTATTCCAGATTTATCATTTTTGAATCATACTGCAGTGCTCCTTGCACTCAGATCTTTCATGATGATCTATGATCTTTTTCATTATTAATACTCATATTCTTTAGAGTAAATCACAGAATTTTGTTCCCGAATAAAGCTTTATTTATAAACACACTATCACATAGTCATATATCATGTTAGACGTACTCCTCTTTTCTGGTATAGGCACGATTTTAAAGCTCTATTAGGTATACTTGTACGATATTTTAACCCCCCAAAGAATATCCATTTCGCTTACACGCAGCATATTAAACTGTTGTTGTTTTAATATTCTAATTCAAAATATGCTACGAAATTTCTTTCAACAAGGCTTACTTCTCTTTATGGTATTTCACAAAATAAATACCTACGTTTTACATTAATTATGTACAAGAACTTTTGAAATGCTATAAAGCCATTTATACTAATATTATAAAGAGGTAAAGTTTGTGAGTTTGTGAGATTGTGAGTTTGTGAATTTGTGACGTTGTAGGGGGTCATCTCTGGATCAATTAAACCGATTTAGATGAAACTTGGTAAGAAGATAGTTTGAGACCGTGGCAAGGACATAGGACTTTTTATCCCGGAAATCATTCCTTAAGGGGGTTAAAATGGGGATGAAAGTTTGTATTGGGAAGCAAGCTAGGGTCGAACCCGAGCGAAGCGAGGGTGAGTCGCTAGTGTTTTAATAAAAAAAAATTATACCATACGTGGACTCATAATTTTTATTAAATCTTTTCTAAAGCAAGGAAAACGAACAGCGAGGAAGTTATATTAAAACTAACTATTTATAAATTTATTAATTCTACACCAAGTTAGTATAGATGCAAAGAGCTGTATGAGAACAATAGTAGTTCAGTAGTCACTACATATTAGAAGCATTAGTATTAGGGACAGTTTTGTGACACGTGCAATGTGCATGGTCGTCTATACCAGTTACTTTACTCGATATGTGTAAAAATCTATGAGATGGGGTATTTTATTTTTCTTGTTTCTACTTATAATATTAAGTTTAAAGAATAGTTTATATTAAAATGTAGCTATATTTTGTTCACTTTTAACTTCCAAATTTCTGCTAAACTGATTTTAATATTTTTCCTTTTGAACCCTCTTATTTACAATATAACTTTTTAAATTTTCGCGTTCCTTAATAGTATAATATTGACCCTACGGGACTTAAACGTGTGTATTTGAGCGATATGTAAAATGAAATTTAAAACTCTATACAAAAACTGGCAAAATACCTTATGTAAGACGTTTCAACTGGTTTGCACCAGACGTGGTCACTCACGGTCTGACTAAGACCAGACCAGACCTCTTACTTACAATTGTTAGACTGAATGGATAATTTCTTTATTAAGTCTATAGTTTTATTAATCTTAAAATCTTAATAACCTCATCAATCTGGCAGATGCTGTAAATTAAGCATATATGTAATATGTATGAAAGCTTAAATTTTCATCAAGTTGTAAATAAAATCGTTTAGACTTCAGGACACAGCTTGAACTTAGCTATTTAGAAAATGTATGCCACATTTTATTTCGACCATATGTTGCTTTTTTGGTTAAAATTGCAAAAGTGAAGTGTACCTTTACCAACATGCACTAGCTTTAAATCATTTAAACTGCATCTAAACTTACGTAATAACCGTGCTGATACTATTTTTGAGTGTCGGTCCCGTGAGATTAGTCGTCGCCTGTACAATGAATTGTTTTGTTTATCGTGTTTGTTTCTCTTTGTGATAGGAAAAGTTGTTTTTACTGCCAGATGTTCCTTTGTTTTTCCCACTTTTGTTTTAACCGCAATTTGTAATCGCTCTCTGTTCTGCGTCTGGCTTTTTGAGTGTGTTATATAGAAAATGCTTTTGCCTTGTCATACTTGGTATTGTTTGCAGTTTTGTCTATACATATAATAAAATTCTGAGTCAAATCTGTACATTAAATATTTTTTGGAAAATCTTATTGAAATAGACATTATTATCGATACAGAGGTCGAATCTATAATTTTTAGGATTTTTGTCTGTCTGTCTGTCCTGTTTTTCTGTGATGCTATTACCGCATCACAGAAAAACCACTGGAGGGGATTTGATAAAATTTGGTATGGTGATAGCTGGTTATCCGAGTCAACATATAGGATACTTTTTATCGCGGGGAAATGTCTCATTTCCGAGAAAAATTTGGTTTTTGGTCACCTGAACGCGGGCGGAGTCGAGGGCAATGCTAGTATTATATAAAATAGATAAATTAATTCTAAAAAGTATAGGCTACTTTTTATTAAAGTTGACGTAGCGTGTGGACGGAGTCGCTAGTAAAAACGAGTATAGTATAAATATTTCAATATCACACTATAACATAGTTTTAACACTATATCCAAAGATAGATCTATGAACTAAAGGCGATATTTTTGTATTATCATGATGAAGGAGGTATTCTAATATTCCCTCTTCTAACAGCTAGATAAAATAGTTTGGAGCACAATATTTGAGTATTTCAACAAAAACAAGTAAGCCCACGGGAAACGTACATTTTTCCGGGATGAAACGAAACTACCTTTTTACAGAAGCCGCGGGTTCTGCTAGTATACTATAAATACAAAATTAGTATAAACAGTTCATAGTAAAAACTATTAAAAACCTGTTTGTTTCATACACTCTCTATTTAGATATTATATCGACCTTTTGGTGTATCTACTCAAGTCTATTGTACTTTTTTATGTATTCGTAACATGCTATGAATTATTTTTCCCAATTGGTACCTGTAATTGGTAATTTTTACAATTTTCATTTTGTTAATTGTGGGTAGGCTGTCTGTAACAACTATACCTTCAAGACATGTAATACCTCAGTCTCTCCTGTGACCATGGATGCTGTAAAGCATTCGAAACGTCGGGAACCAAAAATCAAAATAAATCCGCGAAATAATCCGAAAAGATAGTTTTATTTAAAATTCATACGTATCCTCAAAATTTCAATAATGATTAAGGTTGGTTTTCGACCATTAACAAACATTATGGAAATTAATTAATATAGATATAAGTTTCCTAACAACCACTTGTACTACAACAAGCATTTAACAATAAAATTGTGTATCTGAAACTCAAAATACTAATATTATAAAGAGGTAAAATTTGTGTCAAACTTGGGTAACCGAGTTAAGAGCGTTCAAATCCCGGTCTCGCATCTCTGATATTTTCATGTGCGAATCATTTCTAACATGATTACCAATTATATTACGGTGAAGGAAAACATGGTGAGGAAACCTGCATGTCTGAGAGAACTTAAAAAGTTTTTGAATGACATGTGGAGTCCATCAACCCGCACTTGGCCAGCGTGGTGGACTATGGCCTGATACCCCTCGTATTGAAGAGAGGCTCACTCCCAGCAGTGGGATGTTAAAAAGGGCTGAATACGATACGAAAGTTTGTGAGTTTGTGATTTTGTGACGTTGTAGGGGGTAATCTCTGAATCTGTTACACCGATTTAGATGAAATTTGATAGTTTGTGACCCTGGGAAGGACATAGAATACTTTTTATCCCAGAAATTATCCCTTAAGGGGGTGCAAATTGGGATGAAAGTTTGTGTTGGGAAGCAAGCAACAATAAAATTGTATAACTGTAATTCAAATTATAACAGTTAAAATTTCCTTATTCTGTATTACATATATTGCAATAAATAGCAAAGGATAAATAAATTGTACATATGCTCCAATTACCATGTTTGCAGTGTAGTACAATCGTACGTGATTTTGCAATTTGAAAAGCGCGCCCCGTAAATTGGGAGGGAATGGTAAAACTTTGTAATAATATTTATACAGACATCTTTATGTGAAATATTTATGAGTTATTATTTATTATTGCATCTGGAATATGCTTCATAATAATATATTTCAATAATATGTAAATGTTTTTTGTCTGCTTACATTTTTGCTTTTGTTATCGCGGAATAATTTATGCCTGAAACGTAATGATAATATGGTTTGGTTTATTCATTGTGGGGAAAAAGGGCGACTTGGGTGGTGGAATCGAATTTCATTCTTAACTCTTAAGTACAAGTGGACTGACCATTGTATAATATAACTATTCAATAGAAATTACCTATATAGTTTTCTACAAATTTCATTTCATTGCAAAACACCAATAAACTTAATATTTTATTTAATGTTGATATAACTATATTTTTTTATATTTGATCAATTCAATTATTTTTATCACGTACTCTTTCCAGCAATAAAAATATAGCTAATAATAAACTCGAGCTATATTTTTTATTATAATATACTGTGTCCAATATTTGTCAAGCGAATCTAATAATGGTCATGACAGCGCCATTTAATTAGAAATTGCGTTATATCCGTTTTATTGATGTTACTCGTAATTAATTTAGCTAATAGGTTATAAAATACCATTTTCGGGAAAGAACTATGAATATACATATATTAAAAAAGTAAGTTATTGAAATCTGTACATGAAATATTTTTTTAAAAACAATGACTGTAACGTATTGTGTACAGGCTGTTAACGCAAAAAAAAATTGTTATTAAAAATTTTGTCTGTTTGTCTACATATCTATTTGTCTATATGTCTGTTTGTGTGTTCGCATTTCACGTAAAAAGTACTGGACCGATTTTGATTAAATTTTATGTAGTGATAATTACTCGGGTCTACATTTATTATATTTCTTGTATTCTTGTATTCCCCTGATTTATATTTCTTACTACAGCAAAATCTTTCATTCACACGAGAAACCACAATAACTGGTTCTATCGAGTCGTCTATAGACATTTATTTGTCTAACGCTGGCTAAACCTTAAGAGATACATTAAAATTGAAAATTGTAGGTCTTAATACGGTCTATAGAAAAATCTGCAATAGCATAAGTATTTTTTTTTAATTTATTTTATTTATTTATTCATTTATCAAATACAAAAAATCATTTATACAAATCTAAGACACTCGTACTAAGTGAACTTGTGTTACGAGCGTCTTGCCTTCCATGTTGAACATATGTAAAATTAACACCAACATAATTCGCAGTGTATGAGTAAAATAGCATGCATTATTAATTAATACTATTAAGGATAATTAAAAATATTAACAATGATACTGATGATATGTGTATAAGTGTAATGTGTAAGTGTGTGTGTGTGTGTATGTGTGTGGGTGTATGTGTGTGTGTGCGCGCGTGTGTGTGAGTTATGTAAGGATATGTCCTATAATTGTGTGAGCATGAATGTGAGTATGTATTAAACAATACGTTTTATGTTAGGGATTTTAACAGGTCTTCTGTTTCATCATAGGTAAGACTCTTAAGCCATGAGGTAAGAATGGTTTTTGCTCTGGGACGGGATTTGCAACTGATATTAATTATTTTATTTATTTTAATATATAAATGAGCTCCCATTATACTACTTTGTCTTCTAGCAAGGGCAGTTCTGGATTATTTTGCTACACAAACATTTCTTGCAGTACGCTTTTCCGGTTATTGGCTGACAAAGAAACTTGTTGTATGACATCGTAATAACAGGCCTAAAATGTAGAGCTGTCTAACTGTTAAAACAGAGCATTCCTTGTAGACAAGACTAGTTGGATACGTAAAATTTTTACGAATTATACGTTTAAGAATGGCTCTTTGTGCCCTTTCTAAAAGAAGCAGGTGTGTTTCATGCGTCCCACCCCAGGTACAAATGGCATAGGAAAGTAGTGGTTGAATTAATCCGAAGTAAGCAGTCATTAAAGTGTCTATCTGCAACGGATGCTAATTCCTTAAAGACATACATCATCTTTCTCACTCTTTGTACTAGAACATGGATGTGTTTCTTCCAGGTAAGTAAGATGTCTAAAGTTACTCCTAGATATTTAATCTCTGAGACACGAGTAATTTCTGGGCATAGGCAGTCTGATTGGTGATTTAGACCGTTGTGTATTTTTAAGTGAATTCGATCTGGCGGCTGATCACTTTTGCAAGCAGAGAAGGTGATGAAGTTAGTTTTCAATAAGTTCAATGTTAGCAAGTTCTCTGTAAGCCATTCATTCACAATACTGACCGCGAGTTCAGTATGAAGGCGTGCACTTTCCCAGCCTTTCCGTAAGTAAGTAAAACTGTATCATCTGCGTATGTTACAATTTTTGTGTTAGGTATTGACAAATTACAAAGAGTATTTATATAAATCAGGAAAAGAGTAGTAGAGTAGTAAAAGTATATAATAGTATTCCTAAGGTACATTCACAATAACTATTTTAAATATCTATTTAAAACGTGCCTAGGGATGCACCCGAGCGAAGCGATGTTAAGTTATTAGTGTATAAATAAAACAAAATTTTCGGAATTATAAGAAATTAAGGTGTACACCGTAAGATATTTATAGCATAGTAACGGTTGGTTGGTACTCATGATACAGGCTTTGCCTAGTGTGAGTTACCCTCAGGTATGAAATATATTGTAAACTAAACTTTTTGAACAATAAAGATTATTATTATTATTATAGTAACGATTTACCCTTGCTTTGCTCGGGTGTCCCCAGGTGCCTAACATATTAAGCCTAAGTGTAACACTAATATATCCGTACCTCTATCTGTGTACTAAATTTCACATATGCACTCTCATACATCAAACATCCATATCCATACTAATATTATAAATGTGAAAGTGTGTTTATTTGTCTTTCTTTTACGTCGAAACAGAGTGATGGATTGGCGTGATTGTATGGAGATAATTGGAGGGCTGGAGATTGACATAGGCTGCTTTTTACTGCGGGAGATTATCTAATTCCCACGGGAAAACACGTTATAATACAACCCAAAAAATATTTATGATCAGAATTACTTGAAACTTAGTATTAATGCTCTTCAATACAATTAAATAAATACGTGTTTTAGCATTTTTCAAAATTCATCCCATAAGAAGGTAAAATAGGGGATGAAAGTTTGTGTGCAATCTACCTTTTTAGAGATTTTATTGTAGTTTTAGAGCGAGCGAAGCCGCGGGTTCTGCTAGTAGGTAATAAAGAAATAAATAGGTATTGTCACGTCGCAATTTATGTCGGCCTGTTATTCTTATTGACAACAGCACCCGCCACTATGAATGATACGAGCTTCGTTCGAGAATAGATTTGCAAATGATTGATTGCACCTCTGTTTTCATATAACTCCTATCACCCACACTTTCTATTGATAGGTAATAATAGTATATAATATAAAAATGAATTGCTGAATGTGTTGGTAAGCACAAATCTCGAGAGCAGCTGAACCGATTTCGCTAATTCTTTTTTTAGAATATTCCTTGAAGTACGAGGATGGTTCTTACTGAGAGAAAAATTTAAAAAATTGCCTGAAAAAGTCTAGAAACCACACTTTTCTATACTCCCATACAAAAGATTCGTAATAATACTTAAAAGTCAATTTGAACTTTAATACCATACTATAAAGTTTAAGTGTTAGTGGAGAGATTCCGGGAAGGCAAAATAATTGAGTGACGTTAGTATCGTATAAATATTAATGTCAATATTTGTCAAAATTATTAACAAAAAAAAATTAAAATGTATATGGCTAACGCTGGCTAATAACTATTTATATCTATTTATAACGTACCCAGCGACGAACCCGAGCAAAGCGAGGGTGAGCCGCTAGTAGTATATAAATGGTTTTTAGGATTTAATCATATACTAGTTTTTCCCACGTCTTCACTCGCGTAGTCTATTTTTTTAAGATTTAACTCTTTCGATTCTAAAAGTCGTAGCGTAATATCACAGTAATGTAATATTACCGTGGTAATATTAGATAGCCGGCACCTTCTTTAAGAATTGGGCTTTCAAATACAAAAAATACTTTTTTCACATCCGTCTCTTACGGCTTTGTATTATTTATTGGTTTAAATATTAATAATAAGAAAAAAAATATAAGTAATAATAATTTTTATATTGTTTTCGATTTCGATTCTTCTCGGCATAACCGGTTGTTCCTGACAGGCTTATGCATAATGTACGTATATTAAAATTAATTTTAAAAATTAGAGATTATTTATTATTTTTTATAATTTGTTTTAGTTTAACATTCTTCCAGACTGTAGATGACATTAAATGTAGTGAAAATACAATTTAATGCAAGATTTAAATATAAAATAACAAATAATATTATGCAAAATACTGCTAATCTGCATGGGATTTTTTATATATTTATGCTAATACAAGTAAAAGTACTAAGGAAATTTGTCCCTAAAGCAACTTTTTTCCGGCAATGGTAATTCTGTCCCCTAAATTATGTAAGAATTTACGCCCAAAATCTCATTTATTATTTCATCACTTTCATACCATGGAGTTTAGATTTTAAAAACTCCAGACTGTTTTTTGGTGACTTTTACTACCTATTAAATGAAAAAAGTACACTTAAACTTTATCTAGTAAGTCTCGAGCGAGCAACACATAACCAGGTTTGTTAAAAATAAAAAAATTAGAGCTAGCACGATATTAGTGGCTTGAATATAGACAGTAAAGTTACTAATTTATTACTCTCGATCTACAGGCTATCTTGTATGTATTCAGCCCTTTTTATCGTCCCACTGCTGGGCACGGGCCTCCCTTCAGTACGAGAGGGATCAGGCCATAGTCCACCACGCTGGCCAAGTGCGGGTTGGCGGACTATATATTATCTTGTATAGTGGGAAAATAATATAATATATTATTATATCATTAAAATGTTCAGGCGATTTTTTTAAAGATTATTGAATAACGTTTTCTTTAAAGAATAGGATAAGCAAAGCAATATACATTTCATCATTATATTTATTAAAAGACCATAATATTTTATTCCTTCATTAAAATGTCCGTGCGATTATTATTACTTTTAGGACATCAACACACAGCACCATCTAGTTCCATGGTAAGCTACGAGGCTTGTGTTATGGATACCAGATAATTGATACACTACACATACATATAACTTTAAATTAGTGATGTAACGAATGTTAGATTTTTTAACATTCGCCAATGTGAATGTGAATATTTATCTCCAATATTCGCGAATACGAATGTGAATTCGAATGCGAATTCGAATGATGACTGTCAAACAAAGCGCGCAAAATGTTAAACAGACAGGTTTGACATTTCGTATCGGCCATGTTTAAGCCGAACATAGCAGAACATAAAGTTCGTTCGAAAAGATTTGTTATCCTGTGGGGTTAGTTTAGTATTATTTGATTTGTCAAATTTAAGTAATACCTAGTCAAATTGACAAAGTGATATACAAACATGAGTAAAGTACAGTTGTATTTTCATTCCACATCCGTGCATTCCTTATATAATTTTCTTTTTATTTGTCAAACGCATTCACCGAGCATTCATTCAAATGCATTGTCATCGTTCCTTGCGAATATGAATTCGAATGTCAAAAAATATGCGAATATTCGTTACATCACTACTTTAAATACATAAATATTATAAATATAAACACCCATGACTAGCGTAGAAATATTCGTGCTCGTCACACAAATGAACGCCCATAGCGGGACCCGAACCTGCGACCGCTGGCACAGCAAGTACAGCACTCCAAACTGAGCCAAATGGGCCGTCATTATTCTTTTAACTTAATTATATTTTTTTACAAGATAGCAAATTAATATACATTTCATTAGTATAATTCTAAAATAAGATATACATTTTAGAAGAAATGTCTAAAATTACAGCTACAGTAATAGATTTAGTAGACATTGTTAGCATATTTTACATGATAATAGGGCAATATGTGTCAACCAACAGATACCGTCGCGTTGCTTCACAAAATGCAAAGTGACGTAAGCCTATTACCTCAGTCGTCTCGTGACCACGACTTACTGAAACATTCCGAATGTTGGCTTGAAAATGCGAGTTTCAAAACTACTCAAAATGAAAATGAAAGAGAAATATTATAAATATTTTTGTTCTCAAAAGATTATATGTTTGCTTTATGTCGATATATTTCTTAAATCCATGGCTAAATTATTATTTCTGTTATTAATATGATATTACTAAATAGATTTAATTATATCAAAGATTTTTCATATCTTGACAAGTCTATAGCGTTTACAATTACAGAAGAAACATTATAACAGAATCATTGTAACTTGTTTGTTACCGCATCACAGAAAAACCACTGGAAGGATTTTGATGAAATTTGGTAGCTGGTTATCCGGGTCAACATATAGGATATTTTTACCGCGGGAAAATATCTCATTTTTGAGAAAAAACACAAAAACTGCAATGTAAGAGTATTCTAATATGTAAAACCTAAGAATTTGGTTTTTGGTCATCTGAACGCGAGCGGAGCCGCGGGCCATACTAGTGAAGTATAAACACAAAAAATTGAAAGAATTAATTTTGTTTCATCTTTTAACATTTAAAATTCAAGTTGTTTAATTAAAAATTTTCATTGTCTTAAGATTTTTACCTGATATTTTAAATGTAAAAGTAAATTAAAAATTTCCATTTACTGGAAATTTTTCCCTGATATTTTAAATGAGAGTAAAGTAATTTGTTTTTAATTATTATTGTCGTAGAGATGTCGTATCTACCGTTTGTGATGTTGCACGAACGTAAAATATTGATTGATTTTGAATAATGGCTGCTTCTGAGCACAGCTTATTTATCCCGATATACATTGGAATATTTGTATGTTTTATTAGTTTTGCACTTACCACCTTAATAGTTTATGAAACTGAATGAAGTGAAGAAAAATATAGTTTTAAGGTAATATATCCAATTTTTAAATTATTATGGGACCTCTTTAAATATTAAGAATCAATAGGTGTCTTAACAGTTTTACACGCTTAACAAGGATAGACAAGCCATTACAAGTACAAATGTAACATTTGGAAAGGGAGTTTGGTTTTGCTTGTGTACGTTTACAAGCACGTGTGGCCATTTCAATCGTATCGATTTTTGTACACATCCACACTTTTGGGCATTCTTCGTCTTCTTCTTGCTTGTGGTAAATGATAATCGTGCGGATCCAGCATAATAAGCTCAAATCGAGTAAAAGCTGTAAACGATGTATTGAATATCTATAGACTAGTCTCGTAGGCATAAACGTAGCACTACCGTGAGCCGTGCTTTGCATTGGCTGATGCATGACTAACATACAGATAACTCCCAAGACACTTGCTAACTTATACTGTTATGAATGATTCTCGAACTCCGTTTACATTTATGGCGTTATCTTTATATATATAATTCTTCTGTGAGTGTGTATGTCACTGAACTTCTCTCAAACGACTGGACCGATTTTGATGAAATTTTTTGTGTGTATTCAAGTGGATCTGGGAATGGTTTAGATTCACAATTTGAATAATAATTTTCATCAAAAAAATTATTAAAAAAAGTCTGAAATTTTCAAATTAAAGACGTGTAGACAGGACAACGTCTGTCGGGTCCGCTAGTTTTCTATAATCATTTAGTTGTACCTTGTTCACAACAGTGGTAGTTACTAAAGTATAGTTTCTAACAATAACTAATAAACTTATACTTACATATAGTATTTATTAGAGAACTTTGTGCTATTTTTAATAACTATTTCACAATAATGACAAAACTTCAAAGTAATGTAAAAATAGGCGTTGAATTTTGTTTCAATAAGATATTCATCGACCCTTGTCAAAATTATGTAATACATCTTTTACGCCTATAAAATAGTATAAAAGACTGATTGGGGCAATGCACAACATATATGAAAAGAGGAAAGTCTTGTAGGGCCCCAGGGGTGCGTGCACAGACGCGCGATGTCAGCCTTCAGTTACTATACGAGTATAATAATATACTGAATATGGGGGCTTAGACAAGATGGCGTATATGATTCTATGACATAACCATAAAATGTCCTTACAAAACAATTTTTATATTTTTTTAGCTCTACACATAATGCTCATGAGTAAATTAAAGACTTATGTACATACTAGCAGAACCCGCGGCTTCGCTACACTACACTAAACTACAAAAAAAAATCTCTAAAAAGGTAGTTTCATACAAACTTTCATCCCCTATTTTACCCCCTTATAGGATGAATTTCGAAAAATGCTTAAACACGTATTTATTTCCATTTATTGGAAAGCAATAATAACAAGTTTCAAGTAATTCTGATCCTAAATATTTTTTTAATTGTATTATAACGTGTTTTCCCGTGGGAATTATCTACGGCTGTAAAAAGTAGCCTATGTCACTCCCCAGCCCTCCAACTATTTCCACACAAAAAATCACCCCGATCCGTCACTCCGTCTAGACGTGAAAGTAGGACAAACAAACAAACACACTTTCACATATATAATATTAGTATGGATGTATGACGTAGTCGGAAAAAGAACTTTCATGTTATTTTCTAATTTGACTTTTATTTTAGTACTTTCTTTGATTTACGAATATTTTACATTTTAAAATGAAACTATCTTTTCGGAACTTGTCGCTATTTTTTTATCTATTATAGAATATTTCATTACATTTTATTAGAAACGGAATTGTTTTGAAATCTATGTTAAATATAGCTAAGAAGGTTTTAGATATTCAAAATGTTTCTTATTTTTCAAATATTTTGTTTTTTCAAAGTTACAGTATAAACAACTATGGTTGGTATATATAAGGTATGCTTAATTTTACTTCTAATTTTATTTTGAAGGAAAAAAATAAATAAAGTACTAGAAAGAGAATAAAATAAACTATACTAGTTTCAAATATATATTTTTATTAATAAAAAAATACAATGACAATTTTATTCATACATATTACATATATTTTTATATATAACATATTTTATCCAAGTAATAAATAGTTCGAAAAATAGGAGGTAAATTTTGAACTGATATAAATTACCTTACGTCTTCTAATAAATAATGTAGGTTAGAAACTACTGTAGTTGGTGTGACAGAGATAAATTTTTGGTTAGAAATAATTCATTTCATGAATCATTTCATTTCATGAACTATATTCATAAGATATGATGAGGATGATGATACTAGATTAAAAAGAAGATTTATATATTTCTTTATCTTCACGAAATAGATTTTTTAAATTTATTTAAAATACTCTAATTACTATCGTGGTGTAAAGTCGGTGATTGGTAACGGAAGAATGTATGACGATGTTTATAGATTCGATACCCACCCGATGCTATTTTTTGTCGTATTTTTCGTCTCTTCCCAAACCCCAGCAGGATTGTGAAATGGTAACAAATAGCATGTTGTAGCCCGTCGTCAATATTTTGTAATAGTCTATAAAACCACAAATGATAATTTGGACGCCGTTTATATAACGTCTTGAAATAATGTAGACTAGCTGCGATTTTAAGTGACTTATAGATATAATATTGAGAATGATTAAATTATAAAAACATAAATACATATTTCCTTAAAAAATATCTCTTCGAAAAGTGGCGTCGACTTCTGACTTGTGTGAGTGTGTGTGTGTGTGTGTGTGTGTGTGTGTGTATTTGGTAATAAGTCAAACCAAAGAAGTATAATTCAACAAAAACCGAAAGTTCTAATTGTCTACATACAAATTCAAACTTAATCACACCACGTAAAGAACTTTTTTCAAAACAAAAAACGTGCGTTTTAATTTTGTCATCTTATAGAAATGGACAAAAGAGATTGGAAAAAAACGCACAATTTCGAATTATGCGCATCTTTTTGAGGACACTTTTGAGACGCTAACTGTATATTTTGAGTTTTTGTACATCAATTAATAAATTAAATTACCTTTAACTTAATAAACATCGATTTTTGTAGTATTCTTCTATTTCTAATTTAAAAAAAAAAACATAATTGTCTTACCTACCCAAGCAAAAGTTATATAAAAATATTATTATGTCACTACCGTTTTATTTATTCTTCAAACATGGCTACCATAATCTTTAGCTTTCGACAAAATGAATGATCATGAGAAGCATCATCAATTTGCCTTCAGCATTTCATAAACCAGCTTGCGTGGAAATGCCAACGAAATTTAAATTTGGATTTATCGCAGATAGGCTTGTATTTGTGATACTGATTTGGAGGCTGGAGAAAACATTTTTCTCTATATAGATCTAAAATTTTACCACTCTTTTGTTACCTATAAAATTGTTCTTAATAATAAAATGAGATATTTTTCTTTTTATGTAAACTTATGTAACGTAAACACAATCATACACATTTGAAAATCTTTACAGCCATCACATTAGTACTAATAGCATATAGTCAAAGAGTTTATTTTTGTAGTTTGTGAAGCCGCGGGTTCTGCTATCTTCTTCTTTTATAAATAAAAATGAATGCTGGTAAGCGAATAACTCAAGAATGGCTGGACCAATTCAGCAAAAAATTTTCGTATGTTCCTTAAGGTTTTAATAATGAGAAAAAATGAAAATTATCGAAAAAAAATTGAAATTTATATGGCTAACGCTGGCTAATAACTATTTATATCTATTTAAAACGTACCTAGCGACGAACCCGAGCGAAGGGAGGGTGAGCCGCTAGTGTTATAATAAAATTATTAATACTTAGAAAAAAGATTTTTGGTGATAATTTTTTTAGATGTTACATTCTTTCTCTGTCTGTGACTTCAAAGACACTTCTTTATGAACATAAAAAGAATTGTCTATGTATAAATTTTGTCTATATTTGTCTATTGTGAATTGTCTATATTTGTCTATATAGCTTAAACTTAAAGACTTCAAATAAAGTAAAAGTGACTTGTTGCTTTTTTAATCCTGCTTGCTCGTGACTATATATGAAAAATTTACCTATAAAAGGCAGTTATTAGTATTATAAAGAGGCAGTTTGTGTGTTTGTTTTTTTTTGTTTGTTTGTTTGTTTGAATGTGCTAATCTCAGGAACTACTAATACGATCTGAAAAAATCGTTTTCCATTAGAAACCCGTTTATCGAGGAAGCTTATAGGCTATATAATATAATTAGTCTATTTCGTACTAACCGTTAAAACGTCCCTAGGGAAGAACCCGAGCGAAGCAAGGGCGAGTTGCTAGTATGACTAAAATTCTCTTTCTATATCTTCATATGCAGAAGCTTATTCCATGTTATATGGATCAAGATATAATATAATGTATTTTACGTCTTACACTTTGGATAGTAGATACGCGAAGTTTAAGTTTTAGCACTCATAAAAGCTTAACTTAATACCTTTATCTAGCGATACCTAGTTTATATTTTGTAGCAAAATGTATGGTTTGGGTATAAACAAGTAACATTGTCTTAATGTTGGAGACGCAAAGAAATAACTCAAAAAATAATCATTGTATGGAGAAAATCATAATCGTTGTTATTATTGCGAGAATGTAGTAAGTTTTTTGGCGAGCTAATCTAAACGTATAATAAAATTGTAACTAAGTCGAATCTGTACATTAGATATTTTTTGAAAAATCTTATTGAAATAAACATAATTATCGATACAGAGGCCGAAGCTATTGTTTTTAGAATTTTTGTTTGTCTGTCTGTCTGTCTGTAACCGCATCACAGAAAAACGACTGGAGGGATTTTGATGAAATTTAGTATGACGATAACTGATTATCCGAATCAACATAGGTATAGGATACTTTTAACCGCGGGAAAATATCTCATTTTTGAGAATAAAATACAAAAACTGCTATATGAGAGTACATTTATGTGTAAAACCTAAGAATTTGGTTTTAGGTCATCTGAACGCGGGCGAAGCCGCGGTAAATACTAGTTGTAAATAAATATTAGAAATCACACTAGGTATATACAATTAGTATATAGTTATAATTTATATAATATACATATTTATTATGTATTAAGTAAATACTCAGACAGCCTTTTACAGGCGTTTGGCATATACAGCACTGGGTAAAATACTCATTTTCTTAGTGAATAATTTGAATTTGTAGTCAACAATTGACTGGGAAGTGGAACGCTACTCAAGATTGATGAGGTTGCTGATTTATTGCTTTCCAATAAAATGTCAAGATATTATAATATTCCGTGTATTTTGAAATTTCATTGATATTTCATTTATGATATGGTGGCAGTGGCAGAAACAGAGTGAAGCAAATTCAAACTCTGTATTAATGTAGGAAGAAAACTTGCATGTCTTAAAAAACCTAATCATTTCAGAAGATATGTTAGGTTCGCTAACCTGCTTTTGGGCAGCGTGGTCAATTTAGTTTAGTGATTAATTAAACTTTATTTGGTAAGAACACTTTGCATCTGGGATGGGTAGGTATTTATTATACTTTTATTACTAAGATGATGTCGAGTAACTAAATAAGTAACGTCCGTAGATTTCCCTCCGATGGAGATACACAAAAATATATAATATACTAGCGACTCACTCTCGCTCCGCTCGGGTTCGTCCCTACTTACGTTTTAACGGTTAATATACCTAGATTTCTCAGAGATGACATATTTTCCCGCAGTAAAATGTATCCTATATTTTGACCCGGATAACCAGCTATCATCATACCAATTTCATCAAAATTTATCCAGAGATTTTCCCGTGATGCGGTTACAGACAGACAGACAGACAAAAATTCTAAAAACTATAGATTCAGCCTCTAATAATATAATAAAGTCTATTTCAATAAGTTTTTCCAAAAAACATTTAATGTACAGATTCGGCTTAGTTACAATTTTATTATATGTATAGATAAGATAGATGATCTTATGTTAATACAAAAAGCTTTTACTTTTGTATGGTGTTATTTATATATTTCAATTCGATTTGTGAGCACGCAGTACACTAATAGAATTTCCTATAAGCAGTGCAAATGTTTGTACGTCTAATACTAATTTCACGAAGAAAGGGATGTTGATAAACTCTTTCTTCAGCGTTGTATTTTGAGGGAGAAATATTTATTTTAATGATATTACATGCATCTTATAATTGTATGTATGTATTCAGCCCTTTTTAACGTCTCACTGCTGGGCACAGGCCTCCCTTCAGTACGAGGGGGGTCAGGCCATAGTCCACCACGCTAGCCAAGTTCGTTGGCGTACTTCACATGTCTTTCGAAAACTTGTTAAGTTCTCTCAAACATACAAGTTTCCTATTAGTAAAAAAATTTTAGGCATCACATGCTTAGTTCAGATGTTACTCTTATATTAAATGGTATGGATCCATTTCGTCCAATTTTTACTTAGATCACAACAAACATACGTATGGTCAACATATAATACCGCCATGAATTATATTATCGTAGCATATTCGAAAATACGGGAAAAAATTGAAAATGAAAAATTCATTATCAAACTCGTACATAACAAAAAATAACACGGATCTTCAAAACAAAACTCATAAGTCAAAGTCGGAGCAGCTGTAAGTAATAATTTTATGTTTACCTTGTTTATTTTGCAAAACGTGATAGAATAATACTAAGAAAAATTTATATCTCTTTCCAATACCAATGGAGCTTGAATTTACCATTTCTAGAAATAGAAAAAAGATACTACGAGACGGAATCGAAGTAAAAACTAAATAGAAATAAATAGCAATTCATTTACAGTTTAATCGAGCCAATTCCAGTGGGCAGCTTATATATTATACCAAAGTGCTTCGACAATTAAGCTGTGCTTCCACTTTCACTATATTTTAACTCGGTAACTTGAACCATTTGTGACTTTGCGAGTGGCGCTTCAGCCATTAAAACCGCTGGATTTTCGTAAAATTCTTTAGTGTATGTGGTTTGAATGGACGCTTTGTGTATGAATTTTGTATCATAGTAAAATAAAGAGCTTTATTTTACTATGATATAATTAATATACTAAATATATATATATATATATATATATATATATATATATATACATATATGTATATATATGTATATATATATATTTAGTATATTAATTGTTAATGCGTTTTAAATACATAGATATGAATAGTTATTGCGAGTGTACTTTAGGAGAAAGACTTTGCTATTGTAGATTTTTCTGTAAGCCTTATTAAGGCCTACAATTTTCTTCTCGGTACATTGTTTTGATGTATCTCTTAAGATTTAGCCAGCGTTAGACAGGTCAATTTTTAACTCGATACTCGATAGAACCAGTTACTGTGTTATTTTTTTGTTTTCCCGTGTCCTAAATGTTAACCCGAGTTAACACTAAGTTATCACTACACAAAATTTAGTTAAAATCGGTATAGTACGTTTTGCGTTAGTTTCGCTGTGTTACTGTTTTATTATATGTACCTATATAGATAAAATAATTTTGTTCGTAAAATAATATTTAGTTTAGGACTTTTTTGTTTAACAAAATATCCCGTTTTCTCTTTCTCAGGCTCTGTACTACTACACTGTACTAAAATAAATTTCCACAGAAATTAATGAATGTAGTGCTTTAATTATGTCGATTCCAAAACCACATGCTTATTACAGCATTCATACAAAAAACATGTCATACTAGGTTAATTAAGAAAGGTAGAAATTATGTATTATTATTACTCTACTAGCGGCTCACCCTCGCTTCGCTCGGGTACGTTTTAAATAGATATAAATACTTATTAAGCCAGCGTTAGCCATATCCATTTTAATTTTTTTTTTCGTTAATTTTTAATTTTTTCTCTTTATTAAAACCTTCCGTGGACATAAGGAACATACGAAAAAAAATTAGCCGAATTGGTCCAGTGATCCTTGAGTTATGCGCTTACCAACATTCATTTTTATTTGTATAGATAGATTAGTAAAGAAAATAAAAAAATAAATGTGCAAATCATTTTCACCATTATTATTATTTTCCTTAAGAGGAAGTAAAAATATCGTGAAGAAATCTGTCAGTCTAAGAGAACTTAATTAGTTTTCTAGATATATATACCCGAACGAACTCCATCAACCCGCCCCTGCCCTTTTTGGTGGACTATGGTATCGAGAGAAAGCTCATGCCCAGCAATGGGACTACAAAAAAGTTGAGTTAATATATATATATATATATATATATATATATATATATATATATATATATATATATATATATATATATATATATATATATATATACATTTTAAGTTATATTTCATCTTATACGATAGTTCGCAATAGAGATATGTATAATTTGAGCTATTACCTTTAAATTCTAATTACTACCCAAAAAAACCATTTATATTTAACAGAAGTGTTAATAAATATTATTGAAACCAAGAGTATTGGAGCGTAAAAACTTCGAAGCATCAAGATCGATCCATAAAGTGCTAAATCGAGGGAAAAGTTTGCTCTATTTTGCTCACGGTTCCACTGAATTCTTAACAAACTAGTTGTGAAGTAAATAAACTTCATGTTTTTTACGCGATAGCAATGTAAAAAAGAAATAAAGATAGAGAGTCGTATTTTCTAGTTAGAAATGAAGTCTTGTAGCAAAATACTTTAAAATACGTTGGCTTTTTTTTCAATATAGTTGATTAGCGATTTTCCCTCGCTTCGCTTTGGTTTGTCCATAGGTTGCTTAAGCATATAAACTTTCATCCCCATTTTCACCCCCTTAAAGGATTATTTCCGGAATAAAAATTCTATCCTCTTCTATCCTGTATGTTCTTTCCAGGGTCTGAAACTATCTTCTTACCAAATTTCATCTAAATCGGTTCAGTACTTTCTGAGCCTATTCGGTACAAACAAACAAACAAACAAAAAAACAAACAAACAAATAATCAAATTTTTCCTCTTTATAATATTAGTAATGATTAAATGAGTTTTTATCATGTGACCAACCCAGCTTAGCCAAAAGTTCGTACATTAAGTTTCATAACTATATATTGTCATAAGAAATACATATTAGTCATGAAAGTTTCACTCTCCGAGTCTCCAATAAGATTTTATTTGACAATAAAAATTGTTAAGTTGTAACTTAAGCTACTTTTATTTTAAAAAACTTAGTCACTAATTATTCATAAGTAATGTTAATTGAACTATACTAGAAATCAAATTTCGTATAAAATTGAATTTCTACTAAATTGGAAATAGAAAGGACGGCAAATGAAGGATATTTAGAATTTAATGAAATCTCTATATGATATTAAATACTACTATATTTCGAATTACGTATAAATGTGTATTTGTTCAATATTAATACATATAAAGAAAAATTTCCAACCATGTTTTAATTAATATAAACAAATTTTATGAGAAATGACATAGTATTACTATATCATCTGTGGTAATATAAATCTAAATCAGATCAGAGAAGATCAGAAATTTACTAATTTTCATCGAGGGGTTGAAATTGGACTATAATCAGTTTTTTATTGATAACACTAAATCTTGTAAATAGCTACTGAACAAAAAAAAAGAAAATCAGTTGACAAACAGAGAAGAAAAAGGTACTAAGCTGTTTTGTCTTTATCTATATATATTTAAAAAAAACTTTTGTACTGATTTTTTTTACTGATTTTTTTTATTAAAAAAAAGATTTGGCTGACATTTTTCTCTCGAAGAACAAAATTACAATATCTATGTGGGAAAATATATAAACTGGCATATTAGACATAAAGTTCTATATAAATTTATCATAACTTCTCCTAGGTGAGGTTATCCTCCTCTAAATTTGGTCCTAAAGCTACATTTTCCCACAGTAATATATGTAGTACAAGGCGGAAACAATAGAGAAAAGTTCAAATACAACTTTGAAAGTTTATGTATCACACAATATAATTTACAGTAACAAACACAAGCTTTACACAATTAAATAGATAGGCATAACAAATGGGCATCCGATACCCGATTTGCGTCTTCTCTCTAGCTGTTTGCCAAGCAAACATTTGTAGTAGCCAAGATCCCGCAAATTGAATTCTATCGGGCTTTTCTCGGTTTGTTAGGCCAGACACGAACCACACTGGCAGCTCTTATAATAGAAAATATTGTATCGTTTTATGTAAGAGTTAGGATTTTTTGAGTAAATCCATTAAATAATTAGTTATTAAAATAAATTTATTAATGATTATTTTTAAAGAAAAACACAGTTTTTTTTTATTTATTTATTTCAGGCAATATTTACATAGGGATATTAAATATGTAAACAGAGGCCCATAGCATATATACCTTAAAACTAACATATATATTAATTATAAAAAACTTAAAAACTATTTAACACGTAGTGCAGACGTGTAAGCTGTGTCGGCGGGCAAACGACCTCGGAACTTCCGAAACACGACGCCCTGCGGCCAGAAGTCCTCCTTCATGAAGGTTGGCAGATGATGAGTCGGCACTCTCACCACAAACGAATTGAAACGCGTTTTGTGGCGAGGTACCAGCCGTTCAAACCTCAATTTGAAGTTGGACCTCTTCAGGACGTAGTCTACGACATCCTCGACCTTCGTAGACCAGTGCACTCGGGACACATACATTTTATGTTCATGTGATGTTTCTTATAGCTCGTTCAACCCACTTTTGAGTTTTTTTCAAGTGTAGGTTTGTGTTTTATTTATTTCTAATCTTACATCCTGTTATATACGAGGAATGCGTACAATGCTGGCAGAAATGTATTGAAGTTTATTTAAATTTTAAGAACTATAATCCTATTGCCCACCCATCCATTTTGGGATGACGTGGACTTGCGCAAAAATAAAACAAACGTAATTTGTAATTATTACTAATAAGTAATTTTTATTTATTCCACAATTCGAGTTCATTTTTTTAATTCATGGCTTAAAGCACTTGTAAGAAGGTATAACCTATTCAAAAAAAATTTATATTATATAATCGACCTACAAATAGCAAAGATATCGATTTCCATTCCTATATACAGAGGAATTGAATATCTCTCGTTTTTAAAGTTAAATTGTACACCGACTTCAAAATTACTTTAAAAGCGAATATTCCAACACTACGGTTACCATTTTTGTTTATAGCAACACCCTCGAAGTATGATCCATTCATAAAAAATAATTCATACATTTTTAGTTAAAAAGAAATTATGAAAGATTTTTTCTACGGTTTTATTTTAATTTTTGGTTCCCGATTCCTCAAATGCTTTACAGCAATCATGTTTCGTGAGAGATATTTTATTTAAAATGTCAAATCTCATTTATAAGTATCTCGTGTCTCGGTGTTTGTGGTCGCACATCTTCGAAACGGCTTGACCGATTTAAATGATCTTTTTCATGAGAATAGGTCGTAAAGTATTTTTCACCCTCCTACCCCCACCCCCCATTTTTTAATTTTTTTAATAAACGCGAGCGTAGTCGCGAGTTCTGCTAGTATTCTTATAAATTTAAGTCTCTATGTAAATAAAGAACGATATGCAATCGAAGGTTAAATTAGTAACGTATTAAGATGTAAACTCATCAGTGCCGTCAATTTAAATCGAAGTCGTCGGGGAGATTGTTAATCAATATCGCAGATGCGATAGCTAGGCTGATTAAACGGCTTCAATCTGCAGGATGTATTTCCGGAATGAAAACGTAAATCAATTATAATACTACTAGTAACTTATTTTTCTTTCCTTCGAGTGCATACCTAGGTGCTTCTTGCGAATTTTAGCTGGGACTGGAAGGTGGCCCACTTTCATGGGCCATGTGTACACATGGGCCATCAAAGTGTGTTGCTCCTGGTCCATCTCTGAAAGCAGAGTGAACCGAGGGAGTGACTTAGCTGTGTGGTCTGCTTCGGCAGTCCTGCCGTCGGGACGTCGTGGTTGAGTGCGTAAACGATTTTGCAACGCCCTAATAAGAAGAATTTTAAAAATAAAAATCACAGTTAATCTGTCTAATTATCATACAAACACACACATACAAACTTTCACAATTATAATAGTCTAGTTTGAAATATTAACATTTTTTAATTGAATGGTTTTCTAATCATAACAAATTTTGATTCAAACAGTTTAAGAACGTTTACAACGATAAAGATTTTACGAGAAGTTATAAAAGTGTAATAAAAGGCACAACGTAAAACGTCCGGGTCATTTCTTCGTTGTCATATATAAAATGAAATGAAAGGTGCTTCAGTTCAGAGAAAAATCATTTATGATACAAAAAATTTTTTTTGTTCATGGCAAAAGCTTTAAATTTTCCTTAATTAATATTTTTTTATTAATAAAAAAATATATGTTTTTAAACATAAATTGTGAGACGTGGACACTGACGGTGCGATTGGCCCACCAATTTAAGGTCGCTCAGCGTGCTATGGACAGGGCTATGCTCGGAGTTTCTCTGAAGGATCGGATTCGAAATGAAGAGATCCGACAGAGAACCAGAGTTCAAGTTGAAGTGGCAGTGGGCTGGTCACATATGTCGCAAAACCGATGACCGATGGAGTAGACGGGTTCTAGAGTGGAGACCACGGCTCGACAAACGTAGTGTAGGACGCCCTCCAGCTAGGTGGAGCGACGACATACGTAAACTGGCTGGCAGCGGTTGGATGCGTAGAGCTGAAGATCGAGCTCAGTGGCGTGCCATAGGAGAGGCCTATGTCCAGCAGTGGACGAAAGCAGGCTGAATATGATGATGATGAAACATAAATTGTATCTTTAAAAATTGTAGAATTTTTTTCTTAATAACTGTTAGTTGTGCTATATTAAAGTTATATTTAATCTGTGCTCGGTGGCGCCAAGACATTTGTCATGCGATGGTCGGGGACCAATCAGAATAAAGATAGTAGGTTAGACTTAGGCGTGGCACTGGGGATTAAATAATATATAATAAGTAACAGTGTAAAGAATTAAAGCCTTAAAAATAATTAATGGTATTTTCATAAGCCACACATGGCGCAGCCGTAAAAGGTAAAAGTCACAATGGCATATACGTATAACTTACCAGCTCCTCTCTGTCTTGAAGGTAATTTATCAGAGAATTGGCGGCGTTTCAGTCAAAGTTTTAAAATACATTTAGAAGCAGCAGGCTTAAATGAAGCATCAGATACTAGATTAATTGCCATCCTTCTAAATACTGTTGGCGAAAATGCGTTGGCAGTCTACAATACTTTTCCGAAACTGCCAAAAGATCGTAAACTGGATGATGTATTGAAGCAATTTCACTTGTACTGTAATCCCAAAACAAATATTCTACATACAAGACACTTGTTCTACAATAGGACACAGCAAATTGGTGAATCCTTTGACAACTTCTTAACAGATGTTAAAGCGAAGGCCTCTCAATGTGGTTTCAAAAAAGAATGCTATGAAGAAATGATAAGAGACAGATTGGTGTTTGGAACTATCGATAAGGATAGTCAAGAAAAATTAATTAAAAATGGAGACCCCCCATTAGAAAATGTTATTGCTTCATTACGAACAGCGGAAATTACAAACAGCCATATAAAGGAAATTCAAAACTCTTGTCAGGCTCATGATAAAATTTATTCAGTGTCATCATCTCATACAAATAAATATACTAAAGATAAACAAATTAAATATAGTAAAGAAATGTATAATAATACAGTAAAAACGTGTAACAAATGTGGCTATAGTCATAATTATGCTCAATGTCCAGCCTTTGGTAAAACGTGTGCAAAGTGTCAAAAAACCAACCACTTTGCAAAAGTATGTCGGTCCAGCAATAAGAACACCAACAAAAATGTCTCTGAAGTGCATTTGGATCCTGAAACTGAAGATAACTACTTTTGTGGTGCACTAACATCGACATTCTTCATTGATTCACTGGCATGGTATGAGAAAATTAATGTAGAAGGATCAGAAGTTAACTTTAAACTTGATTCTGGTGCGGATGTCAACATTATACCCATGAATTTATTTCAAGAAATCACAAAGAATTCATCCAAGCCCTTAACTCTTAACAAAACATCTGCTAACCTTGAAAGCTGGAATGGGTACAAAACCCCAATAGAAGGTATAATAAAACTTAAAATTAAAACAAATAACATAAACACTGAAGAAACATTTTGTGTAGCAGGTGGTAAACAATCAATTCCAATCTTGTCGCGAGATACTTGTGTCAAACTTAACTTGATTCAGCGCATGGAAATATCAGAAGTTAGCAAAGTAAGTAGAGACATTATTATTAATGAAAACCTAGATCTTTTCTGCGGGGTCGGCAAAATTCAAAAACCTTATGAGATAAAATTAAAACAAAACACAATCCCCACATCGAAGCCACCTTATAGAGTTCCATTAAAAATAAAATCAAAATTAAAAATTGAGTTAGATAAGTTAATTGAATTGGATATTATATCAAAAGTAACTGAACCATCGGAGTGGGTGAATAGAATAGTTATTGTTGAGAAACCCAATGGTTCAATCCGAATATGTTTAGACCCAAAAGATTTAAATGATTCAATAGTTAAAGACTACTGTTCCATTCCAACTTTATCTGAACTATCAGTGAAACTAAAAAATGCTAAATTCTTTTCATTGTTAGACTTAAAAGATTCGTTTTGGCACATTACATTAACAGAAAACAGTTCCAAATACTGTACATTCGCAACTATCTTTGGAACATTTAAATTTAATAGGTTACCCTTTGGTATTAATATTGCATCTGAAATCTTTCAAAAAGTGCTGTCAGATATATTTTCTGATGTAGAGGGTGTAATTAATTATATTGATGACATATTATTATTTTCAGATACAAGAGAAGGTATGAATAATATATTGAAAAATGTTTTTGATAAAGCTAGGAAATTTAACATAAAATTCAACAAAGATAAATTCCAATACATGGTCACTCAAGTCAAATACTTGGGTCACATCTTTGAGAATGGAACAGTAAGTCCTGATCCTGATTCTATAAAAGCTGTTATTGATTATGATAAACCTACTAATAAGCATGATTTACAAAGATTTTTAGGTCTTGTTAATTACTTGCATTCATTCATTCCCCATCTAGCTAGTTTAAATACACCCCTACGAGAATTGTTAAAAAAAAACGCTGTTTTTGACTGGCAAAAAATACATACTGATTGTTTTGAAAAAATTAAGTCCTGTATTACAAGTTATCCTGTGTTGCAAACATTTGATCCTAATGAAAAAATAATCATACAAACAGATGCTAGTAAAACAGGAATTGGCTGTGTATTATTACAAAATAATAAACCAGTGTGTTTTGCATCAAAATCGCTTACACCCGCAGAGATTAACTATGGACAAATTGAGAAGGAATTCCTTGCAATTTTATTTGCATGTAAAAAATTTCATACATATATATATGGCAGAAAAGTCTTAGTTCAAACAGATCATTTACCACTAATATCAATAATGAAAAAAGAGATTGCAAGTATTCCTTCTACAAGATTACAAAGAATAAAACTAAAACTATGTATATATAATATTGATGTAAGGCATATAAAAGGTACTCAAATGTATATAGCTGATGCACTTAGCAGAGCATGTTCAAAAGCCAGCAGTGACTGTGACAAGGATTTAAATGATGTAATTCACTCAATAAATGTATCTGATGACTTGTTGACTAAAATCAAGGATGCCTTACCAAATGACACTGTTGCTATTAAGTTATTTTATTATTTAAAAAATGGTTGGCCGAAATCAAAAACAAAAGTTGAAGATTCCATTAAATTTTATTTTATGTCTAGAAATAACATTAGTCTTGAGAATAACCTGTTATATATAGATAAAAAATTATATATTCCCAAAAGTTTACGGAATTTACTAATATGTAAAGTTCATGATTGTCACTTTGGAATTAATAAAACTAAAGCCAGAGCTAAAATGTTGTTCTCTTGGCAAGGCATGAATAATGACATTGAAAGCTTTGTAACTGCATGTACATTATGCAAAAAATTTTCTCGTAACAATATTAAAGAACCTATGTTAATCAGACTTCAACCTGAACTACCATTCCAGCATGTGTCAATAGATATTCTACAATATGGTAATGATAATTATTTAACATTGGTTGATCACTACTCTAAGTGGATAGAACTCCACAAACTATTAAGTAAAACAGCTGAAAGTACCATAAAAGTTCTTAAACATATATTTTCTTTACATGGCATTCCAGAAATTGTTTATTGTGATAACATGCCATTTAATTCATTCTCATTTCTTGCATTTAGTCGCGAATGGCAATTCAAACCAATTTACTCCAGTCCTCATTATCATCAAAGTAATGGAGCTGCTGAGAATGCAGTAGGAATATGTAAAAATATGCTAAAAAAGTGTAATGAAACAAAATCAGACATTGAGAGTTACTTATTAGAATACAGAAACACACCTATTTGTCAATCACCTTACAGTCCATCACAACTGTTATTCAATAGAATTTGTAAGACTAAACTTCCTATAAATAAAACATTGTTAAAACCTAAATTAACTCCAAATTTCAAGCCTCAACTAATACAAAACGCATTAAAACACAAAAAATATTATGATTTAGATTCTAAGCCTAGAACAGAGAACTTTACACCTGGTCAAAAAGTTTATTATAAAGACAATGAAAGGAGCATATTTTGGAAACCTGCTACAATTGTAAAATTAAATATTAACCCAAGGTCTGTAACAATAAAGGATGATAATGATGGCTCTAGTAAAGTAAGGAACAGTTGGTTCATTAAATCTAAAGGAAGCCGGCATCCAAACAACCTGAATGTATGTCCTGGTGTTCCCCCCTCCCCTCAGATCTCTCCTCAGAGGCATTGGGCGCGTCGAATCACTCATGATGCTGTTCAGGTGTGTAATGATCGAGTTAATAATGTACCCAGTGCTTCTAAGAGGACAGTTCGATTACCATCATATCTAAATGATTACGTTTTGTATTAATTTATAAGGATTAATTAATTAATCAATCATAAGATTTTATTTGTTTGTAAAAGTAGGATGTGCTATATTTTATTTATAAAGGATTAGTATCATAAGATTTTATTTGTTTGTAAAAGGAGGATGTGCTATATTTGATTTATAAAGGATAAGTATCATAAGATTTGTTTTGTTTGTAAAAGGAAGATGTGCTATATTTTATTTATAAAGGATTAGTATCATAAGATTTTATTTGTTTGTAAAAGGAGGATGTGCTATATTTGATTTATAAAGGATAAGTATCATAAGATTTGTTTTGTTTGTAAAAGGAAGATGTGCTATATTTTATTTATAAAGGATTAGTATCATAAGTTTTATTTGTTTGTAAAAGGAAGATGTGCTATATTAAAGTTATATTTAATCTGTGCTCGGTGGCGCCAAGACATTTGTCATGCGATGGTCGGGGACCAATCAGAATAAAGATAGTAGGTTAGACTTAGGCGTGGCACTGGGGATTAAATAATATATAATAAGTAACAGTGTAAAGAATTAAAGCCTTAAAAATAATTAATGGTATTTTCATAAACCACACATTAGTAATTAAAATAAAACTACTAAAGACTAAAGTTTTTAAGGTAAATTGTAATAACATTCTTCAGAGATAATATTTCTTTGTTTATTTCTGTTTATTATATCCTGAAAGTGTCTTTTACGGTTTCATAGCTGAAAGGTAAAAAAGTTATTGAAATAATGAGATAAATGTGTTTGAACGACTTTTTTATTTTAGACAATTATAACTGCCTACTATATGTATATGAGTTACAGAGCTATACGCTTCTAAAAGATAGTGTCCTCCTTATATCAATTCGATTAGACAATATATATTATACTAGCGGCTCACCCTCGCTTCGCTCGTCTTCGCCTCTAGAAAAACAAAAGCAAATCTATCCGTACAAATTTTCCTGGATAAAAAGTAGCTTATGTATTATTCTGATGTATGAGCTAAATTATTGTAAAGTTTCATTAAAATCCATTCAGTTGTTTTCGCGTGAAAGAGCAACAAACATCCATACATCTATACAACCATACAACCTCACAAACTTTCGCATTTATAATATTAGAATAGAAATATAGATAGAGGGGGAGTTACTAAACACAACATTTGTGTATAAAAAAAATTTACTCTCTGTTCTGTTTACTCTGAAAGCCTGGTGGATAAGCAATAGGGAAAATGCGTGATTTTTTTTATTTTTTTATACAGTAGCTAACATCGTTATATAATTGTAAAAAAATATCCAGCTGCAAAAAACTAAAATTTAATATAAAAAAATTAAAAATATCTATCGATACTTTAAACAAACGCAATTTCACGCGCTTGACGTGACGTCACAATATGATATACACAGAACGACTTTGTAGCGACAAAATCGCTAATCGCTCTGTTGTGATAATACTTTGACGTCATATTCGGTCTGACCAATGGCGTGCGTTTCAACTACTTTGAATATCCCACCTGTATTGGCACTTTTTAATAATTATTTTCTTAATCAAAAAGAATTTGCAGCAAAAAATATTGATATAGGCTTAATTCAAAAGATATAAACATTATAAAAAATACACGTTTATTTAAATCACACGCATACTCCCTATGCAACACAACTTGTGATAGATAAGACACAGGAGCAACAGCTTTACGTGATCTCTAAGGTATGAGGTTATTGGGTAATGAGGTAAGGGTGATGACTTTCTTAAATTTCCGGGTTGATATTGAGAATTTCTAGAACTAGTTTTCAAAATAATCCAGTAAAAATACTCGTAGGTAATAAAATTAAAGTGAAATTTAATAGTTTTCTAACCAAAATAGTTTTAAAAGCTTATTACTTTCCTAATAACTTAAAACTATAGCGTACTTTACAACAGTAAGTTATTGCTCCTAACTACACGTAAATCTCAAATAACATGTTATGAAAACGATTCTATAGACTGGTTCAAAATTGAAAATAGCTCTTTTGAATGACGATATTAATATGCATTGAATCAATATTGCTCTACGGTGTATTATGTGTGCTTAGTTACTGTTTCCCTTAAAATATGTATGACTTTAATATAACTAAATTGAAGTTTATCATTCGATTCTTGAATAATTTTGGCTTATAGTTATTTTTTTAACGTTTAATTATATATATATATATACGTATATATATATATATATATATATATATATATATATATATGTGTGTGTGTGTGTGTATATATAGTTATATATTTCTCAGAAATGAAATATTTTCCCGCAGTAAAAAGTATCATATATGTTGACCCGGATAATCAGCTATCATTAAAATCTGTCCAGTGGTTTTCTCGTGATGCGGAATCACAGACAGATAGACAAAAACTCTAAAAATTATAGATTCCGCCCCTGTTTTGATAATACGGATTATTTTAATAAGATTTTCCAAAAAATATTTGATGTAGAGATTTGACTCAGAATTTTATTATATGTATAGATTAAACAATTATTGAAAGCTATATACAATATTATTTTATTATTTATTGTTTTTTTCTAATTAATCCTTACTTATATCTATTAAAGTGACGATTAAGCTATTTTTTGTTTGGATAGCATCAACTACATGTAATATTAGCCTCTTACGTGTAATATTTATTAGATTTACGCAAATATAAGAATTTTTCAAATCAGACTAGTAGTTCCTGATATAAGCGCGTTCAAACAAACAAATAAACAAACTCTGACTCTTTATAATATCAGTATAAATTAGTGTTCACTCAGTGGTTGAAATTCGACATTAATATCATTGAGAGAAAAAATTAACTGTTTGGAAAAAAAAATATTATCAATAAACCATAAAGCTCGTATTTGCTACTAATCAAAAAAGGAGAATCAGTTAACAAACACAGGAGGAAAATATACTGCACTGTCTCGTCTTTGATTATTTATTTGTTAAAATCTGTAGTTGCAATCTTAACATCATATTACTAGTTTAGAACTAATCGATCGGAAGCGCTGTAATATCCGCACGAAGGCGGACTTTCGCAATTTCCAACCAAATGGATTCCGAATTCAAAAGACATTTGCGCCTTCTCCAACTCGCTTGATCGATTTTCGTAGCTTATGAGTATCTACAGTTTGTAAAATGTGCAATTGTCACACTTGTAAACGATTTACTTGCGGTTACCTACATTTTTGTATTCACTTAGATTTTATATGATAAGAAAAACAAAAAAATATTCCCTCTTTCTACATCTAAATTGATTGATACTATTCTTGCACCTAAAATGATATAAGAAAAAACCCATTTTAATAGATGGTTAAAACAAGTACTAAGTAACAAATGTCTTATATTAATGAAAACGAATTGCCATCAATAAGGTATGTTTTTTTTAACTAAATTGTGCTCTAAATTTCCTTAGAATGCTTTTAAATAGCGTTTGTTATACTATTTCAGTTATTATTATACGTTGTTCGGAATGGAGAGAGCTTAGATGCTGGATACATTTATATATATATATATATATATATATATATATATATATATATATATATATATATATATATAGTGAATGGAATTGTGTGATTCTCCAAAACTATTCATAAATCAATGTAACAAAGCAAGAACAGCTAAATCCAAGCTTGAAGGCATATTGAAGTTATTCTATTGAACGTGATATTTCTGTTGCATATGAATTAGCCTACAAGTGAGTAGAGGTAATCGCTTCAAAGCGTTACAATGTCCGTATACAAAATATTATATACAAACCGGCCAAGTGTGAGTCGGACTCGCGCACGAAGGGTTCCGTACCATTATCTATAAAAACGGCAAAAAATTCGTGTCCGTTGTATGGGAGTCCCACTTAAATATTTATTTTATTTTAATTTAATTATTTATTTTTAAAATGAATAAATAACTTAGAATTCTGTAAATATTTCAAGCGTCTACATGTTGCCGTTATCAATATCGTGCAAATACAAGTAAACGCTCCCATTTGTTGTATGGGAGCCCCCTTTAATATTTATTTTATTCTGCTTTTTAGTATTTGTTGTTATAGCGGCAACAGAAATACATCATCTGTGAAAATTTCAACTGTCTAACTGTCACAGTTCATGAGATACAGCCTGGTGACAAACGGACAGATAGACGGACAGACAGCGGAGTCTTAGTAATAGGGTCCCGTTTTACCCTTACATTGTACTCTTTTGGTACGGAACCCTAAAAACGACGTTTCGCAATTTATTCCTTACTAACGACCTAACCTAGCTTCCGACCTTGCGTCATTAGATGCCTAACGATAGCCCATGTATGACTCCGGATCATATATCTATCTGTTTACTATATTTAATCCAAATATGTCCAGTCATTAACGTGAAGGATTAACAAACAAACATACATACATATACATTAATACGAACTTTTACATTAATAATCCAAATTTTGATAGTTATCCTACTAATATTTGCTCGCGACTCTGCCCCCATGGTAAGCGGGCCGGCTATCATAGGTAGCCTCATGATACAATTACGTCTTACCAAATTACATGGAAATTTGTTCAGCGAATGAAGTCTAAAGATATAAAAACAAATAAAGATATACTCACATACATACATGTATACTTTCATATTTATAATATTAGTATGGATTCAAGCAACCTTTCTAAACATCTTGCAAAGCTAAAACTACTTAGAAAAAGTAATTTTTGAATGGCCTTGTGATTCACAATTCCTAAGTGTGCGACAGCGCCGGAGGTTCGAGGAGGAGAATCCAATACTGCTTGCTACGAGCTGGCTTGCTCGTATAATAGCTGGGAGATTAGTTTCACAAAATGTACAAGCAACTTTAAATATATAAGTAAAATATTATCTTTATTTTATAAAATACTATCCTTGTGTTGTATTTCTAAGGGTCGATTAACAATGGATTTAGTATATGTAATTTAAAAAACTTTTTGAATATCGGCAAGTATTATAGTGTATCTATATTTCATTAATTTTATTAGACACTAGCATTGCCCGCGGCTCCGTCCGTGTTCAGATGACCAAAAACCAAATTATTAGGTTTTACATATTAGTATAGTATACTCTTACAATGCAGTTTTTGTATTTTTTCTCATAAACAAGATATTTTCCCGCCGTAAAAAGTATCCTATATGCTGACCCTGATAACCAGATATCATCGTACCAAATTACATCAAAATCCGTCAAGTGGTTTTTCCGTGATGCGGTAACGGACGGACGGACGGACGGACAGACAAAAATTCTAAAAACTATAGATTTGGCCTTTGTATCAGTAATAATGTCTATTTCAATAAGATTTACCAAAAAATATTTAATGTACAGATTCGGCTTAGTTACAATTTTATTATATGTATAGATTTTGCACTGCCATCTAACATACTCGTACATTATCTCTTTAATTATCGCATTCCAAGAGAATGTAAGCTTCTTTGAGGGCTAATTGTATTGATTTTTATATATTATAGGGACCACAAAGACGAAGAAGTATATTTGCTTAAAGTACGAAAGGAAGTGATAGCCCAATGCTAACGTGCTCGCTTGGAAAACCATGTCAAGTGGGTTCAAATATTGGCGCTTGCAACTCGTGTATTTTTATGTGCGTATAATTTCCAACATAATTGATGTTCTCCCGACCGATTCCGGCCACGGCGGCCAATCTCATTGAGACTAGCCAACTGTGCAGGAGATATTATAGTGCACAAAGGGACGCGCAGACACAAGTGCACTCTCTGTTCCTGTCACTCTCATACTCCGGTGGGACTGCTCGACACGACCAGTAAGAGTTAAGGCGCAGGACAGCTTTACGTGCTCTCCGAGGCACGGGGTGAAACACCGTCAACTTCCCAACTCCGGGCTATTACTGAGGCTTAATATACAGAAAGACTCAATAACTAAACTTGGCCCGACCCGGGACTTGAACCCAGGACCTCCGGGTGTGCAGCCGTACATGCTAGTCACTACATCACCGAGGCAGTTAAACCATCGTAATTATCACTTGCTAATATGGTGAAAGAAAACATCTTAAGGAAACCTGCATGTCTGAAAAAACCTTGGAAGTTGCACTTGGTCAGCGATGGCTTGGTGAACTATCGCATTATCTCCCTCGTATTGAGGGGACGTCTATGCTCAGAAGATATACGTTCAAAAATGGAGCTCAATAAATAACACAGAACATATTAAGCTTAAATGGTAGTAAGTAGACTATGGACAATACTCTCATAGTCCGCCCTCGAGAGATCTTAAGGTGGTGTCACGATTCGACGTCTAAAGGATTAAACGATTATTTGTATCAATTTATACTATAATAAAAATAAATTACACGTACGTTTGTTCTATTTGTACAATAATGCTTAGAATTACTGTACCGAATACGAATGTGCTTAAGATGCTATTATAAATTGCTTTTAATTTCTTTAATATCCTATTTATTTGGAAAGCACTGCTGCAGATCCGTAGATACTGGGTTCATGTCCCGGGTCAGACCAAGTAGAACGTAATATTATATTTTTTATTAAAAAAACTCAGTAATAGCCCAGTGGTAAGACGCTTGCTTGGGAAACCGAGTGAAGCGGGTTCAAATCCCGGGTCTCGCACCTCTGATATTTTTATGTGCGAATCATTTCTAACATTACCACTGGCCTTACGGTGAAGGAAAAACATCGTGAGGAAACCTTCATGTCTGAGAGAACCTAGCAAGTTTTCGAAAGACATGTGAACTCCGCCAACCCGCACTTGGCCAGCGTGGTGGACTATGGACTGATTCCCCTCGTGCTGAAGGGAGGCCCGTGCCCAGCAGTGGGACGTTAAAAAGGGCTGAATACAATACAATAGCTCGCAGTAGGGATATTGGAGAAAAGGCCCTATGGCTCGAATAGCACGTAAATCAGCAGACCCTACACAGTGATTATTTTTATTGTTTTTCTGTTTTATTTTTGAGCATTTTTTAATAAATATGATGCGTAGAAAGTTTAAATGTAAGAAGTAATCGAAACGTATGTATATTATTTACGTATATGGAAAGATTTAACATAAATTCATATTTCAGAAGAAAAATTTTATGTACCAATTTATATGGAATTCGTAAAATCGGATTTGCCAGTCTTTATGTACGTATATGTCAAGACAGCTACAGAATGTAATCGCTTGGAAGAGCTATAATATCCGTTCGTAGGTTCTCACAATTTGTATCTCGTTCAGTGAAGCTTGGTCCATTGATTTTGAATGAAGAATGATTTGATACAACCTAAGTTAAGTATACTGTGCAGAAAACCTAATATATTTGAATTTATCTATACTTTATCTAAAGACAAACTGTCAGTATGTGTAATCGATCTTTACTACAAACAAGTGGACATATTTAATGGACCTTTTTGTTTTATAAACTTAAATTCCAGATTATTTTTATAAAAAAAAATAATAGAAACTAGTTTGAAGCATTAATTTTATTATTTAACTACAGCATTTATGATTATAGATATTTTTAGTTTTTATAAATTT
Source organism: Brenthis daphne (assembly GCA_947093115.1). NCBI lineage: Eukaryota > Metazoa > Arthropoda > Insecta > Lepidoptera > Nymphalidae > Brenthis > Brenthis daphne. Next base: position 1,921,932 of record OX352474.1, on the reverse strand, counting down.
TTGTTGGTATTTTTTCAGAATAGATGAGAAGACAAAGGTCGAAAAATACCTAGTTAAAGAAATTATGCATTCACAAACATAAATTGAATGAAAAAAACTGGCTCTAAAGCAGTTGCAACGAATGGGGTGCGCTGACAAAGCATACATCTTTACAGGAATACCTTTCGATTATTTACTTTATTTTTTAACTAGCGACTTACCCCCGCTTTGCTTATGTTCTTAGAATCCAAGCAATAGCGTATATGTTACTCCAGGTGATATATACTAAATTTCATACAAATCAGTGTTACCGTGTCAGTTTGGAGAATTTACAAACATATACACATACAAACGCTTCCATTAAAAGTAGAATGATGATAATGCTTCATTCACTAAATCGTAACGTAAGCACTTTTTCAATATAACGCTATTATTAAAGGTTATAATATTAGTCTATCTAAATTATTTTGTATGTATATCTGTCTCTCTGTTTGTATGCCTGGGAAAGCATCACGAGAAAACCACTGGAAGGATTTTGATGAAATTTGTTATAATGATAGCTGGTTCTCCGGATGAATATGTAGAATACTTTTTACTGCGGTAAAATATCTCATCTATGAAAAATCTAACCGTTAAAATGGTCCTAGTGACGAAACCGAGCAGAGCGAGGGTGAGTCGCTATGTTTTAATATTTTTAAAGCCATAAAAGCAACTTTTACTATGTAAGTGTAACATTATAATTGAAATGTAATGAAATAAATATCATCATAACATTTTCTTTATCAAATTATATTTTTATATAAGTTTACTGAACGATCCTCCCCTACTTAAGGTGTTTCCTGTGTACACCGGAATATCTTACCATTTTCTGCCTTAATTTTTTTTTCATTTCATAGGATTAGGCGTAGTCACGTTTTTATTTAAAAATAGCATATCTTAGGTCACCTTTACGAACGTGAAACTGTAGATTGCCTCGATACTCATAGCCGCAACGTGGGTTATGTATGGAAAATATGTATATACATCATGTAAAAATTTATAGTGATACCTCAAAGAACAAATATACACAAATAAATTACGTGAGCGGAGACGCTAGCAAAAGCTAGTCTTTTATTTTCAAAATATAGTTCCACGACTACCTCTGACTGATAAATTGATAAGGCAGCTTTAACCGCAGAACATTGAATAAGTTAAATAGGAATAAGGAAAATCCTTCTGTATTCCTCCTCCCCTGCGATTTGATATTCAAAACTCGTGTATTATCTGTTATGTATATATATACTCTATTATATAAATAGAAAGTTCAGTACTTTTATCTCGTCCGTTTGTCTATCGATTTCTTTTTTTTTAATAGCTATTGACGAGTTTTAGGGTTATTAATAAAAAAAAATTAGAAACAGTTTTTCTTATGAAGATAGATAAAATTCATATGTATCAGTTATCCTCATATTTTCAATAATAATTATGGTTAAATCGACCATTAGGTAAACACTAATATATATAAATAAATACATATACCAATATCATATAATAATTTATTCATTTCTTTAGTATATTTTTATTTAAATGATAAAAAAAGGTTCCGACGAATTGAGAACCTTTTTGAAAGTAGGTTAAAAACTTACATTAAAACTTAGTATTTACTTAAATGTGGAACAAAATATGTAACGCATTAATAAAAATGTTGTACTTATACCATTTGTAGTAGAATCTCTTAAATTATGGTGTATAAAAAGCTTCCTAAAAACCCAACCCTATAGTAAATTTTATCATCTACACCGAGATTAGTTTGACGCTCAAAGAATTATTAATTTATAAATTAATCAAATATTTCATATTATTATGTAAAGTCCTATAAGTAGCGTACAATAAATTTAATATTTTGCATGCATAAAACTAGCGACCTAATAGAAGCTTTTGTGGCGAGCTTAAAATCTGCGATGACATCATTTATGTGATAAATCATCCAATAATAGCGTCATTCCGGAAACGCTACCAAGCAATAAAAATTTCGTACCGATTTTTAGAGAAAATGGGAGCCGAAGCATGTGAGAGATTTAATATACGCTCTACAAGACCCTTCTATAAATATTAACGATATGATAACGGCACTGATGTTCGCAAATACTAAATTGACGTTTATTATAATGGTACAAGAGAGGCGGTTTATAAGATATAGAAACGACATACTGAAATTGATTTTATGGAAATGTGTACAATAATATTATTGTTTTTCACGTTTTATATGGAGTAAATATCATATTTACCAATTTTGTTCACCTGTCATTATTCTATTGCGTATTTGAGAGTGTCAAACGTCTTATAGAGTGCGTTAAAAGTATATCTGACACGTCAAGACAATTGTTAATCTGTTTATGACACGAATAGTAGTAAGTACGTATATATTTATAATACTAGCACTGTCCGCGGCTCCGCCCGCGTTTTGGTGACTAAAAACCAAATGCTTAGGTTTTACATATTAGTATACTCTTAAATTTCAGTTTTTGTATTTTTTCTCAGAAATGATATATTTTCTCGCGTTAAAAATTATCGTATATGTTGACCCGGATAACGAGTTATCATCATACCAAATTTCATCAAAATTTTTCGTGATGCGGTAACAGAGAGACAGACAGACATAAATTCTAAAAAGTTCGGCCTCTGTATCGATAAAAATGTCAATTTCAATAGGATTTTCCAAAAAATATTTAATATACTGATTCGGCTTAGTTACAATTTTATTATATATATAGATATAAGTTTAATGGTGAGTTGTAGTGGGTAGGAAAGAGACAAAACACTTCCCAGAAAGGATATTACTTGAAGATAACCCGAATCTTTATTGTTTATGAGTAAAATAAATATAATTTAAAAAATCGCAATAGCAGTGTGTCGAGTAATCAGTTGAATTCCGAAATTCAGCTTAACTATGCAACGATCGATAAAAAATCGAAGGAGTGAAGTAAAATGAAGTGAAGTGATAGTACAAGTGAAATCAAAAGTGGAAAATAGAGCTCAGTGATTGAGTTTGGTCAAAACTATAGATACAAGTGCCGCAAGTGTATATTGTGAAGTGATAATATTGACTCCGCTATTTGTAAAAGCATTAAACCAACAATTTAGAGTGCACGTGAACCACTTTAATTTCCGTTCCCCGAACCAGAGCTCGTAACGATATTGTATAGAAAAAAATTATTGTCTGGCTATATTTACGAGTAGCGTCTAGCATGTATGGCTGCAGATCCGGAGGTCGTGAGTTTGAGTCCTAGGTGGAGCAAGTATAGTTATTGGCCATTTTTATCAAGAAAACCTCAGTAACACCGCCGACTTACTGAATTCGAGTGAGTTCAGATGTTGACGGAGACATTTTGCCTAGAAGTGTAAGCAAAGTTTCAGTCCTGTGCCTGGTCGTCTCGAGTTTTCAGTGAGAGAAAGCCACGGCTGCAGTTTAGTATGGCGCGGCCTTTATAGGAGTGGGTGGTATTTTTGGATAGGGGAGGTGATAGGGTGTCTAAATATATGAAAATTATATCGCTGAATAATATGGCCAAATAACTACAAGTAATTCCACGCAAAGGTATAAATCATTAAACTCATTTGTACAAAAACTTGATTAATTTAAATATATCAGAAATATTTCAATAAGATAAAACATTTCATTGTTTTATTCTTTTATTTGACTGGCTATCGCTTACAACTCTGCTCAAATTGTAATTTAATATATTGATGATATTTTCTTTAGGGTCCGGAAGTTGGCATGAAGATTGAAATAAAATTTGAAGATTAAACATTTTGTTTAACAAGTACTAGTAAAATAACAAAAATAGTGCTTGCTAGCAAAGATGAGATATTCTCCCGCAGGAAAAAGTATCCTGTATGCTGACCCGGCTAACCAGCTATCAGCATATCAAATTTCATCAAAATCTGTCCAGTAGTTTTCTCGTGATACGGTAACAGATAGATAGACAAGAATTCTAAATACTATAGATTCAGCCTCTGTATCGATAATAATGGCTATTTCAATAAGATTTTCCAAAAAATATTTAATGTACAGATTCGACTTAGTTAGAATTTTATTATAATTGTAGGTATAGATTACTCCAAGTATACTTTCGATGAGTAGAACTTTTGAAGCAATTTAGTACTATCAGAATAATCTTATAATGATAATAGAGCATAAGCTCTACGTATTGTATTCAGCCCTTTTAACGTCCCACTGCTGGGCACGGGCCTCCCTTCAATACGACGGGGATCAGGCCATAGTCCACCACGCTGGCCGAGTGCGAGTTGGTGGACTTCACATGTCTTTCGAAACTTGCTAGGTTCTCTCAGACACGCAGGTTTCCTCACGATGTTTTCCTTCACCGTTAAGACAAGTGGTAATCATGTTGGAAATGATTCGCACATGAAAATATCAAAGGTGCGAGACCTGGGATTTGAACTCGCTTCACTCGTTTTCCCAAGCGAGTGCGTCACCACTGCGCTACCACTGCCTTAAGCCTTAAGTTCTACGTAGAAAGAAATAAATTTTTCCTCTTTATACAAGTGCACACGTAGGTTCAATTATCTAAATATATTTTTTTGTATTTTTACGTCTCCTATAGCCGTATCTTACAAAGTTACGTGATAGATATAATCATGTTACTGTTCTGTTTGTCACAACATCTCGCATCTTAGAGCTTTATTCACTTCCATGGAAATATATTTATTGGTTGCTTTTTGATGTTATTATTTTCAGTATAAAACTTATTCTATTTAGTACAATTTATATCTTTTAAGCTTTATGCTCGCAAAAAAGGTATTTTATCTGAAACACACCCATAATTGTTTTAGATATTGGGTTTTTTAGCAGTTAGTGGACATTCAAACCAGATTATATTAATTTAAATACATTTACTTACTATATATTACACAGAAGGAGCAGATCTTCCTAGTTAAAATTACTTATTAATTATATAGTAAAACACACCAAACGTAATTCGCCTTATGCTCACCATTAATACCATTATAATCTATATAAGAACAAAAATGAAATATATATTATTAAAACCTCTAAATGAAAGGCTCAAAAGGTCTCGATGATTTGGTCCTTGCATGATCATTCTGATAATGAGAAAAAAATTACGTCTTTTATACTGTTAAGTTTATTTTTATATATCTATTGCTCGAAAATAAAAAAAATTAAAGTTTAAACGGCTTTTGAAAGAGATTTAAATTACACTTTTGCTCTTTACTGTACTCTATACACTTTAAAGGGCATAAGCATTAAGATATTACAGTAAAATATTCTTAATATTTAGTTTAGTGGAAAGCAAATACTTACAAATGAGTAATGATATATTAACTTTTACAAATAAAAATAAAAAACACCTAGAAAATAGATAATAAAAGTTAAAATCTAAAATGAGAAAATCGCACAAGTTCGAGCAATTTTAAAGACCTATCCTAAACCCCACACGGTTATGCATACTCATATAATTTTTTCACGGCTCTTTACATGTAAGGAGTTTCACGCCATTTTATTATCTTTAGTGATTTGACTTTACAAGCCTACATAAGACAACATCAAAATTTTATCTAAATAATATCAATAATCTAACGGTAGAAAGTTGTTATACATACAGACTGACATGATGACGTTATATATTACGTTTCCGTTTTTTAGTGATGTGACCTTAAAAAGGGGTGCGTATTTCAACAGAAGCCTTTCAAGCTATTACAGCTCTAATAGCATTAACTGCTTAATGGTGTAGCTTGTTGAACCCTCTCGTAGTTTGTTTAATCTGCTTAGTCACCAAAACTTCCACAACTAGGCCCGGAACTTAAGTAATCTAAATTATGTTAGTGCTAACTTAGAACCACAAGTCAAAAGTTTTAGGTCCCTTCGTTAGGTCAAATTTTCTTTCTTAAAGACTAAAATAGTTTGGTAATTTAATTTGAACTTTTGGTATTTAATTATACTATTTTCTCTCACCTATGATATTTTCATGTGAGAATCATTTTCTACTTACCACTTGTCTCATGGTGAAGGAAAACGTAGGCTACCTGCATGTCTGAGAGAATATGGCAAGTTTTTGAAAGACATGCGAAGTCGGCTAAACCGCACTTGGCCAGTGTGGTAGTCGGTAGAATATGGCCAGATCCCCCTCGCATTAAAGGGAAACCCATGCCTAACATTGGGACGTTAAAAACTTAGAACACCCCTTTTTTGCGTCGGGGGTTAAAAAGTGCTGAATATATTTACTTCTAAAGGTTGCTTAAGTTGAATAATTTTTAATTTGATATTGAAATTGCATAATATAGTATTGATATTTAAGTAATCTTCGTAAGTAAAGTAAGGTGAATACAAAAGTTAACTGTTTACTTAAAGAATTTTATAATGGTTTGCGCTCGTAAAACTTAGTTTAAAAGTCATCTTCCACTTACTAAGGAATTCATAAACTATCTAAATTTATTTACCCTCCAAGTTTATGGTTCATAATGAAAAAAACTATAAGACTTTGGAAAACTTATACAGATGATAATTTTTTCTTCCTTATAATTCGACCCTTAAATATTCCATCTGTGTAATTCCAGAAGATTAACGACATAAAATGACAATTCATCTCTGGATGAGATGAATAATTATTGTCTCATTATGAAAAGTTTTCTTACTGTTATTTTATATTTTTACGAAGCTTCCAATGAAATGTGGATAAACTAAAATATTATTATATAATACTATCGACTCACCCTCGCTTCGCTCGGGTTCGTCCCTCGGGTTGATTTCCCATACAAACTTTCATCCCCATTTTCACCCTCTTAAGGGATGATTTCCTGGATAAAAAGTATACTATGTCAAACTATCTTCTTACCAAATTTCATCTAAATCGGTTCAGTAGATCCAGAGTTTACCCCCTACAACGTCACAAACTCACAAATCACAACCTCACAAACTCACAAACATTACCTTTCTTATATCTTTATATCTATATAATATTAGTATATAGATATAATATAATAAATTGATGGATAAACGGATAGATGAATAGCGTAAGCTCAGTAATAGGGTATTATAATATAACCCTTTAGACCGTACCCATTCTAAAAACGTATGAACATATATATATGTACATACATATTGTGTGAATGTGTTTATTTTAGTGTATTTGTTTTTACTCTTCGTATAGTTCCACAGCAACTTTGATATTTTAAAGTTGTATCACAAATGTTTTAGTGAACGTATCGATTAATTTGAGATTTATTTATGTACTAGCAGAACCGATGGCATCGTTCGCGCTAAAATTACAAAACAATCTCTAAGCGTGTTTTACCGTGACAATGAGATGATCTCCTGTAGTAAAAAGTAGCCTATGTCACTTTCCAGCCCTCCAACTATCTCTACACAAATCACGCCAATCCATCACTCTATTTCGACGTGAAAGAAGGACAAACAAACAAACACACTTTCACATTTATAATATTAGTAAGTATGGTTATATGTACGTACTCGTATTTGTTCCTATACTAGGTGAAGTTAAGGACAGTCACTAATTATGCACGCTTCCAAACTTTGAAACCTAACATTTTCGCGAGATCTAATTGAATAGCAACTTTCAAATGGTTATAATTTTCGAGGCACATTTCGTCGTGACGTGTTAACGAGCAAAGATTTTACAAGCTTCAGTGTGCAATCGCAAACGTTTGTACGCTTAAGTATCCGTATATAATGAGTGAAAATTCTAAAATCTTTTATTTTTTCCCCAGGTGGCGGCGCGAGTGGTTCTGGCGTGTCGGTTTCCACACAGGTAAGAATAACAAATCTTTTAAAGCGTTCATTGAAGGTTCTATTCAAATTCGGTTTACCTTTGGTCTTGATTAAACTTTCAACGATTTTATTGAAACCGTAACTTGAAAGGTATTCTGTTTTTTGTTAAAGTTTAACTTGAATGATGTATTAATAGCTTTTTTTTTTATTTAAAAGATTGTAAAATTCTGCTGTTTTACTGAGATTCTTATTTAATGTATAATAAGTATGTATAATAAGGTAATTTTAAGTGTTTTTATTAATATACAATATTACTAACATACGACTACTGCCTTATTGGTCTAGTGGCTAGTATGTATACCCGGACCAGAGAGTATGTTATACTATAGTGCACAAATATGCGTACATATATATATATATATATATATATATATATATATATATATATATATATATATATATATAGCCATGGGATTACCTATTATAGACAGTTTAAATAAGTTGGACAGTCGTGGTCAAAATTGGTTAGAATTATAATATTATGTATGATTTAACTAGCTTCAAAATAAATTGAATATATTTTTATACAAATCTATAATATTTGGCCAGACGACTAAATACATAGAATATAGTTACATAGGTCAGCCAGTCAAATTTCAATAAATCTTTTTGATTGTACAGCCTTTTCGTTATAGAAAGTTTTATTTCAATCCAGCTAGGAAAAACTCTTTTCGTTTTGTAATCCCATTTGAAGTATTATTCGAACTTAATACATTTATGAAATATACACGCGTGTAAAACTGTAAGCAAAAGCTACCAAATATCAAAAGCTGCGATCACGATAATTTTCGCAGTAGGAAACTTGTCTTACTTAAGTCTAATTAATATCACCGTCCAAAACTAAGAGCAAAGTGATGTTGTAGTTCTCCGGAGAACTACAGAGTTGATGGCCCTCTTAAAGGGCCGAGCTTAAAGTTTTGCTGCACTTTGAGGAACTCCTTCATATTGAAGGCACGTCGAAGCAATTTAACAAGCTTAGATATATTTTAAACAAAACTATAACTTCTGAAAAGATAGAAAAGAAAGAATAAGAAGAAAGAAAGATTTTATTTAAAACTAATGACTCACCTTCGCTCCTCTCGGGTTCGTCCCTAGTTACGTTTTAACGTTTAGTATAGATTTCTCAGAGATGATATATTTTACCGCAGTAAAAAGTATCATAATAATAATATAATACAAGTCCTATGTCTTGACTCAGACGACCAGCTATTATCATACCAAATTTAATCCAAATCTATCCAGTAGTTTTCTTGTGATGAGTTCCCACACAGACAGACAGACAGACAAAAATTCTAAAAACTGTAGAATCGGCCTCTGTATCGATAAAATTGACTATTTCAATTATATTTACCAAAAATATTTAATGTACAGATTTGACTCACAATTTTATTATAGATATAGATGTCAAATATTCGCGTAAATCTAAAAAAAGTATTAAAGGAAGGTAGGTATACATAGCTAGTAAATAATTTAAGAAAAAAATTAGAAGAATATGTTAAACTTGTGATTTAACAACATACATAGGAAGTGGATGGGATGCCACTGGAAAAGCCTACTATATCTGTATTCCTGTCCAAATATAACGTGTTCAAAGCTACTCGTAGAGTTAATAGGCTTTTACTAAGCTAATGCGCTTACCATTTATGAGTACATCGCCATTTAGTTTTAGGTGAGACTGTAGTTAAGAATTAAATTATTATCTTTAAATTGAGATATTAGTATATTCTCTACAGAAATATAAATTATATTTATATACTAATTACAAAAAACTAGCGACTCTACTCGCGACTAGTCTGATAAGTCCCTTAAGAGATGATTTCCGGAATAAAAAGTATCCTATGTCCTTCCCAGGGTCTCAAACTATCTTCTTACCAAATTTCATCTAAATCGATTCAGTAGGTCCAGAGATTATCCCCTACAACGTGACAAACTCACAATCTCACAAACTCAAAAAATATAATAACGAAAGCGTGTCCTGGAGATTTTTTAAAAGTTTTGATATGGCAACATTATTATACTGTCAAAGATACGTCAAACTTCAAAATCTCTGGTTGCTCTGGTTTAAATCGTTGTTAGTAACTGTATACATTTTTGTGCGTAAACTAATGGGTACATACATATCGTTAGCTTACTATTACAAGGTTCTATGTTAATTTTAATGAAGTTTAGTAATTTTTACATAGAACTTCGTTATTTTGTTATCATAAAAAAAAAACATAGAACTATGTAAAATTGAATATTTTGTAGCTATAGTGCCGCTATCTAGTGGTTTGTTTTTAAAAAACTGTAGCTAATGACACATAGAACGTTGTAGTATTAATAACTAAATAAGTACTAAAATTGTACCATAGAACCTTGTAATAATGAGCCAACGAATTGAAACGTGTAATATTAGATTCGAGTTGTTTACAATGAATTGATAATATGTATATCAAATTAAGAAACAACTTGACGATTACTTAATTTTGAATCACGTCTCGGGCATTTTCTTTTGTAAACTATGATGTTGATATGAATTAGAAAACTTTCAGAATTTCTAAAGAAGTCAGCCAATGCAAAGCAATCAATCTACTAGGTATATTTCGATACGTAAAACATATTTACCCATATTCATATCTTAAAATATTGTCGGCTGGCACCGACTTCGAAAATATCTGATTAGGTATCTATTCTAAATGAAAACTATTTAGTATTTTTTACATTTTAGTGTCTGGAAGGCGGCTTTTTTTTATGTTTTTATTTATCCATTTTTAGTGTAGACGTAAGCAGGTAATTTGTTAGAAGAAAGTTTTGTAATAACATGTCCGATTAAGCAATTTATTTTAAAAAATAATTTATTTGTTGATTTAAAAAAAACTTCTTGACCGATTTCGATAAAAATTATATGGGACCACTTGGAAAGTAAACCCTTAGAAACAAAAGAAAAGCCAAATCGGTTCAGGCGTCTTCAAGTAATCGGTGAACATACATAAAAAAAAGATTCCGACGAATTGAGAACCTCCTCCTTTTTGGAAGTCGGTTAAAAATACACAATACTTTGATTATTATAATTACAGTTTCAAATTTTTAAAATAAAAGCATATTAGAAATCCCTGAAGGTTAACAGGGCAGCTTCTTATTACTTCAAACGGAAGAAAGATTATTCCATTACGAGAGTCTTTGGACTTGTTTAATATGAAATTTGAACTTGAAACATTTATTAGTAAAAGGGAATGAAGTGAATGAGAAATGTAAATGAAGAGAATCGACCTAAATTGCCATTAAAATGTGTACAAATTGTAACGTAATATATAAAGGAATATAATGTATAATGTGAAAGTAATTTTTTATGTCAGAATAAGTCTATAACTCTCACTGGTCGTGTCGAGTGGTCGTCCCACCAAAGTATGAGAGTGACAGGAATAGAGAGTGCACTTGTGCACTATAATATCTCCTGCGCAGTTGGCTAGTCTCAATGAGATTGGCCGCCGTGGCCGGAATCGGTCAGGAGAACATCATACGGTGAAAGAAAACATCTTGAGGAAATCTGCATGTCTGAGAAAACTTAGCAAGTTTTTGAAAGACACGTGGAGAGGCCTAACGCCCTCGTATTAAAGGCCTTTGCTAATGCATGGACGTGCATTCTATCATATCTTCTATATAATTGCGATGAAACTTTGGCGTATTTGTGTGTTTATACACATAACATAAATATGCTAAAGTGACATATTTATATGTATAAACACACAAATATGCCAAATTATAAAATAAATGTCCTCATGTTTGTGTATGTATCTGCAAGTAAGACATAAATTAATGTCAGTAAGCCTTTTTGTTTTTAATGTAAAAATGATAAAAACACAAAGCAACTATAATGAGAAGACTATGAGAAATCGATTAAAGTAGAAACCAATTCGCTAAATAGTAAAGTACTCGTAGTAGTACTATATTATTTGTCGCTATATATTTTTATCAGCTATTATTTTTAAATAAATAAGTCAATCGATCCTCCATACTAACACTAATCTATAATTATATTACAAAGAGATAAAGTTTGTGAGTTTGTGGGTGGAGCCGTGGACAAAGATCAAATATAATATTTTTTGTTTTTAACAACTTAATACCATTTTTATACTATTATATACTAAATATATATATATATATATATATATATATATATATATATATATAAGGAAATGTTAGGTCACAGTGAAGTGCTATATAACTTAGCTTATTACTAAAAGTTCATAGCAAACTTAGTCTGTAACATCGGGGAAACTACTCAGTTCTGTTCTCTATGCTTTATTATCTATTTGATCCATTTACTTTACAACTGTCCTCGAAATGTTATAATATTAATTACTTATTATGGTTTATAACGCAGTTAGTACTATAATGACTAAATTAAGAATAATAAATTAAAAACTAAAATAAACGTCCAGTTTTAACTACAAATGTATTGTCTGCTCTTTATGACTTTGAAAGTATCACTCTGAATAATGTTCTTTTAAAAGTTTCTAGACAAGAAGTGTATATGTACTAGCGACTAACCCTTACTTCGCTCGGATTCGTCCCTAGTCTGATTTCCCATACAAAGTTTCATCCCCATTTTCACCCCTTTAAGAGATGATTTTCGGAATAAAAGTATCCTATCATATATCCTTTGTCCTTCCCAGGGTGTCAAACTATCTTCTTACCAAATTTCATCTAAATCGGTTCAGTAGATCCAGAGATTACACCCTATAACGTCACAAACGCACAACCTCACAATCTTTACCTCTTTATAATATTAAGTATAGATATGTTTACTTACGTATTATTATAAGTAAAATATTAGCCTCGGACTAGGTAAAGCCGTCCGTACTAAGCCTTAATTTGTAGTATCGCTACAAAATCGAATTTGTGTATAATGATATCTTTTGCGAACACGCAAATGGTTAATCTTAGCATCATTGGGCACCATTGTTGAAAACCATTCGTTCATATATAACCTGTGCCGATAAAAAATGGGATTGGGCTAAACGTGACGAAAGCGATTTGGTTTTTTTTATATTGTAGCAAAATTTTTAATATAAGTATGTAGTGTAAGCTGCTTAAACAAAATATATTAGACAACCTAATTTTAAATAAACTAAATCTTTAAAAAAATGTAATCGAAAATTTCATGCTAACAATTAAGCTAGACATTTTTTGATAGTTATAATAACTTTTTAACTAAAAAAAATACATTTACTTCCATTTTGGCCAAACATTCACTAAAAACATATAGCCCGATTGAGTACGTCCTCATTTTTTGAAATTGGTTAAGTGAGATTTAATAAGAAAATATTATTTTTATTTTCCAGTTTTATAAATATAGTATCTGTTTAAAATTTATTATAATTTATATAACCAGGCGGACATAGCACATTCAGCGAAGGGCTACGAATCGGAGGATGAAAACGCGGGCAGAAAGTGGCAGAGGGCCACCGACGAGCGGCCAACCAGCAAGACTACGATGTACTCCAAGCAGGTACTGTTTATTGATATATTAATTTACAAAGTAAATGGGTGATTGAACTTTACTCAGCGTTTTTTTTTTGTAAAATCGTATTTTTCGAAAAAGAAAAAAAAACGTTTTTTCAGAAAATACACCTATATAGATAAACTTAAAAAGCAAATCTTATCTAAATAAAGAATTTGATCCAAATCGTTACAGCTTTCCGAGATACACAAATTACATACATATGTACATATATAATACATACAAGAATTGATTATTTAACATTATAAGATATAAAATATTATTTTCAATTAAAAACTAACTTTATATATGTAATTTCCACATAGAAATACAATGATAACACGCACCTATGTATATTATAATCAGAGAGAAAGTATTCTTCATCACTTTTAAACTAATCTTTTAACCATCTCTAAGAATTCCATTAAAATCGGTGTATTAATTTCATGTACAAATAGGGAAAAATGTAATTTTTTTATTACTTTTAAGCTTTTAAAAACAATTTGAGCTCGAGAAAAGAAATTTGGTTTGTCTATAATTTAAAACACTAAATAATAGTCTACTTAGTCTAAAAAGGAAATACAAACACTTAATGTACAAATATATAACAAAATAAAGATATAACTACAAAATGAAACGTTTAACATATAGGTAGTTATCTAAATTTCATATTCAGAATATTATACTTGCTACAGAAAATTGAATTCTATATAGGAACAGTGACGCCAACAAAGAGTATTTTATGTTATATCTGACTTTGCTAACTGGGTTGATGGATGAGGTTCATCAACAGTATAGAAAGCCAAAAAAGGATAGAACGATGCATCATACGTTGATATGTTTTATACAGTTCATAATGAAACGTGATATAAATAAGAATTATAAGTTTCTATACCTATAGTTAAAGTCTAATCTATCTATACATATAATAAAATTGTAACTAAGCCGAATCTGTATATTAAATATTTTTTGGAAAATCTTATTGAAGTAGATATTATTATCGATACAGAGGCCGAATCTATAGTTTTCAGAATTTTTGTCTGTCTGTCTGTCTGTTACCGCATCACAGAAAAACCGCTGAAGGGATTTTGATAAAATTTGATATGGTGATAGCTGGTTATCCGGGTCAACATATAAGATACTTTTTACCACAGAAAAATGTCTCATTTCTGAGAAAAAATACAAAAACTACAATGTAAGAGTATACTAATATGTAAAACCTAAGAATTTGACTTTTGGTCATCTGAACGCGGCCGGAGCCGCGGGCAATGCTAGTATGTATATATTTCAAATACACCAATTATTGTTGTTATTGATGTTATACAGTGTGGCATGCAGTATGTATATAAATCCCTTGGGCCATGACTATTATACTTAATACGAAGATTTCATGGTAAAATATTTATATAAAATTGCATATTTTTCTATTCACAAAGCATTCCAGTGCATTTTACTGAGTTTTTTTGAAGTTAAATTTGTTGATTTCTACCTTCTACGACATGTTTCGTGCTGAAAACTTATTATTACTGAAATCAGTTATAACTCTGTTTCATTTGGATAATGTAATTTTTCAACGATGATAGCATTATTAAAATCGGTTCAGTTGTTTCAAAATTTATCAATTACAGACAAATAAAACTTTTTTTAACATATAATATTAGTATTTCAATATAGACAAAGTATAATTTAAGAATCTTTTGTAATCTGTACCAAGTCAGGATCGAGGTCTTAATACTAAGCTTACGTCTATCTATACACTCATCTTTCAAACCGTTAATCATTTTGACCTTACTTATAAGCCTGGCTTCATTTTTTTATTATAGCAAATACCTAGTTAAATAATAAAAAGCAAAAAGTAAAATATTAAAAACAGACACACAGGGAATGGGCTATTATTTTTATTTTATATTTATATCTCTTTAAAGCTCAAAGGAACCCGATCCTTTGGACCTTGTGTGGAAATATAGCTCTAACAGGTAGAGGTCCCTTAAGAGATTTAAATTTGTTTAATGTGACATCAGCCCGGATTTATCTCTGAGTATCACTAGGGAATTGCCCAAAAATAATGACCGGTCAGTGCGGAGGAACTATGGAAAATTTAGAAAATTAAATAGACCTGTAGTTTGGATGGATTATTATTTTTATTGTAATATTAAGTATATGAAGTATCTTGTATTGTTACGATATGTTATGTTTTATTAGCTTTTTTATTTTTTTATTTATTTATGTACCATAAAATATATGTTAGACAAAATAAAGTAACAAAATGTTGACAAAGGATAACTTATCATGACACACATACATACATATTTATACACACATACATATATACTTACATAAACAAACATACTTATCAAATATTATAACTTATTTTACATATACAATATGTACGTATGTATTTTCACGCAGGAGTTCCGAGAACAATACTGCATCAACAACAAACAATTGGACTTGTTGGAATTGGAAAAGTCCAAAAAGGACAGATTCCTCGGATGCCTGTCACAGTACCACATCGAGAGTCCATGTTCGAGAGCCAACAGGTAAAGTTTCATATTATGTAAGTATTAAACTATTAACTATCTGTTCCTGTCTGTTCGCAGTAAGCCCAAAAACTACTGCACCGATTTTCATGTTGTTTCCACCAATGGATAGAGTGATTCTCGAGCAAGGTTTTAGTATATAATTTGTTAAGTGTTTATATAATTTGGCTAAAATATAAAGATATTTGTGGTATCGAAATAAAATAAGCCATCTGGGAGCTTTCAACGAAAACGCTGCCTAAACCCTTTGAGATATAACAAAATAATATATGGTGGAATTGTGTAACTTATATAGATCTACAGAAAAGTCCGCGAAAGCATATGTCTATCTCTTAAGGATAACATTCTTTATCCATTTTAATTTAAAACGTACCTAGGGACGAACCCGAGCAAAGCGAGGATGAGTTGCTAGTATTATTATAAATGCGAAAATTTATGAATATTATTGTTACTTATTAACACTTAAACATCCTGTTCTGATCTCACATATTATAGATATTAAATATACTTTCTGTTCGGTAACACTTTTCAGGCAAGTTTTATTCAAATAAGTTTAACTAGTTGAATAGATTTCTTTTTATTGTTGAGTAAAAAAGATAAAAAAGAAGAAAAGAAAAATTCTGATATTTTCATGTGCAAATCATTTCTAACATGATTACCACTTGCCTTACGATGAAGGAAAACATCGTGAGAAAACCTGCATGTCTGAGAGAACCTAGCAAGTTTTCGGAAGACGTGAAGTCCGCCAACCCGCACTTGGCCAGCGTGGTGGACTATGGCCTGATTTCCCTCGTATTGAAGGGAGGCCCGTGTCCAGCAGTGGGACGTTAAAAAGGGCTGAATACATATCCCTAGGAAAAAAAAAATATTGAAAAATTAATACTTGAAAGAGTAGTATTTATTGTATAATACTATTAAAATTAATGACATAAATAATACATAAATAACAAGAATAAACCAATGCAAAGTAACAAAATATCACAAAATATATTTTCTGTATAACATCTATACATATCTAATAAAATTGAAGTGTCTGTTTGTAATTACTAAATGCGTATGAAATTATAATAAAAATACAACTTTAAAAATGTTGTCTGTCTGTCTGTCTGTTTATTCCGGCTAATCTCCAAATCGTCTGGACTGATTTTGACGGGACTTTCACTGGCAGATAGCTGATGTTATAAGGAGTCACTTAGCTACTTTTATTATAGAAAAGAATTAGGGTTCCACTAAAAAATATTAATACATACCCAGAGACGCACCCGAGTGAAGAAAGGGTAAGTCGTAAGTTTTCTATAAAATTTAATATTCTATTAATAAAAGCTCATATTTCGTTAAATGACGCAGAATGAAATAGCAGATGATCGATGTCCTAAGTATCTGCATAAACAGTTCTAAATTGAGCGCATTAATCCTGACCAAATTGCTTTCTACAACATTCATTATAAATAAATCGAATCTTGTCTAACGGAAGATTTATAACTTAAATAAGTTATAAGTGGCAAACGACTTTTGATAAACAGATGCAATATTGGCATAGCCAACTAATATACATTATTTGGTCGGTTTTTCTTAAGATTGAGGCACTTTCTTTTCTACGTGGTGTAGACTGTTGTTTAATAATATTTCAATAATTAAGGCACAAAATAAAGGCTGGTACGAGCAACCGCTATTTAATTATCGACATTTCCGTCAAGACCAAACATGATCATCCTTTGTACTTCTTTTTCTACTACTTGAATGGTACTTTAAATACAAAATCCTTTCTTAGTTATTTGATTTGCACAGAAAAAATATTTTTACTGCTTTAATAAAAAATTTTAATATATACTTTCCCTTCATAAAATCCGTCAAAATACATAGCAACGTGATGAAAAGTCGAAGTTACACTCTATTTGAAGGCTCCATCTTTGAGATGGAGGATTCCCCAAGAGACGCATTAACGCCCTATTCATGCATAAAATATTTGGTGCCTTCTTGTTTCCTTACCAGTATCAGATGGAGAAGATGAAAATTATTAGCCTCAAGTTAGCAATAATTCGTTTCTGTTCAGACAAGGTTTTAGCTGTCACGTCGTGATGGATAGGGCCATTGAGGCTTAAGAGATAGATAAGAAAAGGGATCAAATTAAATGATTTTCTGAAATTTATTCCATTATTTTGTATTCCCTTTTAAATCTATTAACTAGTAGATTTAACTTTTAAGTAATTTTGGCTTGGGACGGAGATATATGAAATCGATAAATAAAATAAATTTCATCATTAATTTAATAGTATCAATTAAACTAAATGTAGCAGAGTACGGTTAAGTTAATTTTGCTAATGGCATGATGGATTATAGACCAAAGCTTTTAACTTTATATTCTACACTAATTTATTAATAAAATATTTACCATTTATTCTTGTTTCAATAAAATATTATTGTTATTCTTGGAACTAAATATATTATTGTAAATCTCGAATTGATAAAATCATTGTTTTCTAGTAAACTACTGTATGCTTTACCTTTTTACTTTTTTCTTTGAATGTTTTATTTGATTTGTTCAAAGTATTTTTCAATTAAAATGAAATTTATTGCTTTGTTAAATTAATTAGAAACGAGGCTCTAACGTATATCTGGCCTCTAAGTAGATTTTCTCAATGAACGGGTCCAGGAGGTTTCAGAGTAACAAATTGTGTGTTTTATTATTCCGTCCTTCTATAATGGTATTAAGCTTTGGGGTGCGAGTAATAGTCGATAACTTTACGGTGTTAAGTAAAATTATTCTTGATTAATGTTGAGTAAAATACTTACTTATCTTCCTTTTTGTTTATAGATGTGTGCTGGTGGTGATATTTATGGTTAGATTTATATATTTAAACTAGCGGAGTCGCTAGTTTAAATATATAAATCTAGAAATAAGCCCGTGCAGCGCTAGGGTAACCCTAGCGCTGCACGGGTTTGTTTCTAGGTACGTTTTAACGATGAGAGATTTCTCAAAGATTTGATATTTTCCCGCAGTAAAAAGTATCCTATATGTTAACCTGGATAACCAGCTATCAGTATACAAAATTTCATCAACATCTGTCCAGTGGTTTTCTCGTGGTGCGTTCTCAGACAGACAAAGACAAAAATTCAAAAAACTAAAGATTCGGCCTCTGTATCGATAATAATGACTATTTCAATAAGATTTTCCAAAAAAATATTTAATGTACAGATTCGAGTCAGATTTTTATTATATGTATAGATTACGGGCCGTAACATGACAGATATTATCTTCCTGAATAAGGCGGCTATATAAAAAACTACTTCGGTGGTGTAGTGGCTAACATGTACGGCTGCATAGCCGGAGGTCCTGTGTTCGAGTCCAGGGTCGGACCAAGTTTAGTTATTGAGTCTTTCTGTATAGTAAGCCTCAGTTAACAGCCCGGATTTGGGAAGTTGGCGGTGTTTCACCCCCGTGCCTTGGAGAGCACGTAAAGCCGTCGGTCCTGCGCCTTAACTCTCACTGGTCGTGTCGAGTGGTCGTCCCACCGGAGTATGAGAGTGACAGGAATAGAGAGTGCACATTGTGTCTGCGCGTACACTTGTGCACTATAATACCTCCTGCGCAGTTGGCTAGTCCCAATGAGATTGGCCGCCGTGATCATATATAATGCATAAACTGGAGATAAATAAGCGCGTTCGAACATAAAAAAAAAGAATCTCTTTGTCTTTAGCGACTCAATCTCTAACTACATCTAACACCTCTTTCACTTTTGTAATGTATAACATCCTTCATGTATCATTTCATATATTAAAATTAGAAGTAGTCTACATCAATCATGTATAATATAGAATATTCAGAATCGCATTTATTACACTATATACTTAAACTCGTAAACTTTACCTGTGTACAACATTAAAGCAGCTATTAAATGATATCTGCAGTGCAAATGCTATTAAAAATATTAATTATATAGTAGAACATGAAAATAATAATAAAATTTATGAGAATGTTAAAAAAATTCTATCTATCTATACTATACTAATATTATAAAGAGGTAAAGTTTGTTGTAGGGGGTAATCTCTGGATCTACTGAACCGATTTAGATGAAATTTGGTAAGAAGATAGTTTGAAATCCTGGTAAGGGCTTAGGATACTTTTTATCCCGGAAATCATCCCTTAAGGCGGTGACAATGGAGATGAAAGTTTGTATGGGGAATCAACTTAGGGACGAACCCGAGCTAAGCGAGGGTGAGTCATGTTAGTCACGTCGACAAAGTGGTAAAATAAAATCTTGAAAAAAAAAAATTTAGAGTACCTCCCTTACACGTAAAGTGGGGATGTTTTTTTTCAACATTGATATCTCTAAAGCTTGTCAATAGCTACGTAACAAAAAAAAAGGAAATCGGTGATAAACAAAGAAAAAAATGGTACTTAACTCTTTTGTCTATACATATTGTATATGTATTGCATTTAAGATTTACATACATCAATTGGATCTGAGTTATTATAAACAAGAAAATGTTATTGACTGATTTCTTAAATACAATATGTAGTATAATAATATTGTTACACCAGATACAAGATCATAAAATAAAGAATATTCAAAAACCTCAAAATGTACCTCTTCTTCTCCCTGCCCATTTCTCAATCACTTGGGGTCGGCGCAGTACATCTTCTGTACTGCTGATAGGAAATCTGAATGAACCTTAAAATGTACCATCAGTATATATATTTCAAAAAAAAACCTTATAAATCTCAATGTTTAAAAGATTTTAAAATTGCACTGAAATCGTAAATTACAGTTCGTAAAGAAATTCGTAAAAAGTTAAAAATTTGTGAAGTCGTAGTCACAGGAAATGAGGTTCCGTAAATAATATTTTTTAAAGAGTTAGGATTTTTGTTACATTTTCTTGTATTTGAACAGTTCTATATTTTGTATACCTTGTCAGAATTCTGGGACCAGTAGTTTCGCAGATAAGATAGGGAGAATGCTCAATTTTCTCAATTTTTTGTTAATATTGTTTTACTATTCTTAGTAAAATTATAAAAATATCGTTTGAACTTCTTATTATTATTTTACTAGAAGCATGATGTAATATTTTTTTTTTATTTTTTAAATCCCTAAATGGACAGTATATAGGTCACATAAATCACGTTTTGCGATACGTAGATATGGAGAAAATAGGGTGTGACAGATAAGAAACCTAATAAGGGTTTCACTCCATTTCTTCGTTTTGAGATGCGAAATACCAAAAAGAACATCTATCTATACGAGTATATTTGGCATTCGCAGCTTGTCTCCATAGCATCCGCTATTTCGGTTTATGACGCCATTTTATTCAAATTGATATGCTTTTATAAAGCTATAAAAGTATGATAAGTGTTGATAAAAGTGATATAATTCATTTTATCGTTGTTTGTAAGTTTGCTATTCGTCATGGAAATTTTGAACATCTTGACTTGAATTATGGTGTTTAGTTGTTGTAAGACTCGTTTCTGCCGTGAATCTCAGAAAACCTATGCATTAAAATTATTCTCGTACTCAAATTTAATATTAGCTGAATTGCTGTAAAAGTTTCTGTAATTAATAATAATAAATAAAAAAAATATAACCAGCACCTACTCGGTCACGTAAGTTATAAATTAAGGATGTATGAAACATATTTTGTACTAGGAACTGCCTCGGTGGTGTAGTGGCTAGCATGTACGGCTGCGCACTCGGAGGTCCTGGGTTCGAGTCCCGGGTCGGGCCAAGTTTGGTTATTGAGTCTTTCTGTATAGTAAGTCTCAGTAACAGCCCGGAGTTGGGAAGTTGGCGGTGTTTCACCCCCCTGCCTCGGAGAGCACGTAAAGCCGTCGGTCCTGCGCCTTAACTCTCACTGGTCGTGTCGAGTGGTCGTCCCACCAGAGTATGAGAGTGACAGGAATAGAGAGTACACTTGTGTCTGCGCGTACACTTGTGCACTATAACATCTCCTGCGCAGTTGGCTAGTCTCAATGAGATTGGCCGCCGTAGCCGGAATCGGCCAGGAGAACATCATCATCAATAAGATTTAGATTTTTGTTAATATCAGCTAAAGTTAGAAATACTCATAGATATTCTATCTAAAATTGCAACTAAACTCTAAAATAAGAGATGATTTTATGCACATATTTCCGAAGCATGTAAACCGTAGAGAATATTCACGTAGAATATTCGTAGCTTTTCAAATAGCATTCACAAATTTTGAAAGTTTAGCTCATCCGAGTGTAACATCAAAAATTTCTTATTCGATATATGTAAATGTATGTAATACGTCCACTTAGAAAACGTTTATAAGCTATTGAAAAAGGATATAGACGTTGGAAAATTATGTTTCTAAGCTAAGATTCATGAATTCTTTCTGTCTAATTAACATAATATAGACATAGGTATATAACTTTCTATAACAACTAACAAAAAAGATTTTCAACTTTCTAAGCAAGTCGGATAAGAAATTTGATTATATTGAAATTATTTTAATAGTACACACAATTTTTATTTAAGTATTTGAAAATTAGTGCCTAAACTGATACTTTTTTTCAGAGCATCATTTCTATCCGTGTGTGTCCGTCGTCGAGTGCCCTCGGATGAGAATCTCAACACCGACTATGCACCCATACAGCGGTATCCCAGGTATGTTTATATAGCCTATAATCTATACTAATATTATAAAGAGAGAGTTTGTTTGTTTGTTTGTTTGAACGCGCTAATCTCAGGAACTACTTATCCGATTTGAAAAATTCTTTTTGCATTAGATAGCCCATTCATTGAGGAAGGCTGTAGGCTATATATCATATAACATGTAGCCTATCTATTCCATACCTAGTATAATATTATATGATCTGTGTCTATACTAACTGTTAAAACGTACCAAGGGGCGAACCCGAGCGAAGCGAGGGTGAGTCGCGAGTATATGATATATTGAAATTGTAATTGTGATTTAATACTATATAAATATAATATTGCACATACTATAGTTTATTCTAGCTCCTCCCGTGTAGTTTATCTATGTGTACATAATATAAACCAAGGTCGCTGTCTGCCTCTGTCTGTTTATCCGCTTCCTTTTTCTTAACCACGCAATGGATTTTAATACCGTTTCCACTAATAGAAAGATCAATAAGCTAGGAAGCTTTGTGTATATAATTTGTAAACATTTTATACATAATGACTGAGTCTAGACGGTGTTTTATTAAAACAACTTTTTCCGTACAATTACATGGCTGACGCAGGCTAAACCTTTAGAGATACATCAAAACGATCTACTAGAAAATTGTAGATCTTAAAAAGGTCTACAGAAAAGTCCACGATAGCATGTGTCAGTCTTCTAAGGTACGCTCACAATAACTATTTTCGTCTATACGAAACGTTCCTAGGGACGCATCCGAGCGAAGTAAGGGTAAATCGCTAGTTTAAATATAATTTCTAAGGGTGTTAACCGATCGACTGTATCGTGATATTATAACTATTGTAACCTTTCTTCAAAATCGGCAATTAAATATAAAAAAAAAAATTCGCGTTCAAAAAAACTAATGCCAATTAGTAAAGAAAAATATATTTATAAAAAAGATGGGTTACTTAGTATATGCTTTAGTTGTACACTGAGATATTCTCGCCTGTTAAACAAGTGTGTGATCAATAGGGGTTCGCACGACGGGAGCTGACAAGTGACATCCCTTCAAAAGAGCGATCTTTTTACAGCAACATTCTTAACAAAAGCTCTGTGATTGCGGTCTACGTTTCTTTCAGTGAAAGCATTTCAATGATTTACATTACAAAATCATACAGTAGTATGATTGCCAAAGTTTGTATGTAACTGTGTATGTTTGTCAGCGCCAGATTCAACCTTAGCGCCACCCCTGGACAATGTAAGAAACGCCGCTCTATTATCGATATTTTGTATAAAATGAATAAAGTTTCGATAGAATTCTTTTTTTAATTTTTGATAAATGCAAAAGTTAGTTTTTTTTAATTGTTATTTTTTTTGGAAAAAAAACCATTTTCTATAACGCGAAGATTTTTTTAAATTATCCTTTTAATTTTGCCACCCTGGGCACTTTTGTTTGTTACTCCTTCACGTTGCAACGGCTGGGTGGATTTCGATGAAATTCACTGCACAGATAGCCTATGCCCTGGAGTAAGACAAATGCTACTGGTAATAATAAACTTATATTAATTATTAAAACGAAGCGAGTGTAAGTCGCTAATATGATTATACGTAGTGATTATATCTTTAAACTACAAATTACTACTAACTTCGCCCACGTGTGACCACCAAACCCCTAAATGTAATCCATGCACCATATAGGAACGTGTAGAATACGGCCCGAAAAAACAGCTGGATCTTCGAATTATTTTGATGAATTAATTTTAAAGTTAAATATTATTATGTTTAGTTACCGCTAGTATCCCTAAAATATATAAATATAATCTTTCTAAGCAACTATAAATTAATTTTTGAATGGGTTTTATTAGAAGAACTGCCTTCCAGTGATAGCTTCCTCACGAACTTACATAAATAAATTATAAAAAAATATATTTAAAAGTGCCCTTACGAATCAATTTAAAAATATATTTTGATTAGGTTCGGTCAACCAAGTCCCGCACCGCCCGAGGTGTGCGCATATGATGCCGATCTGGAATGTTCATACTTTCGACGGAGGCCTCGCTCCGTGTGCAGTCAACCTGACCCCAAAAGGTATACCTGGATGCCAGAGGATGAAGACTTCACCCGGATGGAATGGCCACAGTATGTACTTGTTATGTACTAGGTATAATAAAATAATTGGTTTCACAAGCCTTTATATGCAGTTTCACATGCCTAAAAGTGTTTTATCTTCTATAATATAAAAGTGAATCGTTGAATGTGTTGGTAAGCGCAAATCTCGAGAGCAGCTGAACCGATTTCACTAATTCTTTTTTTTGAATATTCCTTGAAGTACGAGGATGGTTCTTACGGAGAGAAAAATTTAAAAAATTGCCTGAAAGAGTCCAAAAACAACACTTTTCTATACTCCCATACACAAGGTCGTAATAATACTTAAAAGACAATTTGAACTTTAATACCATACCATAAAGTTTAAGTGTTAGTGGAGAGGTTCCGGGAAGGCAAAACAATTGAGTGACGTTAGTATCGTATAAATATTAATGTCAATATTTGTCAATACTATTAACAAAAAGAAATAAAATTTATATGGCTAACGCTGGCTAATAAATATTTATATCTATTTAAAACGTACCTAGCGACGAACCCGAGCGAAGCGAGGGTGAGCCGCTAGTTTATAATATTTTTTAAAGTTTTAGGGACTATTTATTGTTAAGATGAGAACTAATATTAAAGTTAAATTATTATCCTACGAGAAATAATTACCAAGATAAAAAGTATCCGAAGTGTTAGTACCTATGTCCATGGTCTTATTAAATCGGCGTACAAGTTATTGCAATTTAAACACCCAAACATTAAAATATATAAAAATGAATAAAAATGTAATGTTCGTTTGTGCAAAATCACAAATTTATTTTTACTTTATAATATTAGCTAAAAATATGAGTGATGTAAGATTTAATTTTTGTAGTTTATTTAATTAATCACATTTTAAATAAAACTATCTTTTCGGATTTTTTCGCGAATTTATTTTGATTTTTGGTTCCCGACGTTTCGAATGCTTTACAGCAATCATGGTCACGGGAGAGACTGAGGTGTTAGATGTCTCGAAGGTATTATATAGTTGTTACAGACAAACTACCCACAATTAATAAAATGAATTCAAAAATTGAAAATTGGCACTGAAGTACCTTACAATATTTAAACTTTTAACTTTAAACATTTTTTATATAATTTTAATTAGCTTTATAATTGAATATGGAATATTATTTATTTAATTTGAGCTGTTATTTAATAATATTAAATAAAATAATAAATAAAATAAATATTTTAATCACATGTTAGTAAAATACTAACTTTCAACAAGAATCCTAGAAGCAATCAACTTCAAAATAAAACGTTTAATATAACTTTAGAAATTTACATAGTAATGAAGATAGACTTTGTTTAAAATAACGCTACCAGTCTTAATTGTTTTTTGAACATCCATTACTAAGTTTTAACGTAAAGTAAAGGCAAACTCAATAAAAATTGATATTCAGAAGCAGCTTACTTTGAAGTTAGCTTAGTACCTTGAATATGCATTAATTTATTAGGCTACAAAGATTTTTATCCTAATTTCATATTGTTATCAATGTAATGACACAAAATTATATAATACTAGCATTGCCCGCGGCTCCGCCCGCGTTCAGATGACCAAAACCACATATTCTTAGGTTTTATATATTAGTATACTCTTACATTGCAGTTTTTGTATTTTTTCTCAGAAATGAGACATTTTGCCGTGGTAAAAAGTATCCTATATGTTGATCCGGATAACCAGCTATCACCATATCAAATTTCATCAAAATCCCTCCAGTGGTTTTTCTGCGATGCGGTAACAGATAGACAGACAGACAGACAGACAGAAAGACAAAAGTTCTAAAAACTATAGATTCGGCCTCTGTATCTGTATCACGTATATAATAATGTTTATTTCAATAAGATTTTCCAAAAATTATTTAATGTACAGATTCGGCTTAGTTACAATTTTATTATAATATGTATTGACTAATTCAAATATTATGTTCACTGCATAGAGATACTACCATAGTAAATATTATTATCATCAATAATGAATAAATCAATGGGCAGACGTTGTAGAATAGAGGTGGTATAGAAAATTAATGGAATAAAGGCCATAAGCTCTAGATATAGCTACGGTTAGCACGAATTGACTTGAAAAAAAAACCATAATTATAGATTTGCAGATGAGGTCTTAAAAATTACATAATATCACTAGCGGACCCGACAGACGTTGTCCTGTCTACACGTCTTTAATTTGAAAATTTCAAACTTTTTTTAATAATTTTTTTTGATGAAAAATTATTATTCAAATTGTGAATCTAAACCTTCCCAGATCCCCTTGAACACACACAAAAAATTTCATCCCATAATTATAGATTTGCAGATGAGGTCTTAAAAATTACTTAATACGTCAGCTGAGTTCACCATGTCTTACGTTTTAAGAATATTTTTCTAACAATCTATAAAGCAAAATCTTAATAAATGTTATTAATACTAAAATAACATTTAATTACTATAATTAATATCTATTTTTGTTAATTTATACATCTATCGTTGCAATAATACGAATTTTATTCCGTTCTCGTGTAAAAAGATACAAGACAAGTACATAGAATATGTATAATAACAAATGGTGAAAAAAATCTATTAATGATTATGTTAACAAATGCGAATAGTTCGAATAGGTCGATAAATTGATTGTAGTACTTTCATCTTTACATAGTATAAAATGAAGTCGCTTCCGTTGTCTGTTGGCTTAGATCTTTTAAACTACTCAACGGATTTTAATGCAGTTTTCACTAATAGATAGAGTGATTCAAGAGGAAGGTTTATATGTATAATACAAGCATATTATAGTACAGAAAAGTCGAGAATTTCAAAGATTTGTATTTCATACTAACCGTTAAAACGTACCTAGGGACGAACCCGAGCGAAGCGTGGGTGAGTCGCTAGTAGTATATAATTTAAACGATTCTCATTCTCTATGATTTCCCAAGCGTAATTTCAAAAGGAAAATTAAACTTGCCGATGGACATAAAAATTCAGATTGTCACAGGTATTCAATTTCACGCTTGGTTTAAATATTATATTCCGATTTATGCAAAGGATTTTTAGCAATACTCGGTTTATACCAATTAAAATAAAGTAATAGCTAAGTAATAAAGTTAGGTATATATTATTACAATTCGAGTTTTACTTAAGTGATTCATAATTCTTAATTTTACCTAATTGTTGATTATCCTTAGATTTATTTAACTTGACGCTAAGTTTTTGTATGGTTAATATATTTTTTCTCCAGAAATTCGAATCGGCGATTTTCAACGCAATGGTTATTAACGCCATAGCGCTATATGTAATAATTTGTATATTCACTCATACTTCACTCATTATTATTTTAAATTTACGCCTCTATTTTTGTATTATTTGACATAATAAATATAAACGTTAAACTTGTTTTTTATTTTTCTTCCTTAGACGTATAACCCAAAAAACCTTTTTAGTGGTTCATCGCGCCCTAATATCCCTAAGCCCGATTTAAAATTTAGGGGTTAACCAGACGAAATCATTAAACGATAGATATTAAAATGGTGTAGCTTGTTATCTTCATACAAATAATTTAAACACTTAAAATATTTTCCAGATCGGTAATAGAAGATAACGCGGGTTGGCCGCAGAACTACAATGTGGACCAAATCGCGTCTGTTAGCCGAGGAGGCTCTTTACCTAGGCCGCCTTCAATGATACCGTGAGTTGTACAAAATGTGTATAATACATGTTTTAGAATTTATTAATATATATATATGGTAATTCTTAGAAAAAGTGCAAAAAATAGACTATAAATAATACTTGTATTAAAAAAAATTATGGTCACTGTTTTATAATTTTTTTTAATATTATATATAAATTCAACTAGCCTTTTACCTTTAAAGGTCATCAGGGTATTATTAAATATATCTTCTATATATAAATTTAAAAGAGAATGTCAGTGAAGAAGAGCGTAAAATTACACGTGGCATCTATGGATAGACATGACATATAAAATCTATAGATAAATAGCTAAATTTAATTCTATCCAAAAATATATACCTAGTCCAAGATCCCGATCTATGTGGTAGATCCCTCACTTTTTTTCCAGGCGAAATATATTTTTAAGCAATAAAACCTTCGATCAATAATACTAATGTTGATCGAAGAATAAAACATATTGACAAACAACACAAACACAAAAAAAAAACGTGGAACAAATTTTTAGTGACAACCCCTCTGGGTTATAATTGTTAAAAAAGAAATATGTAGGATCATAGATAACACAAATATAGCAATTAAATACTTGAGCAATCTACTGCAATGTTATATGTTAGTGTAATAAATGGGGTCAGAGGTCGAACCAATTACATGCTTGCTGGCTATTCGCTATTAAAATACTATTAACTACCTCGGTGGTGTAGTGGCTAGCATGTACGGCTGCACGCCCGGAGGTCCTGGGTTCGAGTCCAGGGTCGGGCCAAGTTTAGTTATTGAGTCTTCCTGTATAGTAAGTCTCAGTAACAGCCCGGAGTTGGGAAGTTGGCGGTGTTTCACCCCCGTGCCTCGGAGAGCACGTAAAGCCGTCGGTCCTGCGCCTTAACTCTCACCGGTCGTGTCGAGTGGTCGTCCCACCGGAGTATGAGAGTGATAGGAATAGAGACTGCACGTTGTGTCTGCGCGTACACTTGAGCACTATAATATCTCCTGCGCAGTTGGCTAGTCTCAATGAGATTGGCCGCCGTAGCCGGAATCGGCTAGGATAACATCATCATCATCATTAAGATACACACGTTATAGTGTCTCGAGTCATACATCTATTAATTTTGTTGTAGTTTCTTATAAAATCAAACTTGCATATATACGAGTATCTCTTGATTTATATTACGGGTGTATGGACCTTATTTTATTTTACAGAATAGGCTTTCGTACAAGGATACTTAGAGACTGAGTGCTTCACTCTGAAGCCGCTCTTCACTTAAAAATATTTGAGTTAATTAATATTTTTTATATAATCTGTCTAATAAACCCACTTACCGTGATTACATGAAAGAAAAAAATTGTTACCCCAGCAAATTAACCGTAGTCTAAATACAATGAAATGGTCTTCTTTGATATTAGAATGAGCTACTAAAGAAAAAGTATTTTACTCTAATTAAAGCGAACTCAGATACAAAAGGCATAATTATCCCTTCTATTGTGAATAGGCATGGAAATAGGACACTGCACTACCTTTGAGTTATATAGTACCACTCTATTGAGACATCTCGCCACGAAAACAGAAAAAATAATCTTAGTGATGTTTATTTCCGCTTTTAACATATTATTTATTGTTTAAATTAATGAATTTATATATTTTGATTGAAAATGAGATTAAAGTATATCGAAAGAAGTTTATACATACTTCATAAAGACGGAACATAAAATTTCACATACTCCAAGCTATTATATATTATCGGAAAATAAGGAAAAAAAATTTTTTTTTAGGAAAATTTAAGTTTTAGGAATTAGTTAATATTTTATGTAATACCAGTTTGTTATTAACATACTTTTATTAACTTAATTATGAAGTCGATTTCAGCTTACTAATAATTGTCATATCGATTTAAAATTATCTATTAATACACATAAAAATATTACTGTACAGTTTTACATTACGGTTAGTAAATAGCATGTGTTCTTTGTTTTTCAAACTATATGTACAATGTACATATATACTCGTACTTATAAAAAAATGTATTTTTGAATACTTAAGTAAGTATAATTTAATTTTTTTTTCTACTTATATATAAAATGTCCATGTCATAATGTTAGTTACCGTACTCCTCCGAAACGGCTTTACCGATTTTTACCAAATTTTATATGCGTATTCAGTAGGTCTGAGAATCGGCTACTATCTATTTTCCATACCCCTAAGTGATAAGGATAGGGTGGTCCTCCCAGACCCCACCCCATGGACGAACCCGAGCGGAGCGAGGGTGACTCGCTAGTAATGTTATATAAATTATTTTCCCAATGAACTATTGATCAAGAGAACTTGATGACTATTGGTCAATAGAACTCGATTTAGGTAACGACTACTAATTACGATTAGCTATTTGATTTGATGTCCTGATTAATTGGAGCTTATTTAGTTTCACGTTTAACATCACATATGACATCAGCCTAATTCCATAGGAAAAGAAATGAAAAGGTTTTATCACCCTATTTTGGTATATTTTCTGTGATATTATGCAACCTGAATAATAGATTTCGTCCATCTTGGAAATACTGTGCATTGCATTTTTATATTTGAGCATTTTAATGGGAAATAATTATTTTTTAATATATTTGATTAATTTGTAATGATTTATGTATAAAGCATTTATTTATTTGTGATTTTGGCCGATAGGAATGTATTTAAAAAAATAAAAAGGACGCGGATATTCATTTGTTTTTAGATGTCAGTATAGTCGTGGTTAATTCGTTCATGAGTCTGGCTAACGAAAGCGTGACCTGAGAAAACGCGGCAAATTCAAAAAATCTTCATGTGGTATCACTAACTATAGTAAGAGAAAAATGTTTTGAACTTGAGTATTTTTTGTAGTTACGAAAATTTTTTTTTCTTATTAATTTAAGTTGATACTGCAAAAGTACTGAATATAAGAATACGTATGTGCAAGGAATATCTCGAACTTTTATTAGTGCCGAGGATGGTAGCAACTGTATAACTACTTTTTTATGTAAAGGTAAAGTGTGTGACATCTAACAATGAGTGGTAGAGATGATTTTGATCATATTGAATCGGTACACAAAACTTATAAAATTTATTATTATCATTCATAATATTTATTATTTATTTATCAATCATAACTCATGATTTATATGTAAAATTGTAAAATTCTTGTTAAGAAAATACTTGTTTTAGTATTTATTTCCTATTGTTTCTTATTTGACATTAACATGAATAGTAGATCGATTCATATAGCGCCATATATAAAGTATTTTTTCTTTCTTGCTAGATTCCCATGGTGTTCAGTTTCCCAAATTTCATAATATGAACTATAAAATAAAAATGTTCTCTTCCTGTATCAAAATAATAATTACAATAACAAACACTTTTAAGATATCGTATAATATTAAATCAACAATTCTTGTATATATATATATTTTTTTTATCGGAAACGGCTCTAACAATTTTGATAAAAATTTGTATTTAGATAAGATTTTGCTTTTTAAGTTTGTCTATAGATGTAGGTGTATTTTCTTAAAACACACAATTTTTTTATGTTCTCCGAAAAACGCCGAGCGAAGCTCGGTCGCCTAGATATTTTGTATATTATATGACTAAGTACACAGTAGAGCGTCAAAATACATATAATTTTATTTACAGTGTAGTATTAATAGTATTTGCAGTAATTGGAGGAAAAAAATTATATGACATGTTTATATCATATTTACCCATAGATCAGTTCATATCTATACATATAATAAAATTGTAACTAAGCCGAATCTGTACATTAAATATTTTTTGGAAAATCTATTTGAAATAAACATTAATAATAATTATTATCGGTACAGAGGCCGAATCTATAGTTTTTAGAATTTTTGTCTGTCTGTCTGTCTGTTTGTTACCGCATCACAGAAAAAACACTGGAGGGATTGTGATGAAATTTGGTATGGTGATATTTAGTTATCCGGGTCAACATATAGGATACTTTTTACCGCAGGTAAATTTGTCATTTCTGAGAAAAAAACGAAAACTGCAATGTAAGAGTATACTATTATGTAAAACCTAAGAATTGGTTTTTGGACGCGGGCAATGGTAGTTCAGATATATATATATATATATATATATATATATATATATATATATATATATATATATATATATATATATATATATATTTAAACGAAAACAATTAACCATCCTTAGTTATGTGCACAGAAATATCCTTGCTCTCTTAATCATAAAAATAGTGTAAAGATTAGGATTAAAACTTCTTTTGAAAGTGAATATACGTATCTTATAATTTATTGTAAACAATATTTAAAAAGTCTAACCACTAGTTTCATGTTTCAAAAGAAATTTTATCATAATTAATACCTACCAAGCCTATAAAAAATTAATGCTACGAAACCCTTTATATATATATATATAAATATATATATATATATATATACACATATATTCAAAATATATAATAATGAGTTGTAACACAATTTGCTCATTTAAAACTAAACTTTAAAAGAAAAGCTTGTACAATAAATATACTTCTTTATTTATTTATTTGACCTTACATAGTTTTAAATGTGCGATATCATCAAATAGCCATCTGAACCCTAATAAATGGCGTGTGTTTTAATAGCTGCCCCGCCCACACTCCGATACCTCCGCCACCTCCACCACCGCCTCTCACCATACCACCGCACAGGTAATAGAAATAGCTTAGAAATATGTCTGCAATATTGTTAGAACTATGATTTAGATAAAAACCGCAAGTTATAGTCCAGTGGTAGCGTTTTGGTAGTTTACTCGCTTTGGAGATAGTGAAGTCTGAAGCGGGTTCAAACCCCGGGTTTTGTACGAATGAGATTTTCAAGTGCGAATTTAATTATTGATATCATTTTAAAATAACCAAACCACCTTGAGGAAACCTGCACGCCTGATAGAACCTGAAAAATGTTAAGTCCACCAAACTGCACTGACCAGCCACGATGAGAAGTCCGCACCCAACAATGGAATATGTACCTAAAGATGCGACTATGTCACTGGATTATAATATTTTATTTTTTTGAAAATGTGAAAAAAATATCGATAATTTTTTATTCAATGTATTAATTTCAGATAAATGATTTATAGGCGTTACAATTTTTAATAGATTTTATACATTTATCTCATAACTTGCTTTGCCATAAAGAACCAATATTACTTTTAGTTCTTAAAAATACTTAATGTTTTATTGTTTATGATCACAATCTCACGTAAGCTATATCTTAATAGTGAACCTTTTCTTTATCTTTGCAGGACAAAACACGTATCCTTCGCTAGATCCCATACATTAACCACTTTTGATGACTCCGTAATGCCAGCGGCTGTAAGCGGCAGCCGGTTTAGAAGGGATTGCGAAAGACTTATAGACGGTCGTGTAGTTAAGGTTAGTTTAAATAAATTAAATAGTTTGTCTCATGATCTATAAGTACATAATGTATGGTATTAAATTAATTAAAATTTATTTATTTACAACTTTTGTGAAGCTGCAAAGGTATGAACTGTGTTGCAAATATTAATAATCACTTATTGTTCATTTATTTCCCAAACAGCCAGAAAATAAGCCTTACTCAACGTTACCGGTAATGTTTCAACCGTTCCCGCCGTATCCTCAATATATGGCTCAAGCGCCTGCGCCTATACACTACCCGCCAATAACACCATTGCCAGCACACTCCATGCCAATGCCACGTCCCACACAGACTGAAGGACCAAAAGTCGTTGTTTTAGGTATATTCTTATCTTCTTTTATACATTATTCTACAGAACTTAGAAAAATATATTTAAAAATCATCATTTGACTTTGTGTATTTGGTATTTTATTGCTTTAATTTTATATATAAAGGCCTTAATCTTCTTTTTTTAAAAAATGTTTCATAATTACTATCTTTTCCGAATTTTATATTTTTTTATATAAACTGCTAAAACTGTGTTCTTTCAGATTCAATTAAAAAAGGAGTTATGAGAACACAAGCCACCCAGACTGAAGTTTGTTTAGGAAGGAAACCACATCCACCCAACTATCTGTCACTAAGTCCACGTACAATCAAAAGGGTAATAAGAACTTTTAAAGCCCAATAAAATCTTTACTTACTTTACTAACATGTAATATGTGTAAAAAAAGTTTAAAGTAAATAATAATTTCCTGAAATAGATAAACCTAACGGTATATACATAATAGTAATTTAAAAAAACAACTAATATCTATGTTAAAGTCTAATGTCTTCGACTCGATTATAAAAAAAAATGTTTAAGTAATTGTTGATTATTATTTTTAAGAAGCTTTTAATTTTTATAATTTTTAAAGCTTATCTAATATGGGTTATATTTCTTAAAGAATTGATTTTGTTTTAAGGTCAAAATGGTAGCTGCAGGAGTTCAAACAAATGGATATACAGTAGGTGTAAGACGATTAACCAAATCTTTCTCTGAAGTAGGAGGAGATCGCTTATCAGGAAGGGAACAGAATGAGGTCACTGTAGCTATTGAAAGGTACTTTTTCAAGTTTTCTATTGAGCTAATTTGGTTTTTACCATCAATTATTAATATATTTTGGTATTATATGAAATAATCAAAGAATATGAAACACAAAAGTATTATGCAATATTAAAACGCTAACGGTTAAAGTATTTGTATTCCATCATGTGTTATACATTTTACTCAATCTTCAGCTTAGATAGGTTATCTAAGTATTCTAGACGTAATGCGAATTAACCAAAAATTACTCTTATTTTAATTTATAGCATAGTTGGGGCGGATCATGAAAAACTTCATAGAACCCAATCAGAGGAACCTCCTAGATCACCTAGATCACCTACATCAATGATGCCATCTTCACCTCTCATGAGAGGAGATTCTGATGATGTCACGTCATCGTCAGTAAAATCTATTGCATCGTCACAAGTAGACAAATCGGATCTTAGCACATACCAAAAACAAGCGCAAGAATATTTTCAACAAAATTTTCAATTCATACATGAAAGCGATCGAGATGACACTATAGATGATGACATAGAAACATTAGAAAAAAGTATGGCATTAAATCGAAGAAATTTAGAATATTTACAGCAAGAAATAGCTAAGCAAGCCAAAGGAGACAAATCATTGCGATCGATACTATCAAAAAGTACAAGTGACGCATCACAGAAGACAATAAACTCACATCACTTATCAAAAACATCAACATTTCAATCAGAGCCATCAACTGAAACATCCGCCACTACAACTGATGATAGTGAAAAGAATGAAAAAGAAATAATTATAGACTTCGAACCCAGACCTGACGATGAAGCGATACCATTTACTACATTGAGACGAAAAAATAAGAGAATTTTACATAAAACGATGTCTGAAGGCGAAATATTGTTAGATGCGTAAGTATAACTTTTACATTAGTTATATTAACTTGTGATATTTGCTATGATGAAATCTGTCTATATAACATAATAATAGCTTATGATCCATAACAGAATTATAATTAAAATGACTGTAATAGGGAATACAAAATGAGCTTATTAATTTTATTGTATTACAAAAAAATATTGATATGGATATATCTATAAAACTTCGTATTCTCACTAGGAGAAAAACGGAAATCTCCACTGGCGGTGAAGGAGTGAAAGACGCTCCTATAGTCATGTCGACAAGTCAAGAAAATATGAATAAAGAAGATAGGGAAAGAGAAGCGATATATCGACAATATATCACTCAAAATTATAATCAAACACCTATAA
This sequence comes from Brenthis daphne, assembly GCA_947093115.1. Taxonomy (NCBI): domain Eukaryota; kingdom Metazoa; phylum Arthropoda; class Insecta; order Lepidoptera; family Nymphalidae; genus Brenthis; species Brenthis daphne. Next base: position 1,885,955 of record OX352474.1, on the reverse strand, counting down.
AAGATGAAGGGATCTTTGGATTTGAACCAGATGGTTCTTTTAGGTAAACATTTTATTAATAATAAACGTGAATAAGTTGATAACGTATTCTGCCTCACATTTTGATTTGCCCGTACAGAAAAGTTTTGATTTAGTCATCTTTTTCGTTATAATTTCAATATATTAATAATCCATTAAACGTCTATATATTTATTATTGTTTGTGAATATATATATTATTATGCCAAGTTATACAATATTACGGTTGATCATTTCTCTTTCATGGATTAGATAGAAGTACATTTATAATGACAAATGCTGTTCTTAATATTTTAAGAACATATTTTTATCCTAACACAGTAAAAAAGGCCTTAAAACGAAAGTTTCTCTTATATCAGCTTATTCACGTTTCTAAAAGTAGATAATATATAATGCAATTAGTTTTAGCAGCACCTTCATATAAATCATCGCCCACTGACCGGATCTAAGCTTCTGCAAAAAAACATTGTCGCTTTTATCTTTTCTGTTAGGTATATATTTAAAATTTAGTCTGTACATTAAAATATTTTATTATACTAAAATTTGATTAGTATAGTTAAAAATTTTGTTTAAAACTAGAATAATTCAAGGTAAGGCAATCCTGATTTTCTCTTTATTGCTTAGTTATACAAAAACTTATAACTATCTATTGGCAATTTTAATTCTGCATTATAAAATTAGCAATAAAATTGTTATTTTGTGGTAAACAGTTTTTATAGATGAAATGACGAAGTAACTATTTTTCATATATCTTCAAATTATTGCTTTCGCTTTCACTCATTCATAAATTCTCTTCGTAGTTCTTCAGATGGTAATGCTCCATACGAAGATTTTCACGAAAAATACATTAGTTACAAGCATGAACCATTTAGAATTCGGAGTGTTAGCTTTGAGGAAAAAACTGAACGAGTTAACACAGACATTCCTTTGGACGGGTAGGTATTTTAAATTAGATGACTTAATTATCTTCTAAAATTATACTACTTTATAAATTTATATTAATTTAAATAATAATACACTTATCTTATACTATTTTTACCAATAGCTTTAGTAGAATTATTATAGTAAAGTATATTTAAAAACAGCTGTCAAGCTTCGTCCACTTAGGCTAGACTTACGTATATTCTTACTTACTTATATATATCATTGATTTGTTTACAGAAATTAAAATTTTACAGCATTTCTGACTTTAAGTAACTAATTATTTTTGACATATTTTGTACTACTTATTCCCGCGACTCCGTTCGCGTAGTAGAATTATACACATATTACTTACTATATTTATATAAATGTGCTACTCTGATGTATAAACTGTACTACTGTAAAGTTTTATTAAAATCCGTTCAATTGTTTTTTCGTAGACGAGTTCGTAAGAAAATGATACTAGCAATATATAATAAATTTTCAGTACGGCTAAATCTAGTCCTGCATCACCAGATCCGGTGAGTTGTGATATAGATGTAGAACAAAAGACCAAACGGGCGATCATATCAAACAATATAACAACAATACTGGCACCCCTAGAGAAGTCTTCACCTTGCGCCTCGAGTGAATCACTTACTGTAGACCATAGCAGGTTGGTGTACACGGGTTAAAATACATTTTCTGGATAGTTATTAGCATGTGCTGTTCAATCATATCAATTATGTACATTCATACAAATTAAAATATTAAAGAGTATGTTGTATCTGAAATTTTTAACGGAATATGTTCGGCAATCGGCAACAGTGTTTTAGCGACACGCTTTAGTTTTTAATTGTAATACATGAATATAAAGGGAATATTTCAATTTTAGGGATCATTCAGATGGTATGTGGAATGAATCACAAACAACAGTATTACAAGTAGATTCTGGTACAGATAATGGGACCGTAATAAGGTTGGTTTTAAAATATATAATACATATAATATAATATACCATATTATTTTTGTTATTATAATATTATTACGACAAAAAGTATATATTAATGGAATTACTTCAAGGAAACAAACTAATTGTGTTTTTTTAGTTCGTCAGATCTAAGTTCTTTAGCGACGTCTCCCGGAGCATTGGCGTTATTAACTCCAACATCACGAAGAAAACAGTTATTGTTATTACAACATCAACAACGATCATCTTTAGATACAGACGCTTTAGATGAAGAGTTTGACGCTTCTCAGGTAAAAAATAATATTTAAACCTAAGGAAGATTAACTAGAATACATTTAATTTAAAAATTAAAAGTGTGAAATATATATAAAAAGATGACATAATGCGCCATCCACTTCACAAGTAATGTCTAAAAATTTGAAAATTTCTATTATTAATATAATAGAATATTAGTATAGGTAATATAAATTAATGGTTAATTTTCTCGAAAATTTACCATTAATTGAACAAACTTGAATCAATCAGGGCAATAATCTTTGATTATGGTTCTTACGTCTAATACTCTATAATTAACATTATTAATATGGGTACTCTGCCATATAATACTGAGCAACCTTGATAAGGTATATGTATATTATTTAAAGTAAATAATTTAATTTCAGAGTCAATCACCAACTTCTCCGCGTAACAAATTAGACACATCTAGTTCCAGTTCTCAACAAACACGACAATCTCTATCACCACCCGCTGTTGTTCCCAACATAACACTTCCAATTACAAAACAACCAACCATATCTAAAGCTCTCTCACCCTCACAGATAAAACCAAATCATACACCTGCTATAGCAATAACCCATCCAAGTTTAGACCTGTCAGATATACCCTTTAAAAGAACACCCAGTTTCATTAATAAAAAACGAGAGAGAGCATTAAGTCCTTCAAGGCGACAAGAATTACAAAAAAAAGCGCAACAAAAGGAACCAAATGGAACGATTCCAAACCAAGTAGCAACTACTCCTACAGATCAAACGCTGCCAAAAGCGGCTAGTAGTGAGACAAGTCTTGCTCGAACTGATTCAGGCAAAATTAATACGACTGATGTCTCTGAAAGTACAACTACTACAGAGGATTATGTGACAGCAAACTCCGATAGTTCAAAGAAAAGTAATAGTAAAAATCAAAATCATAGTGAGTAAATGTTTATTTATATTGCGACCGCCAGTTTAATTCCACAGTGCAATTATTTTAATTAACAAACGTTTTATATTTGTGTCATTGTAGAAGTACATCTGATGCGCTTATTTAAGCATTTTACGTAAATAAGTTTCATAAAAATAAAACATTAATTTGATTAAGAAAAAGTTATTATGGATTATATTTCGTATTTGCAGATTCTGAAAGTAATAACAAGGCACAAGAGGGATCATCATTTGAGAGTGCATCAAGTTTATATTCCTCAACTAAAACTGATAATGTTGCTGAAGACCTTATAGTGCCAAGTTTTTCGCCACCTTTAGAAATTAGAGAAGATTTTATAGTTCCTAATTTATCATCCCCTCCATTACCATTACCTGAAAGAATACAAAAACCATCAGTTGAACGATTTGAAGTAAAAGCTGATATAACTCCAATGGAAAATAGAAGAACTAAGACTGAAATTATGAAAATAAAAGATGATGTACCTACTAAATCAGTAAGCTTATTTTTTATATATTTTTGTATAAATTCAACGCTATAATTTCAATATATGTAGAAAAATATCATTAAATATTTAAAAATAACTCCAAAAATCTCATGGTAATTTAAACAAAAAAACTTAAATAATTTATTGCATAATTTGAAAATTTAAATGTTTGTCTAGAAGTTTGATATTAACTTTAAATATTTTTATATTCTCATAGAGTACAGGATCTCGAGAAGGAATAAGTGGAAAAAGTAGTTCAAGCGGCAGTTACAGCGTAGGTGGTTCAAATCCAAATATGACTGAATCAACAGATAAAATTACAATTGATAAAATAAGAGAACTACCAGAAAAAGTAGCAAAGCAAGAAATAAGACATAAAGAAGATAAAAAAGTCATTGAAAACAAAAAAGAGCAACTTATACCTAAGATGGTGGTAAGTTTTTTTGTCTTCTACTATATTGCTTTGTACAATAAAAAATATACATACGCCTTTTTCTATACAGGGTTCCTTATCTGATGACGAGAGAAGCGCTCACTATTCTTCATCTGGGTATTATGAAAGTCCTAACGACGACGACGATGATGGAGGTCTAAGTAAGATTATACTGTGGTTTACTCGTACTTAATATAATTGATGATTCTAATAATTATGTTCATTTTCAGCGTACAAACACAGTCAAAAGTATAGATCAGCAGGCAGACCAAAAGCTTGGATATCAGAAGAGAAGAGGCGAAAAAAGAAAGCTTTCACTTTAGAATTTTCTAAATCATATGACGAATCTATTTCTACTTCACAAGATGATTGGGGTAAAAAAACAAAAGAATTTGACAATAATCCCCGTTCAGATAGAAATACAACTAAAACTAAGTCACCCTTAGAAGAAAAAATACCTGAGATTAGAAAAAAGAAAACACACTTTGTTGAGAAAACAAAAAGTATTCAATCTTCTCCAAGAGAACCAGTAGATATAGAAAAGACGATCAAAGAAAAAACAATGAAGGAAAAAGAAAATGATAATAAGAGACCAATTGAGAGGGAAAGATATGTGAAAAGAACTAAGCTTAAAGCTAAAAGTCCTACACAAAGTAAAGCAATGGATGGTAGTTACAGATCGAATGTTAAACTGCATTTAAATATTCCGACTTCAGATGATTCTAGTGAACAGTATAGGAAAGAAGGTAATATTCAAAGTCTGGAGTAAACATTTATTTATTATTTGCTTCCTATAAAACGTGATATTTTTTGAGTCTATTCTATAGTATATACATACCATAAAATAGTTTCGAAAAATATTTTCTTTTAGGTGCAAAATACATTTTAATTGTAATAAGTTATTTACAATTATTTTTATGGTATAACATAATTTGTATTATTTTATTTATTTTATTTTAGGTGTCGGAAATGGAAACGTTTCTCCAAGGAAATACAGACGATTGCGAGACAGTCCGAGAAGAAAGACCACTAATAATTCAAATTCTACCAAATCACCTACTACGAATAATCACACTGGATATAGGTTAGAGAAATATTTTTATTATCATTTCCAAATAATTTTCTTATTTGTTACTATAAAAAACATCACATAATATAAAACATACCAAGTTGTCAACTAAAACACAAAAAACGTAACAAATTTTATTTTAAACCACTTTAAGACCATTTCAATTTCCTATACTTTCAATTTAAGAAACCTTTACGGAACTTGGTACTTGTTTTTTCAACTCTAACCAGCGACGCTGACTATTTCGGATACAGTTTGCACTAAACTTAGATTCTTTTTCTTATAATTCGTGCTCGTCGCGTGATAATAATTTTGTGTTGAATCGTGGTAAATTTTAGTATTTTATTTGGCACTAGTGAAGTGTGATGTGGTCATGAATGGCAAAATCTGATACTATAAAGCATGGCGAAAAATATGCGCGCTATTCAAGCCTGATATTAATAAAAACGAAAACTGCATTTATGAAATAGTATTTTTCTAGTCGGAAATATAACCCATTGATTTTGTAAAAAAAAACAACTTAAATGTCACATTTTAAATGCTGAAAATCTTGAATATTTTTGCTATTAAGATTCAAATTACGAAAAACAAATTTTTGTTATTTTCTGATATAACTTACAATAACCTATATCTTAAACCATGTGACAGTTGTAGGCCACGACGAAAAAGTGGTTCAAATGAAAGCATATCATTACCGGGCAGTCTGCCTCGAAGGAAGCAATCGATACCGACCGTTCCTTGCCTCAGTTCGTTAGAAGCTGAAGATATTGAAACTGCTAGAGCATTAAATAGTGCAGGATCAAGGCTAACTCCACTACGATACGCAAAAAGCCCTACTACATCACCAAGACATAAAAAACCAGAAAAGGGTTAGTGCATTTTTAATAGAAATTTATACGTACTGTTTACTATTGTCTTAAAGAAATTGTAATATTAAGCTATAAATTATAGCTTTAAGCTTAGACAGCATTATTTATCTTTAGATTTTTATATTATTATATACCTAAATTACTAAAAAAATTTCGTCTCGTATAATTCCTACATAGCGTTAAAGAATTGATCGAAAACAATATTTATTACTTTTTATGATATTCTTTGTTCACTAATAATCAATTACGGTAATAATTTGAACAAGAGCTTATTGATTTTGGTTTGTAATTGAATCAGAATTTACGATGTTTAAAATAGAGCTTTTTCTTTGTAAAAGCTTTATTTCAATAGTCGAACTTTTCCCGATAGATGGTAAATTCACAGCGGCATCAGCAGAGTCCTTACGCTCCGTATCTCCAGGGTCTGACTCGGTGTTCTACTCAGAGCACACAGAGCATCTGGCAGGGGAATGTGAAGCGAAGGCACACTGCTTACATTGTGGCAAGGAGGTGCATATTGTTACTGCGCAGAATGATCCCGATAGGGTATCTAGAACTTCCACTCATACTGATGTGAGTATTGAAAGAAAAATATAATGAACATTATTAAATAAAACTATCTTTTCGGATTATTTCGCGGATTTATTTTGATTTTTGGTTCCCGACGTTTGGTTACAGACAGCCTACCCACAATTAACAAAATGACAACTATACCTTCAAGACATATAACACTTCAGTCTCTCCCGTGACCATGGATGCTGTAAAGCATTCGAAACGTCGGGAACCAAAAATCAAAATAAATCCGCTAAATAATCCGAAAAGATAGTTTTATTTAATAATGTCAAACATTCGCGTAAATCTAAGAAAGTATTAAATATAATGAAAATACAGGATTTTAGTCTTATAAATTCCTCTTTATTTTTTTGATATTGTTCCGTAGTTGTGTTTGTTAAGTTATTATTGATTGCCTTGTTTTAATGCCTAAGCAAAGTTGCAAAAGTAGTCAAATTAAAACAGATTTTGTACATACAAATATTTGCGTTACTGCTTAAAAACGTGAACAATAAGGTGTAGGATTAAAAATGTTTTAATATAGTAATATGATTGATTCATTATTATAATTATTATCATTATTATTTACATCGATGATCAAAACTGAAATATAAACAAATTAATAAGTATCTCTCTAATACTTATTTTAACTTTTAAGGAATCCTATGTAGATGCAACGCCAGATATCGTTCCTGCACCAGCAGGCTTTGCTGATTCTCCATTGGGTAGTATCTCTAAAAAACACACAAGCGGAGTAAGATTATACAAGAAATTAGATAAAAGATATCGTTCTGAAGATAAATCGAGGCATCATTATCGTACTCGGCAAGATGTTCGAGCGAAGGTAAGAAAGAATAAAAAACTAAAAACAAAAGATTACTAAAATATGCGGAAACTCTCATCGTATATATCTTGCTTTTATTTCTTAAATACTAGCGACTCACCCTCGCTTCGCTCGGGTTCGTCCCTGGCTTGCTTCCCAATACAAACTTTCATCCCCATTTTCACCCCCTTAAGGGATGATTTCCGGGATAAAAAGTATCGGTCGTAAATATCCTATGTCCTTCCCAGAGCCTCAAACTGTCTTAATACAAAATTTCATCTAAATCGGTTCAGTAGATCCAGAGATTACCTCCTACAACCTCACAAACTCACAAACTTTACTTCTTTTTATATTAGTATAGATAATTGTGTTAAAAAAATATTGCTAAATACACGTTATTTCTTATGTTTTATTTTGTATTTTGGCACACTTTTAATGTTATTTCTTAATTAACTCTATTTCTTTGATATATAGTCAGAAGAAAGAGGTAAAGAAGAGTACGCAGGCATTGAAAAGCCGCAAGATACACGTATAGCACGTTCGGCCGGAAACTCCCTCGACAACCTTGATATAGCTGATGCTGGAGTCGACCCAGATGGTAAGGAAATAAGAATCCATCCATTTTATCTACCAATAAAACTATAAAAAGGATACTTTACTCAAATAAATTTAATTTAAGTATACCAAAATATTCCAATGTAATGTTTTTTTAAGAAAAAAAAAACAATAAAAACTCTGTACTTTTTATATTTAAAATTAAATTTACAAATATGTTAAATTTATATGAGTAGGAAATATTTTCTAAAATAAATTGTCTTTATAGTTAAAAATGTCTTAATATTCTAAAACTATCTTAAAAAAATACACGCGTATGACTAGAAAATTTTAATGAGTAGTATTTTATGATAAAAATAATATTATATTTAGCGGTTGGTAATTACCGGCAGGTGTGAGTAGACGGCGGTATAAATAAGTACGTACGCCTGCCAAAATATTTTAGCTATTATTCAAAGTTAACTTATAGTATTCTTCAAATCACAGGCGAAGTTAATATAACGATCATGTTTCACACTAAACATTTGAAATAAATTAGTTCTTTAAATGGAATTTTCTAACAGAGCACGAAGAGTTTTCTGGAAGTTCTGATGCGGAAGACGAAAAAGGCGTGTATGCGACGCCGTGGTGGTGTGGCAACTGGATACTGTTGTCTGAAAACGATGACAATTGGACTAGAATACCACCAGGTGTGCTTGTATTTATGGATATTTTGTTTGTTTTCTTAACAACTTTGTTGATTTGCAAGTTTTTATCCAAGAAACTTATGCTACTCATTTTTCTGGTAGCCTACTAATAGAAGGACAAAAATTATTTAAATGTTTGTATACCTAATTTATTTATTGGATCTAAAAGCTTTTCTATATATATATATATCTTCTCACCACAAATACTTCTTTTATTTACTAGTTCCAAAATTGTCATAGTAAAAAAACTTAAAAAAAAACGACTGTACAAACAAATGTACAAACAAACACGAATTACCTGAATGAGTATTACTACGTTATGGCGAAAGCTTGATAAAGCTCTGTCACATTAATTTACCATATTTTCTATGCCATTAGATAAAATAGACACGGTAGAGCAGGAAGACCCAACGGAATCTGAAACAGAATTCAACAAGCGGTACGTCGCGCTCACGCACCGCCTCGTGCACCGCCGCGCCTGCATCGAACTGAATAAACGGCAGGCCGATAATAGTTTTGGTAAGAAACTATTATTTATTATCTATACTAATATTATAAAGAGATAAAGTTTGTGAGTTTGTGAGATTGTGAGTTTGTGACGTTGTAGGGGGTTATCTCTGGATCTACTGAACCGATTTAGATGAACTTTAGTAAGATAGTTTGAAACCCTGGGAAGGACATAGGATACTTTTTATTCCGGAAATCATTCGTTGGGTGAAAATGGGAATGAAAGTATTGGGAATCAAGCAAGGGATGAACCCGAGCGAAGCGAGGGTGAGTCGCTAGTTAGTTATACAATTGTTTTTATTTTAACATGAAAATTGTAGTTGTAATTTTTATATTTTGGGAAATACTTCATGAAATGGTATTTTTAGAAGATACTTAATGAAAGATTGGATCGTAATGATCAAAGTGAATTTTTCATTCTTCAATTCTCTTGCATTTTTAGATGTATTGAGAATAAATTTTGTTGCAAATTTTTTTTATTAATTTTGTATTCTTTAACTTTTTTTGTAGGTACGAGTAGTAATATCGATAAAAATATTTATTTAAAACGTAAATTGTGTATTACTTCTTCGTCATTATATTTTATTGGTATTAAAAATTAAATTATTTTAAACATAGATATTTATTAGGTACTCGTTAATTACTGGTACCTACTCGTTGGGTCGTAAACGAATTTTCTGTTGTTATTTGTTATTTTGAATAAAAATTAAAAAGTAAGGTATAATATCAATTTTATCATATTTTTCTCAAACATTTATAACAAATACAATATAAAACTAATTTAAAAAAATTAGTTTGTATTGTTATCATTCAAAATCATATGAGCGTCGGCAGTTACGTCATATTCGGTAACGCTGCGTGAGTTAACCGATTCACTTCTACGTAACGCGAAGTCTATTTCTGCCTCTCATTATTTAAATAGCATCACTTATATTTTGAGAGTAGCCCCCGAATTTTTGTAACTTCTAACATATTGGCACGTGGTTTATTGTTCTATTACGCAAACATACCATTGACATTTTTGCTACTAAATTATAAAAAGCGTGAGCACCGTCATCGACGACATCGAGGAGTCTATTTTAGTTAATAAGAGTTTAATATGAGTCACATATATAAAATTGGTTCATATAAAAAATTATACGGATAAAAAGCATCTGTTACTGACCGATCTAAAGACTAATTTTAATTTTACATAGGCGCCGTACGTCATTTCTTAGTTGTTGCAGACACGCGACTGCGGCTAGACGATACTCTCACGTCCGCTTCTTATACTTTATTCTATCGATTTGACGTCGAGATTTGGCTTATGTGATCGTGTTTATGAGACGTATTTTACTGTGTATGCGAGTTTTGTAATTATAGTGGAATAGTTGAAGTGTTACATCAAAGTTCAAGATCGTGCGTTTGGAATTTGGAAAATGCGGCACAGCTGTAAGTCCTGTTATTTTACCTAATATGAGTTATTTTTACATTTTATGGGAATATTTAGTACATTTCATGTTTTTTTTTAGTTAGTCTGAGCTCCAATCTTCCTGCTGGGAATATAAGACAGAAGTTAGAAGAAATATTTAAATTGATGCTGGTACTATGGTGTCGACAAACGCAAGCAAATAAACTTGTAGCTTTGGAACCTTGTGGTAACCATTTGGTTTTTTTAAATTTCTGTGTTACATGATTATTTTTTTAATTTAATTTTTGGTTGGCCTTCAAAGTTCTTACTAGTGGAGAAAAAAAAGCCATTGTTTCAATCTAACTCCTTATCCATAGAAAATATTTCTTATCAATACTACAGCATTCATGATAAAACCTTCGCACGTAAATTTCATAACAGAACGATGCGCCAATACAATCGTATAGGTATATAAATATTATTAAATACTAACAGCTATTTACGTCGTTCTATTTTAAGATGAAATGTAGAGCATCGGACAAATTACTCGTCGATTAAAGTTTTAACAACGTATTGCCCATTTTCTGAATGGAACAATGTCAGGTCGATAATTTTTGGAAATAAGCCAACGCTTTTAGCGAGTCATATGGTCAAAACAACCTGTATTTTTCACATATCGACTATTTGTATTTGTGTCAGGGCTGTTAGTATTTCGGTTTATGGACGGGTGAAAGCCCATGTACCACTTAGATAAGCAAATATTGGGTCAGGGACTGTTGATTCGTATACTTACATTCTTTAGTTCATTTATTTCGCCTAATTTCGATTTTTTTAGAGGATTAAATGAGAATAGGAAAGTTAAGTTTAATTAACCACGGTGTGTCGATTGCATATCTGCTTTAGTTATAAGCAAATTTAAATATGTAATATATATGTAGGTATCATATATTTTTGATCTTTAAAGCGCTTTTACAGCTTAAAATATTAAGTTTTTGTAGTTTTTAGCTTGAAATATAAAATATAAATCTTCATATAAAAATATGATTTAGTTACAATAGTATAATAACAACAGTGTATTGCACGTTAAAAAATAATAATTTGATAAATTAGATTACGTTATGATATTTGTGATTAAGGAAATGAAGAGGGTTTTATTATTATTATATAAAATGTATATGTATAAACATACTAAATATTAACTTTTATTTGATTACTTTAATACATTAATATTACCTAATAATGATTTATGTAAATATTATTTTAATGATCAGAAAGCGACAAAACGGTAGTGGTCCGTCGTGGCAATGAAGAGTTTGGGTTCAGAATACACGGGAGCAAGCCAGTCGTGGTGTCAGCCATCGAACCTGATACTCCGGCAGAGTCATCAGGGCTTGAAGTTGGTGACATCATTATTGCCGTAAACGGTAATCTACTACTATATAAATGCGAAAGTTTGGATGGATGGATGTTTGGTACTCGATCACGCCAGAATGGCTGAATGGATGTGGATGAAATATGGCACAGAGATAGATTATAGTCTAGAATGGCACATAGGTTACTTTTATCCCGGACAATGTACGGTTCCCGTGGGATAGATTTGTCGTTTTTTACTCGGGACGAACCCGAGCGAAGCAAGGGTGACCCGCTAGTTTACCATACTTATTATAAACTGCCTACAATATTTTGGACACTACCTAGTAATCAAATGTGGTAAATTTCGATGAAAATAATAATAATTTGTTTGAATGAGAAAAATATTATCTGTATGTCTGTAATGAGTACCTGCTAGTTACTTCTCAGCTTAGCTCGGGAGATATTTACCGTTAGTTTGGCAATATTTTATACTAGTTCCTTTTAATTATAAAAAAAAAACCAGAATTATCATATTTTACTATTCTATATGTGCGTAATACTAATATTATTTGTTTTAAAACAAACAATTTATAACTAAGGGAATCAATATTAATTTATCAAAGTATAGCAAAGAATAATATTAAATCTTTAAAGTTACTGTCATCTTTAAACTTACGATCAGCCGTGAAAATCTTTTTCTTTAACTGGATGGATAACTTTCCCATTAATAATAAAATATGATATTATATATTAGTTTGTATGACATTGGTAAGTTAAATCAAGATTTATTGTGTAATATTTGCAGCAGATATAGTACATAAATAATTAATATGCAGTGTACGAGCGCTAGTGTCATAAAATTTAGTTACCACATTAAATTCATTGAATTGCTTTTAAATTCCAATTTTACTCCTTTTCATATTATGGTTATCCTATCTTTAATTATTTATAACGGCGTTAAAGTGATGTATCTATATATGAATTTACAATAAGTATCGTGTTACTTATAAGATTTTACATATCGTCGCATTAGTGCATATCTTTTCGTCTATTTTTTAAATAAAGCTTTATTTCCAAGATTTTAAAATATATAGATAAAATAATGCTTTCTTAGATTTACGCGAATACTTGACATTTTAAATAAAACTATCTTTTCGGATTTTTTCGCAAATTTATTTTGATTTTTTGTTAATTGTGGGTAGGCTGTCTGTAACAACTATACCTTCAAGACGTGTAACACCTCAGTCTCTCCCGTGACCATGGATGCTGTAAAGCATTCGAAACGTCGGGAACCAAAAATCAAAATAAATTTGCGAAAAAATCCGAAAAGATAGTTTTATTTAAAATATATAGATAAAATTAGAATAAATAGATTTTGCAGATTTTTTTAAATAAAACGTGTATTTTATACCAATTGAATTCATATTTAAAAGTCAATAGTTCTATACTAAAAAGTCTAAAGCCTATATCTGCTTTAGAATTGACTAATATGACATAATAACTTGTAAAGTTAGTAGAACAAGATGCATCTACCATAAAGTTCGAAACTTTAAATTAACTTGAACGTCGAACATTGGTAGAAACTAGGTTAGTAGTTATAATGGAATTTGCATTGAAAGCAAAATATTATACTGATCTAGTGTTCTGTTTTCTTTTGTAATACTTATGACAGTAAAAGTACATATACTTCATTTAATTGAAAGTATTTATTTCACCATTAGTTTTATAGCTTCTTCTTTTTTGAAGTCGGTAAAAAATATATAATGATATAAATATAATATCTAACTTGGTTTAATATTCTGCTAAGCTATATTTTTTTTATATAATTCTAATTTATATGTTTTTTTTTTCTTTTATTTTCAGGAATCAATGTGTTAGATAAAACACATTCAGAAGTTGTGAAAATTGCTCATTCTGGTTCTGAGATTCTGGAATTGGATGTAAGTTTTTAGCTAAAATAAAATAATTTACTTATTTTCCTACATCTATACATATAATAAAATTGTAACTAAGCCGAATCTGTACATTAAATATTTTTTGGAAAATCTTATTGAAATAGACATTATTATCGATACAGAGGCCGAATCTATAGTTTTTAGAATTTTTCTATGTCCGTCTGTCTGTTACCGCATCGCAGAAAAACCACTTAGAATCTGTGGAAACTTGGTTGGTTTTTAGCATTACTTTTATATGTTTTAGAATGTAATTATTTATTGTACTGTTTGTTTCCCTTGAAAAGCTAATAAATAAATAAAAAAATTAATAAAACTGTAGATTCGGCCTCTGTATCGGTAATAATGCTTATTTTAATAAGATTTTCCAAAAAATATTTAATGTACAGATTCGGCTTAGGCCTAGTTACAATTTTATTATATGTACCTATAGATATCAGACAATAACAACGGTTACCATGGCAACAAACGTACATACATTTTTTCCTAACTCATCCACCAGCTTACCCCTCAAGTCACATACAGTAAAGAAGTTTTACTTCAATAAATAAATGTATGAAAATTCCAGGTGGCACGTACATGCGAGGTGGTCGCCTCACTGGCGCACGAGGGCGGCCCGGCCGCGCTGTACTCCGGGTACCTGTGGCGCGCGGCGCTCGCGCGCGGGCACCCGCCGCGGTGGACGCGGCGGTGGTTCGTCCTTAAAAGAGATAACTGCCTATATTACTATAAAACGGATTCGGTAAGTTTTGTTCCTTGTGAATGAAGAAGAATGAGATTTTTTTAACCATTTGGCACGTCTACGCCTTAACAAAATGTAATGAAATTATCGCAATTAGTTATATGCTTATAGATATGAAGGCAATTCAAAATCAATATATATTTTATTCAAATAGATTTTTAATAAGATATATTATATAATACAAATTTAGAACTTTGAATTCTTATAACAAGATTGTAAGTTCATGAGGAAGGTACCCTCGGCCCGAAAAGCTTCCGCTACAACAAGCTTTGTCAAGAAACTTAACAGTTACTGTTTCAGGAATAATTTAATTATTAATGTAAAATTTTCCTTACGTTACGGGCACACAAAACCGAGCTTGCTTTGGTGCTTTTTTTGCCTTAACGAGTGCTTTGATATGTAAAAAATATGAAATAAGAAACGTGATGAGTGAAAAAAGTTCAAACTTACTATTGCACCTTCGTAGATATAACTTTAGTAAATTTTATTTAGTATTGACACGAAAATGATGTAGATTATTATATTTGATGTATTAGTGTTAACTTTATCACTTTGTGATAAAATATTTGACTAATTTGATAATATAAAAATTATATTATAAAACAATAAAACATTAAATACATACTGACAATAATAGATAGTTATAAAGAAACTAAACCCCTGTATTATATTTTATTAAAGAAAAGGTAAATATTAACACAGATTAAATATTACGTAACTGTTAAATTATAATATCACATCTCGCTGCTGTTGTTAACTGGAATTAGACCGTTTCTTCGTCTGTACATATCATCTTTAAGGAATAAATATATTTTGATAATAAAATATTGCAAGCTAGATCGTGAAATTCAACTCTACACTTGGTTTTAAATAAAATCAAATCAATTGCGATACTAATAGAGCGCAATCTTATAATATTAAAGTGCAATTTTTGTGTACATATTATGTGTAAATGTATAAATTAATTTCGTGTAGGAAACGGCTCTAACGTTTTCGTATAAATTTTATATTTAGATAAAGTTTTGCTTCTTAAGTTTATGTATATATATATATATGTATTTTCTGTAAAAACGCTATTTCTAATCTTTATCGACAAAACGCCGAGCGTAGCTCGATCGCCCAGATACTGTCATATTAACCTCGAATTATTTTACGATTTATATGATATCAGTAAAGACTATTCAAGTTTTATACCTTAAACAAGAGTTTAGTTTGATTCCCCAAACAAACTTTCATTCCCACTTTCACCCCCCTAAAGGCATGATTTCCGGGATAAAAAGTATCCTATGTCCTTCTCAGGGTCAAACTATCTTCTTACCAAACATCAAAATCGGTTTAGTAGATCCAGACATTACACCCTACAACGTTACAAACTCACAAACTTTACCTATTTATAATAGTAGTATATATTAAATTGTATATTATTCTCACAGAGCATTCATCCAGTGGGAGCATTAATGCTGATCAACTACCAGCTAACAGAAGATGAGCGTTGTGGGCGTCCGCACGCCTTCCGCCTCCAGCGCGGCGGCGGCGCGCGGCTGCAACTCGCGGCAGATTCTGCGGAGGCATCCGCTAGGTGGCGCGCTGTGCTTGCACACGCTATCGATGCTAGTAACCAGGTACCATGTTCTCTCATCTCATTTCAATCTACAAAAAAAGCAAAGTTTGTAAATTTGGATTTCAGCGGTCTATGAAACAACTAATCTGATTCTGAAAATTCTTTCATATTTTTTTAATAGGAAGTTACATTGTCTTTGCATTGATAAAAATATGTTTACTATCCGAAATCATAGTAACTTTAATTAAAGTCGGAAAATACCTGGCTATTGAGTAGCTTATCAGTATGCGTTGTCTAAAACGGTTTGAAACAAAGTAATAAAATTTATAGTTAAAGATACCAACCGAGTGAAGCAAGGGAAAATTGCTAGTGTTATGTTAAAGAAAGAGATAAAGGAAGCTTCTTCTTTTTTCTTCTTCTAGTTAAGACAATCTAGCTGATTCTTCAGAAAACAACAAATTTCAAGACGTTGATTGAGATAACTTAATTATATTACACATTAAAACGTATTTTTACATATAAAATTCTAACTGTGTAAAACGAAATTATCTTGATGATATTAGATGACATGAATTAGGCTGGTTTATGAAGGTCTGACCGCATTTCTTAAGCCGCAGTAAAATGACATGGATTTGTGTTAATTATATGTATATTGTAAATTATTTTTTTAATCAAATAACAGAAAATCCCTTAAGTACATAAGCACTCCAACTGCTGTCTATTACGTATAAAAACATATAAAAAACATATAAAATATAAAGCCTTGCTTATTAGATATTTAAGAAAAATATCTCAGTTGCAACATTATTTAATTGTCTTGTATGATATACAATGACTTTCAATATAATTTTGCTTATTTGAATGTAAAGGTTAACTTATATTATATACGTTTAGTATAGATTTATCAGAGATGAGATATTTTCCCGCAATAAAAAGTATTCTATATGTTGACCCGGATAACCAGCTATCATCATACCAAATTTCATCAAAATCTGTCCAGTGGTTTTCTCGTGATCCGGTCACAGACAGACAGACATACAAAAATTCTAAAAACTATAGATTTGGTCTATGTATAGATAATAATGACTATTTTAATAAGATTTTCCAAAAAATATTTAATGTACACATTCGACTCCGTTAGAATTTTATTATATGTATAGATAATGTTATAAGCACCCCACGTCATATTATGTCAACACTATGACTCTACATAGAGTTATGCATGTCAATGGTACTGCGAAGTTCTAATTAATTTAACTAGATGGCCTTGTTGAAAATTCCAAAGGCTAAAAAATAGGAAAGAAATCATTTAATCTATATAAATTAATGTATATTTTATATACATGTATTGACAAATACATAATATTCCGTTTAAATGTCTGATTTTAAATAAAAAGTTAAAATAATTCATTACAGTGCCTTTTTATAGAACGATACTGATAATAGGTAGTTTACATAATAAGCGTTAGATGGTGCTGATATTTATTTAAAGAAACCTTATTGACGAATAAATATTGTTTTTTTTTGTTTAATATTATATTAAAAGAAGAATAAAATAAATAATAAAGAAATAAAATAAAAAATAATAAAAATGCAGTCATCTAAAAGTATTATTTTTCACTTTCAATTTTTTTACCAGAGCAAGTGCCAAGTGCATTGAAACTTTTTAACTTTTTACAGTTTTACAAGCAATACTTTATCGATTTAACTATTTACTTTGTTAATATGTATATGTATATATGAACATAAATCATTCGTCACAAACGGGAATTGAATCGGCTGCTTCTATCATATCCGGCAGTACAAATTAAAAACACTATTGTAGAGAAAAAAAATCTATACAAAAAAAAAACAAATATATTTATCTTTTATCAGTTTGTTTGTAACATATGCGTTTCATTCAGCAGATTAGTTTAAAACTTTAGTCTGCAAGCTATAAAGATTTTTCTACGACATAGTATCATGATTACTACTTACCCCTACTTTGTCTTTCACTCACCCTCTTTTTTTTTAACGTTGGGAAATGCATTTACGCACGACGTGTGGGACTCACCGGCGTAATACAGCCAGTACTACCCACTAAGACCCAACAAAACCTTCCCCCGTCTTAATGGGGCGTCGCAGGATAGAATAGAATAGAATAGAATAATCTTTGTTGACACAATTGTTTGTTGTTACATAAGCCTGTTGAAGCCTCTGACTCCCAAACTAGAATAAACCTGTATGTCAGAAGTCAGCGCCCTCTTCCATCTTAGATGATAATTGGAGGTCAATAATATTACGGTGCATGATTAACTTAATTTTAGAAATTCTTTATGAAAAAAAGAAATAAAATAAAAAGTAAAATAAAAATTAACTTTAACAAAAATGTACTAAGTGAAGTTACGTAAAATACAGTATAATACATGTGTGTGTGTGTGTGTGTGTGTGTGTGTGTGTGTGTGTGTGTGTGTGTGTGTGTGTGTGTGTGTGTGTGTGTGTGTGTGTGTGTGTGTGTGGGTGTATATGTGTGTCTGAGTGTGTATTTGTGTGTATGTGTGTGTATGTGCGTGTGTGTGTGTGTGCGTGTGCGTATGTATTCGTTCAGCATTTTATAAATTTCTTTCTAATATCTTTTCCGTTTCCTCATAGCTAAGTGTAAGCAGCCAATCTCTAACTTTTTTTTGACATTCACGTAATGTGAGTGGGTAAAAATTAAGAATTTTATTACTTTTATTGTATAAATATACGGCGAGAGAATTACCTTGACGCCAAGTCATGGAACTATGACATTTTTTGGGGGGTATAATGTTTATTATGGTCCGTTTGTTGCGAAGTAAGTTGGGATCATACGGTGTAGACCGGTGTTGTTTCGTAATAACTTGATAAATAAACAACTGCCTAGTACTCAGCACGTTACATATGTCATACAATGACCGCGTGGGGAATCGATATGGTTTGAATGTCATCGTTTTTAGCACGGAGCGTTGAGCTCTCTCGAGATGTATCATGTGTGTCTTGGGCGAGCCTCCCCAGACCCCAATGCAATAACTAAGGACAGATTGGACTAGTGCGTAATAAACTGAACGTAGTAGTTGAAAATCAGCCACATGCCTCAGATTTTTAAACAACCACGTCAGTTTCCTGACTCGAGAAGCAATCATGTCAATATGGGGTCGCCAGGTTAGTTTCTCATCGACAAGTACTCCGAGGTATTTAACGACAGCAGTTCTACCGATATCTTGGCATGGACAGTTTTGTTTAGTTGTGACATCGCACGTGTGTAGACGAATTTTTATAGCAGGATGTTTTTTCTGAGAGTTTGTAAACTGGACAAAAGTTGTTTTAGCAGGATTTAAGGTTAGCAAATTACAATTTAGCCAGAGATAAGCCTTGTGAAGTCCCATTTCTGCATTTTGACAAGCTTTATCCCAAGTCTCCCCATGGAATACAAACGCTGTGTCATCGGCATAGGTGAAAATTTTACCATTATTGAGAGACATTTGACACAGATCATTTATGTAAAACAAAAAGAGACTTGGACCGAGAATGCTGTCTTGAGGAACTCCACAGGTAACAGTTTCATCACAGCTAACATATTCGCCAATCCTAACCCTCTGTTGTCGATCCGTGAGAAAGTCAGTAAAAATTTTCAGTACTGTTCCTCGTATGCCATCGCTTACGCATTCAACTACGACGCCCCGACGGCAGGTCTGCCGAAGCAGACCACCATGGGGTTGCTCCAAGGTCCACTCTGCTATCAGAGAAGTACCAGGAGCAACCCGCATGGTACACCGCCTTCCGAAGAGGGCCACCTCCCACCGTCCACCGAAGTGGGCCACCTCCCTGTGCGTTTCTTGGCTTCGCGCCCGGTTGGGTTGCCAGGCACTACTGAGCCCCCCCACCACGACAAGGTGAACGCACGTTGGGGGGGGGGGGGGCTCTTCCACTCACCCTCCTTATTATCAAGATATTCTATTTTAACATTATTTTATATTGTTAAAATAGAATATCTTTTTGAACATTATTTTATTAAACTTGCAAAGCACGTATCTTAATTTTGTTTAATTTTAGATTTTAATCATTCAAACTACCAATACTAAGTATACTTCACAGTAGAAAGATTTCTTCCTCTGTTTTATAAACAAAGCTCGTTTCTGAGTTTCATATACAATATAGATTAAAAAAATAAAATTCAAGGCTTTTTAAAAGTAGAATATGTTTCTTATTGTATGGCAGTGGTAGCCCAGTGGTAACGCGCTTGCTTGGGAAACCGAGTGAAACGGGTTCAAATCCCGGGTCTCGCACCTCTGATATTTTCATGTGCGAATCATTTCTAACGTGATTACCACTTGCCTCACGGTGAAGGAAAAACATCGTGAGGAAACCTGCATGTCTGAGAGAACCTAGCAAGTTTTCGAAAGAATGTGAAGTCCGCCAACCCGCACTTGGCCAGCGTGGTGGACTATGGCCTGATCCCCGTCATATTGAAGGGAGGCCCGTGCCTAACAGTGGGACGTTAAAAAGGGCTGAATACACACATACACACGCACTTACACATGTTCCTTATTATATCATTAGAATTAATTGATTTCGAAGCCAATAATTCTCTAATAAAAACTCTTTCCGTAATTTGATTGTTTGGACAAATAAGCACTGAGATGACACTTTGTAAGTTTAAATAGGTAGAGCATTAATTAAATACGAACAGTAATTCTATATGCATCGCTTATATTATTGTACATAATATGTATCTATGCCATTTCACACCTCACACACTTTCATGGGCGGCATCATGTTACATCAAAATCTATACATATAATAAAATTGTTACTAAGCCGAATCTGTACATTAGATATTTTTTGGAAAATCTTATTGAAATAGACATTATTATCGATACAGAGGCCGAATCTATAGTTTTTAGAAATTTTTTCTGTCTGTTACCGCATCAACCACTGGAGGGATTTTGATGAATATATAGGATACTTATTATCGCAGGAAAATATCTAATTTCTGAGAAAAAATACAAAAACTGCAATGTAAGAGTATACTAATATGTAAAACCTAAGAATTTGGTTTTTGGTCGTCTGAACGCGGGCGGAGCCGCGGGCAATGCTAGTAGTTTGTAAAACAAAATATGGATTACATAAAACCTTGTTTACAGAGAGATGGCTGGTTAGAAGTAACCATGAGGAATATGAAGTTACCACCATCTTCAATACCAAGACCGGATTGCTTTGGATATCTAATGAAATTAGGCTCGAAGTGGAAATCCTGGGCTAAACGATACTGCGTGCTGAAGGACGCATGCTTATACTTTTATAATGACGGAAATAGCAAAAATGCTTTTGGTACGTATTATTTTGTTTTTAAGGCTGTATACATTTATTTTTTTAATAATTTGTATTATGATGTGAAGAAAAATCTAGAAATAATTTGAGAACGTTAAACTAAATGTTCCTTTCGTTCCTACTTTTTAATATGATAATCTTATGACCATGATTGCTGTAAAGCATTGGAAATGTCAGGAAATAAAAATCAAAAGAAATCCGCAAAAAAATAGTTTTGTTTAAAATGTAAATATTTTGTAAATCTTGTAAAATATTACTTTTTTTTTAAATTAATAAAAAATAATAATAATAATTAAGTCAAGTGTTGCTGTTATAGCACCAGTATCATTTATATGGATTTTTTACCATAAGGTACAAAAAAAAATTTTTCCTATTTTTTTTTTTAAAATATCTATTATGATGTAATGTTTATTTCTTATATAATAATAATAAATAGGTAAAAAATTATAAATAGAAACACCAAACGAAATTCTATATTTAATAAGAGATTAATCCTACGCAAGATAAAACTGTCGACTAAACTCTCATCCCACAAGCGGCGACAATGATCATAAAACGCAAGTAATACTTTTGGCATTACGATTAATATTTCAAACAAAAAATATAAAATATGAAATCTCCTTTATCCTTCGCCCTGTCAATAACGGATATGGCCATAGATAAAAAAACATAGTAAAACATAATCAAAGATAAAAAATCCCTTAAGTACTTGATGACGCCGGATGCTGCTAATTACGCAGATATGTACCACCTGTACATTACATCTTAAGCCATGCTAATTAGATATTTAAAAAAATATCTTAATTACACTACTAAGTCATTAAATTATAAAACATAAGATTATAAATATAAAGAGTTTACCTTGACTGTATAAGATAAAAGAAAAATATAAGTTAGGTAGTTTTCTTTATGTATCAACAAAATATTCTTATCTTTATTAATCGTGTTATATGATACAATACTTATTATTCCTACGTAGAGGTTTTTTACTACAGTTGCTATGGTATTTTTCTACAGCTAAAATTGCTATTATTAAATTAAAAAGTTTATTTTTAATATAAAGTAAATTATACTGATATAAAACCCTTATATTATGAATTTACAAAGAGTTCATACAATAAGAACTACATATTATAAAAATCAGTCAAGTGCGAGTCTGACTCGGGGTAATTTTTTACTTCTAACATAAAGTCTTAAGTTTTAAGTAACGGGATTTATTAGGTAATATTTATTCTGTCAACAGTACAAATAAGTTTATATCTGTCAAAGATATTATGAAAAAGAAAGTTTATTTTGCGGTCGCTTAAATAACAGAGCGAAAGTATCTTATATCTCAACATAACTTTACCAAAACAATTTACGTTTTAGTGTTTATTATCTAAATTATATATTCTTTATATCTATTAACTAAATTATGTATTTCTTCTCAAATTTTGCCTTGAAACGGGTAGAATGCTTACGACTTTAGATGCGTACGGCGTACCGTACCGTATATTTTAAAGCCTTCGAAAGCAAAACAGTCTACTCTGTCTGGGCCAAAAGAATTAAATTATCTATGCTTTATATTACATTATTGAGAAAAGGACACTTCAAATGATATGAAAAAATTATCGCTTAAATATTTAAAACACTTAATAATAAAAAAATCCACTAAAATAAATAATTATTCAAGTTTTTTTCATAATTATGTTAATGTTTAGTATAAAAATTTAAAAAAAAAATCACACTTTTTTTAATTTTTCTACATAGCATTTGAATCAAGATTTTGATTGTATTATGAAAAAACAAAAATACCGTATAAAAATATAAAGTAAATTCATATTACGGTTATTTGAAAATTCAATCACAATTCGTCTTCAATTTCCGAACGATTTGATTCAAACGTGCACCTCCATTACAATACATAATTGCAGGCATGGCGTGTCTCCACGGCTACAGGATACAAACGTGCTCTACGGGTGGCAAGAAATACGCGTTCGAAGTAATGCCTACCGAACCCAAACAGAGACACTTCTACTTCCACACCGAATCTGAAATGGATAGGAAAAGGTAAATTAAACCATAAAATTCCTTTAAAATTTTACGAGTTAATCTCTAATCGAGTTAGAAATTGATATGAAAATTCAATCTATACTAATATTATAAAAAGGGAAGATTTTTTGGTTGCTTGTTTGTTTGTACCGAATAAGCTCCGAAAGTACTGTACTGATTTAGATGAAATTTGGTATAAAGATAGTTTGAGACCCTGGGAAGGACATAGGTTATTATAGTTTTTATCCCTGAAATCATCCTTTAAGGGGGTGTAAATAGGGATGAAATTTTGTATGAGAAAGCAACTTAGGAACGAACCCGAGCGAAGCGAGTGAATCGTTAGTCTATACTTAAAATGAAATGATTCCGGTTGGTAAGTTCCCAACTGATATTGAGAACGGCTGGATTGATTTAGCTCATTTCTTTTTTTAATTTATAATATAGAGTAATTTTAAGCATAAGCATAAGGATTTTAAGGAAAGAAAGATAAAGAAAATTTTGAATCAAATTGAAAGTAGGTTTCTATAGGATTTGTGTATAAACTCAAAGATCCCAAGAAGTTGCTGTTAAAATTTTGTCAGAACAACGTCTTTGGGCTCAGCTAGTTAAAGAGTAAAGTTACATAGCCCTTGCATAAATATTACGAATGCGAAGTATACGCGGAAGCCGTCGATATCATTTATTGTATACAGCAGTTTTTGAGTCGGAGAGTAAGATTTGGCCCTATTGGATGGATATATCCCAGCATATATCAATTTTCCTGTGGGATATTTGGTAATTGCAAATAATTACTTAATGGACACAGGTCACTGATTAGTCACTAGTATCTAGGTTTAGGTGTTTAGAATGAGCGATGAGAAAATGGTCTAAAAGATATACAACGCAAGGTAAGAGAATACGAGACGCGAGTCTAGTGATAATAGTTTATTAGTGAGGAGGTATAAAAATAATTCAGTTTATTACATCAGTCAGTTTATGACGACACGTTTGGCTCAGTTTGTAGTGACCCTACTTGCTGTGCCAGCGGTCGCGGGTTCGAGTCCCGCTGGGGGTATTCATTTGTGTGATGAACACGAATGTTTGTACCCCAGTCATGGGTGTTTATATTTATAATATGTATGTATTTAAAAGTTAAATATGTGTAGGGTATCAACTATCTGGTATCCATAACACAGGCCTCGTAGCTTACCATGGAAATAGATGGTGATGTGTGTTCATGTCTCCAACATATTTTTTATTACAAAAAGTAGCAAATTGATTTATAGTATATGTAAATTGATGCCTTTAAAAATCAAATTGTTTCTACTATTTTAACCACAAGACCATGTCTTAAAAATTTAAAATATTATTCATATGGTAAAACCCCAAAGTATACATTTAATAGCTATGGAATAATGTATGCACAGACATACATACGTGTTTCATACTAAGTAGAGATATATTAATTCACACATTTCTATTTAATTTCAGATGGATGGCAGCTCTAGAATACTCTATAGATCGTTGGATGAAGGCCGGTTGACGAAGACATTTTACTTCAGACTCATTTGAATTTGTATAGCCATAGCCATATTAACTTATTAAATATTCCTTTTTTATTTTTTTTATTTTTTTCCTTTTTCCGTTTCAAAGTTTATGTTAAGCCAGTTATATCCAAAATAAATTATAAAATATATTAAAACTAAAAATATATTTTATTTATTGTTAAACGAAGCAAATTATTTACAAAAAATTAACTAAGTAGGTTTTATGAAAATTTATATTCAAAATCTCGCGACAACGTTAAGTCCCGTCCCGAAAACATAATTTATATATTAATTTAAATATCCACAATGATAAAGAAAATAGAATAATATACTGATCCAAAAAGCTATTATGTATTAAGATAACTATTTATTTTTATCTTCAAAATATTTTATTTTTAATATAATAATTATTTCATCAAAAATAAATTTAAAACATCGAATTTTTTTTATTAAACATGTAGCTTTAATTCAGATTATTCTAAAATTAATATTTAATAAAATATATATCGATATCAATGTTTTTAAAGTCAAGGTATAATAGAATACCTATTAATAATACTTGACTGAACAAAATGAGACTAAATTTTGGAAGAGGTATGAAAATCTAAGGAGTTTTTGAAATAAAATGTTAAATTGACATAAAATTAAAATAAAATTATCAGTAGTTATAAAGGATTTAAGAAATAGGTTTAGTTATTGTAGTAGGTACTGTGAGAAATTAGTCAAAATGTAGGAAAATTCCTATAAAATTTAATGGATGTAGAAGTAATAGTAAAACGTAAATTATATATATATATATATATATATATATATATATATATATATATATATATATATAACTCATAAAGAACGACATTTTGAATGCTGTTATAAAGATTACACGTTTAAAAAAGTAAGATTTTAGAAAGAAAGTAATGTTAGTGCGCCAAAAGTTGTGAAAGATATTAGAGATTTATATACATATAAAATATATACATATATGATGTATATTCAAATATAAATGTGCCAAATCAGATTCTCTTATTAGTACTTAAGTATTTACATTAAAAAAAATTAATGTAAAATTATTACTGTGTTTTATATTAATACAAAAAAATAATTATTTTATTATTTATTTTATCTATACATTATAATCGACCTATTATTTTTGCCAAATAAATATTTGATGAAGTAGTGTATTTGAATCGGCTGTACTGATTTTAATGAAATTTATAATACAATCATAATATATGTATAATAAATATCATTTATTGCTGTAATGTACCTACACCGCACTAAATTAACTTATTTTCTCACTTCTGAAGGGTTTCTGGAAGAAATCTCTTAAAGAGATAAGCTATCCTTTGTCGACGTTCTGTTACTTTATTTTGTATAATGCATATTTTATGGTACATAAATAAATAAATAAAAATAAATATAAATAAATTATATTTTATTTCAATTGATTCACTTATTTCTTTACAGCTTCAATTCCGTATTAAAATTTAAGCTTGAACTAGTTTCCAAAAAAACTATGTTTCCATTTTCAAAACCAAGAAACAAATAACTGCAGAACCAATAGTTATCAGTAGTTTAATTATAATATTCTTACTGTACGAGTATTTTATTATAAACGTTGATGTCAAATATTTTTTTTTTATTATTAAGTAAATAAATCATTGTAAATATATGTTATTATGAATAATTAATTCGCGCTTATTCATTTTCAAAATGAGTCCTTAGTGTAGATAAAAAAATAATTTAAAATGTTTGAGAGAGACATAAAATCTCCTGTAGAATGTGGTCCATAATAGTGACTTAAACTGTGCATTAAAATTGATAATTAAGAAAATATAACCATAACACTATTTGTATGTACATATATAATGTAAAAGCTCAAATATATTTAAATAAAAAATAAATAAAAAGACTTATTAAAAACTGATTTTGTTAATGCTTATAGAAGTAGCCTTGTACTAGTGAGTGTTCGAAGTGAGTAAAAATCGAGATATGATAAATTATACATATTATAATTGCACGTTGATCATTAGATTGTAATTAATATTATATAAAATTGGATATATCTATAATAAAAAAAACAACATAATTCTAATGTGTTCATTGTAAGTACTTCAAGATAAAAAAAATAATATTCCGTTTAAATTTAAAATTATACCATCGATGTTATCATTCATATTATAATCAATATCTTTATCACAGTTATTGTAAAAATAATAATTTTAATCATCGCGTTACATTTCTAAGGATATATATACGTTTTGTTAAAATTTATTTATGTATATGATAGTTAATGTATGATACTTACTTTTATTGATAAAATATTTTTAGTAAATTTCATATTATAAAATATATCGCTGCGTCCGTAATTTTAAATATGAATTTACTAAGTGTTTTGAGTTAAATAAAATTCTTATTCAATGATTTTTTAATATATTATATGTGACTGCATGTATAGAATTCGTTGTAATAAAGTATTAAAATAACATTATTTTTATTTATCTCCATACTTTCATATAGGGTGCAATAAAAATATATAAAAAAAACACAATCTTATATTGTATACCAATTTATATTATCAATTAGCAAGTATGGACGAAATTCATGATCGGACCAAACATTCGAGGGTGTTAATTTACACGACTTATATGCTACTAACACGAAAAATAAACAATCGGACGATATCCCTTTTTTATCGCTTCCAAAGCAAAAACTGTACGAAGGCTTCGGCGGGCGGGGGGAGTGGTGCGGGGTGGGAGGGGAGCGGGGTAGCTACAGGAGCGC
Organism: Brenthis daphne; assembly: GCA_947093115.1. Taxonomy (NCBI): domain Eukaryota; kingdom Metazoa; phylum Arthropoda; class Insecta; order Lepidoptera; family Nymphalidae; genus Brenthis; species Brenthis daphne. The sequence continues at coordinate 1,858,224 of OX352474.1, read as the reverse complement.
TACTGCCTCTGACGACTTGACTACAGTAGTACGCGCTCAACTCCCACTAGTCGCGCCGCTTGCGCACGCGCAGCCTTCGTTGAAGCGATAACCGACATACATACTTTGTGATACAACTGTGCACTATAAACGGATTTCAGTGAGAACTCGAACTGTCTTTAAACCAAGTGTGCTAGTAATACGTGCAATAACAATACTTTAGTGCCCATTAACTGTTTCTGTGCAGTGCTTTTGTGTACTACACCTGACCGTGCCGAACGTGGTTAGACTGTAAAATGTGACAAAAAATAGCAATGATCTATCATTGTCCGATGCGGTTCCTCGGTTTGTAAACTTTGGCGACTACCTGACTTCCGAGGGTTGAGGGCGTCAGACCACACGTTGGACGATCGATCGGACGACCCGTCGACTTGTGAGTTCGATTTTTTTATAGAATATGTAATTTAATACGGCGGATGTGGAATAAATTGGGTAGGCAGGGTGCGCTTACGCTACCTGTTTTATTTATCCTTTTATACGGATGTTGAATATAAAAATTGAAGCTTATTTTTAGATACCACACAAAACAATGCAAAGATTTCGATATAACGGTTTGAGGTTTATTCCATTGTTACATAGATTTACAACGATGCCACTGTTTTTAAATAATTATCATAGTCAGTAGCTTTATTGTTTATGGAAAGTAAACAATTTAAGAAGATTAGGGAATTTATAATAATCACAAGATTATAACATTTACAACCACAATTTAATATTATAAATATGGGCTTAAATGTATATAAATCCTATGTAGACATATGTAGAGCGCTACTATTATGATCATAATAGCATGTTAGAGATATCTAGCTCATTTATACAATATAATATAAATTTATGCAATATGATAATATAATAATCTAATACTACGAGATTAATTATCGACTTTTAATTGATACAAATCTATAGAAATATAAATGTTATGTAATTTAAATGTAGAGCTATAGGGCACTATTATTATAATTATAATAGTACAGATAAATAAAATTGAATGTCTTTCTGTGATGTTAAAATAACATCTTTTTACTAAAAACATATAAAAGTATATACTTTACATTTAAGGAAAACGCAATTTTTAAAATTTTTGTCTGTTTGTTCCGGCTAATCATCGAAACGGCTGGACTGATTTGGACGGTACATTCACTGGAATATAGCTGATGTTATAAGGAGTAACTTAGGTTATTTTAAATTTAGAAAAAGAATTGAGATTCTGTAAAAAAAAATAAAAACATACCTAGGGACGCATCCGAGCGAAGCGAGAGTAATTTGCTAGTATTCAAATAAAATAACACTCAAGTAGCAATATACCAAGCTCTTTAAATATAAAAACTGTGAAATTGTATGTGCCATTCATACACACTTGCTATGAAAGGTCTATTGTATTGACAACACGTGGACAAATGTTCCATTTCAAAACGTAGAGTTGGTGGTTTTGTGGTATTGTTAATTTCCAAAGAAGTTTAAAATAACCACTTATTGTATTAGAGCCTGCATGTTTCCTTTTGTCTTCAAAAATGTCTTACTGTTGTAGAGTTCGTTTTTGAGCGACTTCAAAAACGGTCGAGGCATTTAATTTGGGAATATGTGTATTTTATCAACATTTTCATAACATTTTTTATATAGAACCTCACTTTAAGGGTAATAATTTATAAACATATAAATAGGCAAAGACAAAATAGTTAAGTACCTTTATCTCCTCTGATTGTCAACTGATTTTCTTTTTTTTTTTGTTAGTAGCTATTGATGTAAATACAATTTTTTTATGTAGTTAAGTAAATTCCTTTAATATAATATGTTTTCCGCAAAATTTCAATAATAATAATTTATTTTCGAATTTCCACTAATGGGCGTACACCAGTTATATTAAATACGTTTTATTTAGAAGACTAATGACTGTTGAGCGCAGCATGTCACAGTAAGTATAGGTCTGATTGATATTGCCTACTTCACAAGGCCTTGATAATTGTTTGTTTTCAAACATTAGATGTTTATCCGGTTAAGATTTGTCTTACAAAAGTTGCGTGGTGTTACAAAAATTTGGGCTGAACATTTTATTGTACTCGTATGTATATTGTATACAGCCCTTTTTAGGTCCCAATGCTGGGCATGGGCTTTCCTTCAATACACTGGCCAAGTGAAGGTTGGTGGACATCACATATTCGAAAACTTACTAGATTCTCTTAGATATGCAGGTTTCCTCACGATTTTTTCCTTCGGCGAATGATAAGTGGCAATAGTGTTAAAAATGATTCGCACCTGAAAATATCAGAGGTGCGAGACTACAGTCCCCAGTGAGAGAGCTCAGTGTCCCAAGTCAGCGTTACCACTGGGCTACCACTGCCTTACTCCACGTTTATTGTATGGTAATATTTATTTGACTGTTTAGTTGTACCTACTCTGGAACTGCTGAATCAATTCTTTCATATTCTTCTATTGTTAAGTAAAAAATTACTATAAATATTGTTTCTTCTTCACAACTAGTAGCAAATCATTATAATATAAAGCACTTACAACATTTTAAATCAATGCCGTTTTCGGTTTCGCGGTTTCCGATTGCATTACAATTTATTATATCTATGTACTGCGACACTAATGACTGTATGTGATCATAATCGCATAAAATTAATGAAAACTTACCTGATTGACTTACAGATATAGGTGTCAAGATAAAAAATGACATGACAGCCGCTTTATTAATTAGCAACCACGTAGCATCTATTTTATTTACACAGTAGTATCTTAAACACACACACCTATATATATATACTTTATTTATACATCCTTATAGTTCAATAATAACTTTAATAAAGGCAAACTCTACAACAACAGATGTGATTGCAACAGACAAATGCTTGCCCTAAAGTTCTAGTAAAAATATTTCAACAACACAATGGTTTTGTTAGTTATTAATAATATTTAAGTATTACCTGTTATACAATTATTACCAAGTGTTAGTAAATATTTATTTATATATATTTAAAGAGGATAATCTCTGACTCTACCGTCTTGATTCAAAAAAAATCTGTCACTAATAAAATATAGGTAGACAATAGATTCGATTCGAGCTCTTTGAACATTATAATTTAATCCCTCCACGACCACGGACACGCCGGCGTGTCAGTTAACAATAGATTTCTGAGAATTTTAATTAATTTCTTAGAAATTTACCTGGAGGTGTATAGTTTAGTGAACTTATTTTAACCAATCTCCTTCGTGTATTCTCCATTCTACGTGACATTGGCGAAGTAATTTGTGCTCAACTGGCACACTTTGAAGCCATTAACAAAAAATATATTGAATTTATTTATAAAGGAAAGAAGTGGCGATTTTTAATGAAATGCCAGAAAAAGGCATAATATTCTCTGCGTATTAGTTATATAACACAGCGTAGTTACACGGTTTAATATAAGGTAGTTAATCTCTACCATCAAACGATAACATAATCTAATCACGTTATCAAAACGTTTATCATTGACAATAGAAACCTTGCGGTACCGAAAAATAGTGCCTCCTATAAAAACAATAAACATAATTGTAACCAATATACAAATTATATGTTTGTATTTGTATCTCTATCTGATAATATTTTTAACAGCTCGGCCCTTTAATGATTGATTTGAGTTTTCCAGGAAACTAATCGGATTTACTTTGATATTTACCGCAGTTATGTTAGTATGGAATGTTAATGTATCACTACTTAAATGACTCTACATATGACCCTCTATGTATAATTCTGACGTGTCCCAACACTTACCAGTTACTATACGAGTGATATAAATTTAATTAGTCAATTACTTGATATTTCACTATAAAAATGTTTATGAAGAGCAAGATTAAAATATAGATACAGTATTTGACTGATCTATACTAATATTATAAAGAGGTAAAGTTTGTGAGTTTGTGACGTTCGTTGTAGAGGGCAATCTCTGGATCTACTGATCCGATTAAGATGAAATTTGGTAAGAAGATAGTTTGAGACCCTGGAAAGGACATAATATACTTTTTATCCCGGAAATATTCCTTTTAGAGGGTGAAAATGGGGATGAGAGTTTGTATGGGAAATCTACAATAATATACAAAATATTAGAAAGAAAGTAATTAATGCTCAAATAATACTGATTTAGACCTACCAGCATCACTGAGTTACATTATATGGATACATCACCTGAGAAAAGCAGTAAGACGTTTTTTAATTAAACGTAATGTAATAAATATAATGATATACTCAGATCAATACCTGGCATTGACATTTTTTATGACTCTCATCCAATTTTTAGAAATAAGATATTATAATGATATTATTTAGATTTATTTATTTTTTGGCTCTGTTTTTAATATTACAGTTATGATTTTTTTGTACTTTTAATCATTGAATGTGGAAATGCTATGTACACTAGTAATTGACATACGTATAAGTTATATTATTATTGTTGTTAATTAATATACAAATGCTGTGTATGTATGTTGTAAGTGTGCTTATCCAAATAAATAAAAAAAAAACTGCCTTACAAATTTGGAACAAATTAAAATTATTAAACATATAAATTTGCATTATAAAAGCTCACTACTAACTAAAAAATAAAATCTAGTTATTGTAACATAGTAGCTAAAGATCTTACGGTTAGAGAACAAATGATCTTCCAGCTTTTACCATATTTATATATAGAATGATGTAAATATTAACTTGCCAATTACTTAAACCAATATAATTTTACGGCCTTTTGTAGTTTCATATCTTTTTTAAATAATCTACATATGTTATTCTTGATGAATTATTATATTCTTATCAAAAAGCCAATCAGCCTTGCATTAAAAATGATAGCTTCATTAATTCCACCTCTTTGTTTACGTTTTTGCAATAAGAAAGGTCAAGTTATTAATTTAAAGCTTATAACCATATATATTATATAGAAGTTTCTATGAAATATATGTTAAGAAAAATTACTTAATGAATTAAAAACATATAGCACTTGTTGTAATAGTTTAGAATATATGACTATACTAATGTAAATCTAAATCTGAAATTTTCATAGAATAAACGTTGATATCAATAATATTTCTAAATTTAATTTTTGACATACGTATTACTAGCGACTCACCCTCACTCCACTCGGGTTCGTCCCTGGGGTGAAGTCTGGGAGGAACACCCCTAATCCTTATCACTTAGGGGTATGAAAAATAGATAGTAGCCGATTCTCAGACCTACTGAATACGCATATAAAATTTGGTACAAATCGGTAAAGCCGTTTCGGAGGAGTACGGTAACAAACATTGTGACATAGAAATTTTATATATAAGATATATGTATGCTATCTAAAGTATTTTTAATATTATTCCTTTAACACATTCTCTGTTAGATTATTGTATCTATTGTGGGGTAATCAAATGATGTCCAAAAAAAACATTTCATAAGCAAGCTTATTAGGCTAGTAAGAATTATTTTTACTAATGTTTTATATATCTATAAGAATTAACAATTATGTTTGTGGATCTTTCTTTCACTCAGTAACTGATCCACGTGAATTTTGCTAAGAGATAGTTAGTTTATTGACCGGAAAATTATATATCTCATCACATCAAGTATTATAAAATGTTACTTAGAGCGAAGCAAAGGTGAGTTCCTAGTTATTTACATACATAAAAATAATAGTTTTATTACCGAGGCTCCGCTCTCATAGTATATCCAAAAGCAGGTGGAGTTAAAAAGAAAAAAATATTTCCATTATACAGTCTATGCCCATTATCCTTCGTCAAAATTCATCTCTCTGGTGACCATGATTGCTGTAAAGCATTCAAAACGTCGGGAATCAAAAATGAAAATAAATCTGCGATAAAATCTGAATATACATAAATAAGTTTTATTTAAAATGTCTAATCGTGTAAATCTAAGAAAGTACCATAGAAAAATGTCAAGCGGTCAAGCGTGAAACAGTAACAAAGATGCAGACAGATATTGTTACGTTTCTAATAAATCAGTATGTATAAATGATGTTATTTAGAATAAAATCTTTTTAGATAATGAAAATAGTTAGATTTAATTAAAAGTAAGTGATACAAAAACCAGGTCCAGAAGTCAACAACCCCACACCGCAAAGGGATTAACGAACTAAATACTAAGACAGGTCCGTGTAGCGCTGATTTAGTGCATTCAGATCGAACTGGCCCACATCTCTGATATAAGCTGGAATGAAAAACAAACATCTATACGTTTCCAATCTTTTTGTTTGGATGATATCTATCACTGATGAGGAACGAGGGTCCTGCATTCACTGGTAAAAGCTTCTGAATCGTTATATTAAATTGTTTTATTTGGTGTTCCTTTAAAAATTATTTGCTTATTATAAAGTATATTTTCGAAAGTTTAAAGAACTATTTAATCCTTCAACGACCGTGGACACGCCGGCGTTACAGTTAACAATAGATTTCTTAGAAATTTAATTAATTTCTTAGAAATTTACCTGGACGTGTTAATATATATTTGGTAACTTTTAATTTGAACTACATGTCCAATATGCGTATTAAGAGTTCTCAAATATCTTAACACCCAAGATGTTACACATATCATATATTTGTCGTGAGCAAAACTTTCACAAGAATGAACGCAACGCAGCATGTGCGTAATAAATGCGTGTTATATTCCCATACAAACCAAAGCAAAGCGGGCTACCAAAGAAGTTATTCGACCATATAATTTATTGGACGATAATACTGAACTCATCTGCTTACATAATATCAAGATCGCAATGAAATATGCAGTGAGAATTAGTTGGACTCTACCATTTTGTTTGTACATGAAGAGATCTCGATCCATTTATTTAAATATATTTACATTTATTCACGTAGAATACGCGTTCCCTTATTAAATTACTTGCTCGGGTTTAATGGACTTTAAATTGTTAAAAAAAATGTCGGAACTACTAAAAGTTACTTAAATTTGTATGTAAATAGGTAAATTATCAACCAACATGATTTTATTAACCTAAGTTTTTTATACAAGGTTTGTACGAGTCATATCTACAGCTAATCATAATTTTTTTTATTTATATAGATACGTAAATTAAAAACACATTTAAACTTATCTCTATCTATACATATCTCGTAATTTATGCATTTTAAACTTCCTTTACAATTTTATGCTATTGTAATGAAAAGTATTACAACCAAGAGTATTACTTACTGCAGTGGTTTCATACATATTCATATCTAAATTCTCAAACCAAAAGAGATAAAAGTAGTTTTACAGCTTCGGAGCAAGTAAGATGGTAGAAACTCGATCAGGCGTTACCTTAGTGGGAGTGAAACAAAACATAAAAACGCCTGTGAGTGAAAGGGAAGACGATTCAGAAGGCTTTTACGGTAGAACGGGCAACATGCAGTGAAATGTGGGCCCGGCGCTTGCCTTCTTTTCGATCTTGCTTGAATAAATTGATTCTAAAATTTATATTTTTTCTTTCAGTAATTTATGGCCAATTCACCGCCAAATTGTGTTTTGCTGTATGTGAAATTTATTGAACTGGATCTCAATACGTTAATCGCCTAGAGATAATTATAACAGAGCTTATACGTTCTTTTTTTAGGCATTAAGTAAATAAACTATGTTAATTCAATACGTTTATGACTCAGGATGTGGAAAAAAACATTACTTCCAATAGTGAATAAGAGAACTAACATTTTATTGTCCTTCAGAACACATATCTCAGTTGGTAACCATCAAACTGATCGTAAATCTCAAAATAGCAATCTCGGAGATGTTATTAGTATTATGTAAGCATAAACAGACAATAATATCGTTCTAGCATAACAGTAGTAAAGACTAAATTGTTAAAATTAATTAATTTGACGACGCGTGTCGCTCAGTTTGTAGTGAGGGTCACTACAAACTTGCTGCGCCAGCGGTCGCGGGTTCGATTCCCGCTGGGGGGATTCATTTGTGTGCTGAGCGCGAATGTTTCTACTCCAGCCATGGGTGTTTATATTTATAATATGTATGTATTTAAAGTTATATATGTGTAGTGTATCAACTATCTGGTATCCATAACACAAGCCTCGTAGGTTACCATGGAACTAGATGGTGCTGTGTGTTAATGTCACAACAAATGTCACAACAATTCTAAAATATATCAAAAGTTGAACCCTAAAAATAATATACGCTATTAAAGTATGAGACAATTATTTATTACATTCCTAATTATTATTTATCGGAGAATAAAATTCCTTATAAATAACAGGTATTCTGAGCGATCGAAAGCTACATATCACGTATAGACATTTATATCAGTTTCGTATCAAGACCTGGGTGTCATTAACATTTTCTGATAGCACCAGAAGCTAAAAATCTATACTATTCTAAATAAATTGTTGAATGATGCATGAAGTACACATTTAATTTACATAATGATAGAAATAGGTAAATAAAACAAGACAGTCGCTTAAAATTAAATATTTACTAATAAAAATAATAATATTATTGTTATGGTACATGTATTAAGAAAATTAAATTATATTATAATAAAAAATCTAGTCATTTAAAGTTAAAAAACGAGCGTCTATAACGTATATAAATAACTGAAACACCTTTTAATATGTAAGCAGGTTACTTGATAAACAATCTGTTTTTAAATCATCATTAACTAGAAACATTGTAGGGTTCGTTAATTAAACATTTTCATCTCGACTCATAAATCTCAATATTCAACACTTACCTGTTGGCAAGTTCCATGCGCAGCTTATACCTTCTTACGATCCATAAGTGAAAGCCATAAAGATAAACATCAAGTTTGGAGCTGAGCTTTTCGTTTTAAAAGCCTTATAGAATGACAATGTCTAGCTAGTATATTTGAAGTAATCAGTATTTTAATATATAAAATTTATATTAAAATCGAAAAATGACATATGGCCGATATGATGATCTGACCTAACCTCACAATGAGGGTAATCGTTTGCCCAGCAGTGAGAAGTTAACAAGGGCTGCATTGTTATGCATTTAATCTATAATTCGGACGAATTGAGCTTTCTTCCATAATAATAAATATATTAAGAAAAAAAAACCATTTACTATACTGTAATATCATGTTACTTAAAACTTATAAAATGTAGATTTTATACCGTTAATGGAAATCGGAATCAAAAAGTCCTTTCTCGTGTTATTTAAATAACGGAGACCTTTTAGCGTAAATCTGGTTTTAAGTGCAAAGAAATGATAATATTTGGCATTATAATCTTTATATTATATATATTTTTTCTACTTTTTACAGATTCTCATCACGTTATGTCTGACAACGGGACAACTGCTGTATCAAGGGCGTCTACACCCCGCCCGGTAACCGAAAGTCCAGTAAACGCACCTCTACGTTCAAGACATGATCAGTTTCTGGCAAATTCTTCCGAGAGAACACAACGGCCTTCCTCAAATGGTCGCAACCCTAATGGAAGCTTTGAATCACCCCCTTTACCTTACCATCGTCAGATGACTACGGGATCTCTTCTTGCATCAACTCATAGAGAATCGTCAGCTTTTGTACCTGTAGTGCCAACAAGAGCCATGCATCCGGTTATGTATCCTAATGACATGCACCCTCCACTGATGCCATCCGAAATTATAGAAAGAGAGCGAATGCTAGAGAGGGATAGAAGCGAATCAGCAAAAGGATCACCGGACAGAGCACCAAGCAATTTCTCAAAAAGAAACTCATTTGATCTTATGGCTATGATGGTGGAAAAAAGAAAAGAGGTTGCGCTAAGAGAAGCTGCAGCAGCAATGTTACTTCCTCATCATAGAACTTCATCTATGGAAGGCATGATATCAGATGGATCATCTCAGCCTCCAATTTATGGTCCACCAGGCGCCTTTCTTGGAGCACCAGGCCCATCGCCAACAGCTGCTAATAGTTTCACCTTTCCTGGTGCTGGCTTGTTTCCTTCAGGGGCAGGTCCTCACCAGATGCATCCTCATCTAGATAGACGGCTATTACGAGCCCCAGGAAGAGCTTCGAGGCCCAAAAAACAGTTTATTTGTAAATTCTGCAATCGTCAATTCACGAAATCCTATAATTTGTTAATCCACGAAAGAACCCACACCGACGAGCGTCCATATTCTTGTGATATATGCGGAAAAGCGTTCCGAAGACAGGACCACTTGCGTGACCATAGGTGAGTCATGTATATTTTTATGTAGTCATAATTTGCACTATACCATTATTCTTATATACGGACGGTACGTAATTATAGGTTTTGGGAGCTGGTTCCATTTTTATATACGTTTTAATTTTCTACAAGGCTGGTCATAGTAAATATAAAGGCCCATTTTATATGCACGTAACTGACAGCCGGTGTAACTCAAGTTGCAGATGTTAAGCCGACTGTGGCCGCATCCGCTCGGCTACTTGGAATTGAAATATTTATAAGTTTCTTAATCGTAGTACTAATTCTGGGAAATTTATCTATCTTGATTGAAGAGGTATAAATAAACAGTGATGCTCTCAAATTAATGGTGGTACCGGTAATCATGCTTTAATGTTCTAAGAAGAATATTTTCAATTTATTTTCGGATGCTGTGTGAAGATTTGTCTCATATAAAACTTCACACCATATCAAACCTTTATGCCAAAGCCGCTGCATCCTAAAATAATAGATTTTAACTACATATAGGATTTTTACTTACATCAATATCCAGTTTTAAATAGTATTTGTAGCGTTCCCACAAAGTTATTGGTTGGTCATCTATAAAATATAGATTTATAGTTTCTATAAAAACTAAGCGTTCTTTAGTATATCAAAAAAGAGTTAATTGGACTTTTTATTACAAGCTATTATTCAAATAGGATAGCATTTTGTGCTTCGACAAGATACTTTTAAATTGATTCGTGCATTAATCAGTAACAAGGATGAAAATAAATCTAATAAGCAATTTATGTAAAACGTTTCGACTACTTTTTTATGTAAAATATAAACATAATAATAATTTATTTGCTCAATCTATCTCACTTTACTTATAAATACACGAGACAAAAATTTTCCAAATCGGTTCAGGCGTCTTCGAGTAATCGGTGAACATACATACAAAAGAGACAAAAAAAGATTCCGACGAATTGATAACCTCCTTTTTGGAAGTCGGTTAAAACAAGTGCAATTGCGAAATACATAAAGACCATAATTTATTTATTTTCAAATCTTTTAACATTACGTAATTTTTCCACGTTAAATATTCTTATATAGATACGTTAGAATATAATCCGATTATAAGATGCCAGAATAAATCTTATAAAATATAACATTTTTAAGTGTTCGCTTTGGATCGGGTCGACGGCTTTTGGGGCGATTCAAATGATTTTATAGTACCATAAAAACTGGCCGGAGCTCGTCTCATATCAATTTTAAGTTGTAATCCTTCCGAATGGTATTACTTTCCTTTAATATGTTACACACATGTGTTCTGTAAATAGCTTTTATAATTAGCTTCAAAATACTTCTAAGTTACGAAGTCAGAGGCAGCATAAACAAAAATTATTATAAAAAGATTTTAAATTTCAATTAAAAAAAGTAGCAAGCAATCATAACAAATATGATTACAACAACTCGACAACAACTCTTGAAATTACCCTAATCAAAGCGCCATTAATTTTTTTCAACTTTAATTCTACTTACGAACAAAATTTTACAAAGCTTACAATTAAAGCCCTGAAATTATATATGACAGTATAAAAAAGTTCGCTATTGGTGAACAAAAATTGTTCTAATCCGTCTTATAATAAACCTCCACTCAAAAGATAAAAATTAGAAACTCTATGGAAGAATCACGGACTTAGTGATTTTTGATGAATCTTAATGCCCGTCTGAGGTATTTGTCTCGCATTGAGTTACGCGTTTTTTCCTCTCGATCTGTAATTAGTTTAAAATCTGATGACTCATCTGTTTCTATTGGTACTTCGGTAATAGAAGTCGGGATTGATACGGTCCGCGTGTAAAGCTAAAAGGAATCTTTTTTTAGTAATTTAAGGAAACTTTCTTTTTTGTTGCTTTTAGATATATTTTTTGTATGATTCAAATTACATATTTATTTGTGATAATGTATATAATATGTAAAAAAAATGTTATAACAAACGGTATCAATTATCAAAATTAATTTTATTCCTTTACACGATGGTAAAAAAACTATTAAACATATTAAAGAGGTATTTTATATATAAGGTTTTACACATTGCAGAGTGTAGACATAAAATTATAAGTTTAATATGATTTTTATTCTGTCTGTACAACCACACACCCATTAAATTGCCGAACTATTTATTTTTTTCGTCTTTTCGAGCAGTTGAATAGGCAATGACAAAAAGTCCATTTTTTATAATCATATAACAAGTAAAAAATATTGACCATTAGAATTAAAGTTTATCTCATTATTTTATTTAAGTTTTCAAACTTGTCGATGAAATCACAAATTGAGCGTCACAATTACGAATTTTTAATGTTTTTTTGTCGCAAACAAATTACCTTATGCCAGATTGCCTTCATATCTGAGATGCAGCAAAGACCAGCGTAATGTTAGGTTATCATACTCCACACTGTAATTAATAGCCCACAAAGAAATCAAAATATGTAGTATGTAGGACCGCCTTTGAACCGCCAAGGACGATCTTGCACGCTAATTCCATACTTCTGCGAAAAATATGCCGTCACGACTCAAATGAAAACCTTTGCAAAAATATAGAAAACACTATATAATTACAAAAAATGTTGATCTGAAAAAGTATTAAGCACCTCTTGAATACGAAATGAGAACTAACTGGCCTTACGTAAATAAATAAGTCAAAAACTGCATTTTTATCTCCTGTCGATCGGCAGAAGACGTATGATCAGAATTTTTGAACAGCAATTTTCGAGATTAATTTTGTGAGTAATATATGCTTCGTCCCAACCTACAATTTATTTTACAAAATAAGTTATTATAAAATATCGAAACTAATAACTATGATACCTATGTATCGCTTTTGATAATATCTAATTTACAAAATAAAAATATAAAAATAATCTTCACCGTCTTATGTACACAAGTTTAAATATCTCAATCATAAATTGTATAACTAATCAAGAAAATGAACAAAAATTCAAATATTAATATGATGCTGAGTGGTTCCCACCAGATGAGATGTAAACACTTAACGATACAAAAGTATTCACTCTAAACCTGTATTGATACCAACACGGCAACAAAAATGCTAGATATGGCAATTGCCTGTCTATTCCATAGAGGCAGCTGGTATCGTGAGGAACGTTGATTTGCTTGCCAATAAAAATATCAAAGCCTCGTTTGTATATCTTTCTCAGTATCTGCTGCGAATACTTATGCTAACATTATATTCCTATTGCTATTATATTTTTCCTTATTAGCAATATACGAGAAACAATTATCATTGCCTATTAATTATTATTTCACAAGCGACTCACCCTCACTTCTCAGGTTTGTTCCTAGGTGAATCTTTAAAATGACATTTTTTTTTCATAAACCGATTGAAATAAGATAATGTTTTGTGAAGCTTACCAGAATACAAAATGAAAGCCGCACCCAAATCGCCGTTTTGTAATTAGCGCGCACAAACGTACAGACAAACAAACAAAAATTCTAAAAATCATTGCTTAGGGTTCTATTGCGTTAAAAACTATTATTGCGAAAAAAAATATTATTGGGGATCAGTACTCCAATAATAGATTTTCTGAAATATCTTCCATGTACAAACAGCGTGCAGTTATAATTTTAAGATATTTATATATTTTACATATATGTATAAGATATATGCTATTTTACATAAATTCAATCAATAATTCTATTATCATTGTACGCTATATCTTATATATATCGTGTTTGTGGGTTTATTTTTAAATTTATTTTGTCTTACGGCCTGCATACAATTATGATATTCCAAGAGCTCATATAATGGGGACCGGGCAGGCCTACTCGCTCGGCCACATCGCTCAAGGGGTTACAGCAAAAGGATATCAAATTAATACTGAATCCATAATAAATCAAAGTGGGCAGGTGGACGCGGTCCCAAGCAACATTTCGCCTACGGATATCTTTAGAAATTATCATCTTGGTCCAATACGATAATAACGTAGTAACTTATTTCCTTACAAGACCTAAATTGGTGGCAAGAATCTATAATATTCGATTCAGTTGGAAACGATTTGTTCGATTTGGATTCGGGTATTTTAATTTTCACGGAATGGTTTATATTTATTGTATTGTTGCTTATAATCGGCGCCTGCATTTTTGCTATTTAGTGCTGTTTTTCTTTTGTCAAAAGCAAAGACTAAAATTAGGATGCTTAGACAGTGATTGCTCCAAATAATGTAGCGTTAATCTAACAATAGGTATATCATTATTATAATAACACTAGCGACTCACCCTCGCTCCGCTCAGGTTCGTCCCTGGGGTGGGATCTGGGAGGACCACCCTTATCCTTATCCCTTAGGGGTATGGAAAATAGATAGTAGCCGATTCTCAGACCTACTGAATACGCATATAAAATTTGGTAAAAATCGGTAAAGCCGTTTCGGAGGAGTACGGTAACTAACATTGTGACATGGAAATTTTATATATTAGATTTTCTATTTAAAGCTATATATTTACGGAAAAGTAAGTTGATAGTTTATGTCATATCATCAATATGTATGTTATTCCATTACACGATTTGTTTTTAAGAATTCTTGTCAAACATCACGACTAATCGTGATCAATTAAAACAAATATAAAATTATGCCCTTCTTCCTATATAGTTAAATAATATATCAGTCTCATAAAATTTTAGAACGTATTGACATTTTTAATTATTTATATTTATTGACGCCGTTCATTAGGGTAAAAGCATTGATTAGAATAATCGCTCCGTTGGTTTCTGCCGTAGATGGATATAGATGAGTTTTTTGTAATAATCGTGACTCGAATGGAGAATAATTAGCTATGTATGAGCACTTGGTGATTTAACAGCATCTTATTGCCTTACGAAAGTTTTTGGACCGTTCTCCGATTGCACAATGTTAACCATCATGTACGAGCCTTGCGAGACATTTTGTAAAAATACAGTAAAATTTTAACTTCACTAACTTTTGACGACACATTTATTTCACATTGTAGTGACCCTACTTGTTGTGCCAGCAGTCGCGAGTTCGAGTCCCGCTGGGAGCATTCATTTATCTGACGTGCGCGAATGTTTGTACTCCAGTCATGGGTATTTATATTTATGTACCTAAATATATATATAAAGTTATATATGACGTGTAGTGTATCAACTATCTGGTATCTATAACGCAAGCCTCGTAGCTTAACATGAAACTAGATGGTGCTGTGTGTTAATGTCCCAAAATATTTATTTATTACTAATGTTAGGATTTTTTCAGTAAATATCTTAAAATTTATTCTGCGCTATGCCATTATTACCAAATCAGTAAGGACAGGTAGACGAATTATTCAAATTACATTGGACGGTTGCGTGATTACAAAACGCTTTTTTGTCTTTGAATCCGAACCAATTAAATTTAACTCGCGTGATATTGATTCGAGATGTGTTATTAATGTAGGTGTATACAAAAACATGCGGTTCGTCTGCCGAAAATTTCCATTCCTGAAATATTCTTCATGGTATTCTTTTCTGCTGAACGAACACTCATGCTAATATACAGGGTCATTTTTAATTTGCTGAAAACCTTTTGGGAATATACTATTTACATCATAACAACAACGTCTGTAAGAAGAAAAAAATATATTTCTTAAATTTTTAATTTCATACATAAATAAAAATATTTTTATTGCACCTTCTAAACGGAAAAGTTCTAGCATCTAGCCAAGTTTAAATGAGTAAGGGCCACTTCCTACACCCCTCCACCCCTCCCCCTCCACCGGTCACGCACTTTCTTTTGCTAATGCTGGACTATTACCGTTTAGAAGGAGCAATAAAAATATTTTTATTTTTGTAAAATTTAAATTTTTTTTTCTTACAGATGTTATTGTTATGATTTAAGCAGTATATTCCCAAAAGGTTTTCAGTAAATTAAAAATAACCTCGTACACCAGTATGGTATGGTTTTATAACTCATCTTTTTACAAACAATGTTCATTTGTCTTGTTAAATTCACTCTAGCTATTTAAACCAAGATATATTATCGTATTGACTTCATTTTCATTGTATTTGCCATCTTTTTTTTCATATCGCATTGATACAAAAATGCTTTAATTTATTAATTGCTTGCAAATATTGTATATTTACAAGCATATTTTTTATTAATCTGAAACATAAAAATTCTAAACATCATTTAAATTTAAACATATAAATAAAATTTCAATGGAGTCGAATATGTACATTAAGTATTTTTTTAAAAGTCTTATTGAAATAGTCATTATTATCGATACAGAGGTCGAATCTATAGTTTTTAGAATTTTTATGTGTATGCCTGTCTGTCTTTCTGAGAACGCATAATGAGAAAACCACTCGACAGATTTTGATGAAATTTGGTATGATGATAGCTGGTCATCCGAGTCACCATATTAAGAATACTTTTTACTACGGGAAAATATCTCATCTCTGAAAAATCTATACCAACCCGAACGGTACAAACTGGAGCGAAGCCAGGGTGAGTAGATACTCACTTACTAGATAGTAATATGATAAATTTGGTACAACTTATACTAATTTTAAATAGAATTTGTATTTTAAAACGTTTCGAATGCTAATGCCGATCAGTATCGTAATTATGCAGAAATTCAAAGAAACACTTACCTATAGCTATACATATGATGATGATGTTCTCCTAGCCGATTCCGGCCACGGCGGCCAATCTCAATGAGATTAGCCAACTGCGCAGGAGATATTATAGTGCTCAAGTGTACGCGTAGACACAAGTGCACTCTCTATTCCTATCACTCTCATACTCCGGTGGGACGACCACTCGACACGACCGGTGAGAGTTAAGGCGCAGGACCGACGGCTTTACGTGCTCTCCGAGGCACGGGGGTGAAACACCGCCAACTTCCCAACTCCGGGCTGTTACTGAGACTTACTATACGGGAAGACTCAATAACTAAACTTGGCCCGACCCGGGACTCGAACCCAGGACCTCCGGGTGTGCAGCCGTACATGCTAGCCACTACACCACCGAGGCAGTTAGCTATACATATAATAAAATTGTAACTAAGTCGAATCTGTACATGAAATATTTTTTGGAAAATTTAATTGAAATAAACATTATTATCGATACTGAGGCCGAATCTATAGTTTTTAGAATTCTTGTCTGTCTGTCTGTCTGTCTGTTACCGCATCACAGAAAAACCACTGGAGGGATTTTGATGAAATTTTATATGATGATAGTTGCTTATCCATGTCAACATATAGGATACTTTTTCACCGCGGAAATATATCTAATTTTTTAGAAATAATATAAAAATTGCAATGTAAGAGTATACTAATATGTAAAACATAAGAATTAGGTTTTTGGTCACCTGAGCGCGAGTGGAGCCGCGGGCAATGCTAGTTTTCAATTAAAACTCCAGATAATCTCAATATGAACGGTTCCATTAATCATACTTCAGTAAACATGAATAAACCTGTCCTGAGGGTACATGTGGATTTTATAATCTTTAATTTCGCATCATACATTTTACGCTAGAACTTACTCGTGTTATCTTTAAATTATAATATTAGTTCAGCCGATAAAGAAGAAAAGTTTTATATCTTTCTTTGTTATCTAATTTACATTATTTATAATTCATTTTGTTTGCATATATTCATTAATATCGATGCGATATGAAGCATAGATTCGTCACATCAAATTTTATATTACGGGGCTCTATATTTTTATGTCTAAAAAATATTTTTTCTAATATAAAAAATTGTGTGGCTTATATTGTAACGTAAGAAGTTACACTTATTTGACGTAACAAAACAAAAATAGCTAAAGATTTCATACCGTCAGTACTCTCTGTTGGAAAGGAATGCAACTAACTTCATCATATCGCTTTTAGGCTGTCGGTATGCGCGCGCATTGTAAAAATTTTACTCTTATATTTTTTTCCAAACGTGCCAAAAGAAGTACAACTTCAAAAAAAATGAGATATTCGACAGAATTATTCGATACTTAGCTTTTTATTACTTATATGAAAATATCATTAAAAAATAACAATGAAAATAATTGACAATGAACGAAAACATCGCAACACTTACAAAAACAGCGACGTAAATACCCCTTTTGAAGTCGGTCAAAAACTACCTGTTTTTATTATAGTATTTGGACACTACTAAAAAATGTTTCTTAAGCATATGTGTTGTATCTAGTACTTATTTTTTATTTTGCTACAAGCAGACACGCAGACGCAGATTCTTAGTAGATATGTATAAAAATCTGTAGTAATACACGCCATATGTGTTCAAACAATTGAAACTCAGCTATATATTGGATACCATTACCTGAGTTGAGCTTGTTCATAATCATTGTTATATGGGAAATTCGATCTTTTGTTTTGTACACTAAAGTTGAATTTCGTATTCTTTAACGTTATCCTTAAAGCAGCGTGGGATGGCATGATATACGCTTATCGAGGATTTAGCATTTCTCTGCTACTTAATCTAGTTTTTAAAACCATTAAGCTTGTAGTAGCGATACCTATTGGTACTGATATTTTGAAACTACTTCGTGGTTTGTGGTCAAAATAGTGTGTATCACGTGTCTGGATCTCGAGCGGTTTTATGTCCCTCATCATGATACAGGGCAAATATTATAAGTTTCATTACTTAATTATCACAAAAGTATAAAAATTAGTACATTTTTACTTAACAATTGCTATTCATTTTCTCTTTCCATCAGAGATGTGTCAGAAACTTCACATATTACAATTGAATGTTTGTTTAAGCTGTTATGAATACGAATTTATTTACTTGCCTTCGTAATATGTATTTAACACACATAAATAACAATGCATGGAAATATTGCATTAGAGTTTTCAAACACAAAAATATGTATGAGATGAAATCTCAAATCAGTAAAACGAAGGACAATTCTAACTCACCAAGTGGCTCAAGATTCGTTCAAAATATTCCGAGTGGTTTCGAGGAGGCAGAACAAATAGTGACCGGTCGTTGGATAAACAAACGCTATGAGTACCGGCCTTAGCCCACACTGCTCGCTGAGAATATTTACGTAGAAAATATTTGTTCATGAATATTATTACTATATATCATTAGAGATACCATTGACATTTTTTAGTTGATGTAATTAATATTAGCCGAATTTATTATAGAACTAGCATTGCTCGCGGCTCCGTCCGCGTTCAGATGACCAAAAACCAAATTCTTAGGTTTTACATATTAGTATACTCTTATATTGCTGTTTTTGTATTTTTTCTCAGAAATAGGACATTTTCCCGCGGTAAAAAGTAAATTCTATATGTTGACTCGGATAACCAGCTACGCAGGGGTGTTGCAGTGAGTGCGAAAGCGATCCTGCACGCCCCATTGCACTGCGGCGAAGGGTTCCGCTGTGGGTTTTAGTGAGTAAGAGTCTCACAGTACCCTGCCCATGACGGCGGCAGGGTCCCCATGATGGGTTTCCCCAGCGAAAAAAAAAAAAAAATAACCAGCTAACATCATACCAAATTTCATCAAAATCCCTACAGTGGTTTTTTGTGATGCGGTAACAGACAGACAGGCAAAAATGATAAAAACTATAGATTCGGCCTCTGTATCGATAATAATGTCTATTTCAATAAGATTTTCCACAAATATTTAATGTACAGATTCGGCTTAGTTACAATTTTATTATATGTATAGAAGTACTCAATTCGGATTTGTTTGACTTTGTTATGAATGTATATTACACGATATCTTAGGCATTTGAAGTCACTAAGTGGCCATACGTCAAGGGCGATCCTACAATAAATTTGAAGAAATATCCAAACATTTTAATTTTTTTTTTAAATCATATTGAATTATATAAATGTCTCATAATAGTTCAAAAATAATTATTTTACATAAATCACGAAGTTCTGAGGTAACAAATATAAAAAAAACATACAGCCGAATTGAGAACATCCTCCTTTTTGAAGAAGTCGGTTGAAAACATTTTCATATTCATTATGTTCATTATGTCTTAAGTATTTAAGTACATGCATGCGTTTTAAGTTATTATTAAGAATAAAATTTCTTTGTCAATTTTTTTATCTATACTATACCTATTATAAAGATTGTGAGTTTGTGAGGTTGTGAGTTTGTGACGTTGTAGGGGGTAATCTCTGGATCTACTGAACCGAATTAGAAGAAATTTGGTAAGAAGATAGTTTGAGATCTTGGAAAGGACGTAGGATATTTTACTATTTATCCTGGAAATCATCCCTTAAGGGGGTTAAAATGGGGATGAAAGTTTGTATTGGGAAGCAAGGTAGGGACGAACCCGAGCGAAGCGAGGATGACTCGCGAGTATATATAATTTATTAAGAGCCTCTGAAATCTGAATGCTTCATTGTTTATGTTTTATTTTTCATAATGTATTGAGTTCGTATATATGTATTTTGTTTCTAAAATACGAAGAAAATTCAGACATTATTTTGAAAAGTGTCAGAATTCGTCATAAAATAACCGGACACATACTGGCAAAGTATTTTTAAGTGTCACTCACAATCAAAAACAAGTTTTGAAAGTATTTCGACGTAGTCCATTGTTATTATATAGGTATAGAAGAAAGGTATCCCAGGCGACGTTTTGTTGGCCATTTATCATATGACGATGTGGAGATAATGTCGGTTGGAGGCTCTCACAAACGTATAGCCGTAATATAATCAGGTAGAAATTCTCGATATATAAATATTATTTTTTATGAACAGTTAGATTTGTTATCAGATTCTGTAATAATTGTTATATAACTTAGAAAACTTTTAAAGTTTTAGTGTGTTTTGTTGCTGCCTTTTATTATATATGTATTGAAATATTATTTTATCTAAGGAAAGTTACTGAACTATGGAATTAGCCCAGCAAGTATGATTATAATGTACGTTAAATTCAAAGTATATAAAAGATTTTCTTTTATAATACTAGCGACTCACCTTCGCTTCGCTCACTTTCGTTCCTATGTAGTTCGTACGTTTTAAAGGTTAGTATGGAATAGATAGACCATATATTATATGTATTCACTGCTCCGCTTCTTTGGGCAGCAGCACAATGATATAATAGCTCATAGCCTTCCTCAATAAACGGGCTATCGAATGCAAAAAGAATTTTTCAAATCGGATGAGTAGTTCCTGAGATTAGCGCGTTCAAACAAACAAACTCTACCTCTTTATAATATTATTACTTATTAGTATATTTCATTACTTCTTAGTGGAGTATACGATAAAAATATCAACATTCCATCTCTACAGTCATTATTAAGAACTGTCACATACAACCGTATTATAAATAGAGCTATTACACTGAAAAATGTATAGTATTCGATCGTAGTGCAGAAATATGTATACTATCAAAACCATCGAAGGTAGCAAGATGTACATATATAATAATAATTCAATACTTCACAAACTAAATATTTCATGCCTACGTGATCTCAAGGGAAGGTTACTACAAGATGTTATCTGTAGTATAGTAGATGTTCACGGGGTTTAATCGCCATGGTTTAACCGGTTGTCCTTGGCAGGTACGACCCATGCTTTCCCATATATTCTATATAAAAATATACTTTAAAACGTATAGTCAAGGTGGTTATATTTATCAATTCTTTTAATAGAATTTACTAATATACATACACACATATATTTTTCTGCTAAGACTTAAATGTCTATATATGAATGGAAAAATATATCTCTTATGAACAATTACAAATATGGACTCTACATTTTTTTTGCTTAGTAGTTTAGATACCTAATAAAAAATATTTATAATTCTATAAATTGCTTAGAACTAATCTAATATTGTAAACAAAAACTGGAATATACGAACAAAATTTGAAATGATTTTCGATATTCCACTTTTCTCAAAAATATATATGAATACAAAATATTTGGAAGCTCATTTCAATTTTAAATTTGAAGATTAAAGTTAGTATTAATACTCTAACAAAGTGGTTTTTGGTTAAAAAATACGTGAAGAAGCTTTAAGTCTGTTCAGAGGAAATAATCACGTTATTTATTACCGTTTCTGAGCACCATCCTTAATCTCCTTGATGTACGTTTAAATTTTTCAAATGTAACATTCTAGTTTCCTCCTTATTGCTATCATCGTAAGATCTAGATTACTATAAGCAGTGATAATCCTCTGTTGTTAGACGTTTTTAAGACTAACGGCCATCCACAACTTTACCCATATACAGTTTGATATATAATATGTTATATACACATTTAGATATTTAACTAGCGTTTTACCCACACTTTGCTCGGGTAAGTCCCTAGGTTCGATTCTATTTATGATATTACTACCTACTTACCCTAGCTTCGTTCTAAAGTATCCCTATAAAAATAAACAGTATGAAAATTTTGTATTTTTTTACATACACACACGCACACATATATACGTTTTAACGTTTAGTATAGATTTTTCAGAGATGAGATATTTTCCCGCAATAAAAAGTATCCTATATATTGTGACCCAGATAACCAGCTACAATCATATCTAATTTAATCTGAATCCCTCCAGTGATTTTTCCGTGATGCGATCACAGACAGACAAAAATTCTAAAAACTATAGATTCGGCCTCTGTATCGATAATAATGTTTTTCATAATAATCTTTGTTCAGTAAGATTTTTTTAAGTATTTAATGTACAGATTCAGCTTAGTTACAATTTTATTATATTAATCCGATATACAAGTAGTGCTTATTGGAAATTATTATTACTATCAATTTCGATAAATTTTTGGTATTCTAGGTATCCATAGTCTATCTGTGTACTAAATTTCATCCAAATTCGTACAGCCGTTTCGTTGTAAACAAATAAAAAAGGTATACACACATACAAAATTTCCATTTAATAAAGCACTGTGATAAGTATATATATATTATCGATAGACATTAATTTTCTACAAATATTATAATTTATATTAAACGTTAATAGCGTTTTTTTTTGAATTTATATTGAAAATAGGTTCAGAACTAATCAATTCAATTTATATTCTCTTCACGACCTCTAAAAACTAAATTTAGTTTATTATAATTTATACTTTAACTTCAAAGAATCCGGTATAAAAACGTGCAGCTTTATAGGTAATTTATATGCTTATGTATTTATCTTCATCTCAAGTTCGTTTTTTGGAATTAAATTATTAGAATATAACTTGAATATATCCCAATTTTTTCATGTTATTCATGGAATAGTAACAGCATCATGTTAGTTTTCTTAATTTTTGTATTTGATCGTCTTATGTTGTTATTTTACCCAGCAACGGAACAAGTAATCAAAATTTTATTTTTTTGTTCGTAAGTAAGATATTTTACACTATTTTTGCCTAGTTATATTATATGAATTCAGTAGAATATTCCTATATTACTAAAATTAGTTATTTACTTAGGTATGTATGTAGGATAAAGAGTGGCGCCGCTATCAACATTCAATATCTCAAAATGGGTAAAAAGCATTCCGACATAGAAAGTTAATCGTTTTTAAATTACGTTGATTACAAATATTTTGTATTAGCATAAATAAAAGTTCAATAATTTAAGTATCTACAGTTACTTGAGAGAAAAAAGCACAATTTTATGAGAAATATTTCGTTACAAAAAATTTTTTTTATATACATATCGATCCATTTATAAATGCTATAACGCTTTCATTTAAAGTGCACCACCAAAGTATCAATAAACATCTACGATACAAAATTACCAACGATTGCACTCAATTACAGACAACCGGTACAAAACTGGACTTCGATAAAACTAAAATTAACGCTTGCGTCTACCTCTTGGCCTAATTGCATTTTGACTTGTCATAAATCATCCCTTTACATAGGAATGTGGGACTGTAACTTAAAACCCTGAGGACACGAATGTATTTTAAGAATCTGATCTTAATCTAATATGAAAAAACTTGAGATAAAAGATATTATCTTAATTAAAGAATCTTTTAATCTAATGACCATAAATTGTAAGTTTAATTTAAATATGTAATTCTAAACCACTTAAAGCAAGAACGATTTCTCCACTTTCTATAAAACATAAGTAAATATTGTTACTCAGTATGTATAATTTCTTTGAAGCTGCATTAAAATTACTTTCTTAGATTTATAATAATATAATGCATTAAAATTTTCATAATTTTAAGCTTTTCGACAAGCTTTTACAATGTAAAAGTTATTAACTGGAGTATGCAATGTGAACCATAATTGGATTCATGAGTTGGGCCTATCAATATTGGTATGATTAATGATATCGGGAGACTTCAGTTTAATTGCCAACTGAGACCGTCATGAATCAACGCCAGAGCCATAAATCTGATAAGTCAAACTAGTTTCAATACGAGTTGTTACATTTCCTAAGCAACTCGCTCGGGCTCATACTCTACATTTTTTCCTCGTCGTCTTTTTTTATTTTTTTCTAATTCTATCACGTAGTAATTCCTCACCAGCTTAACTTTTTGTTTATTGGTTTTTTAATGAACAAATATTATGTATATTAAAGGCTATAACTAACACCGCCAAAAATTTTGAAAGTTTTCTGTTGTGTAAAGAGGACCAAAATTTAAAGTTTCATAAGTCTACAAGATGCATAATGATATAGGTCTAAATAAATCGATCAAAACAAAAGATAGGTTATTAGAAGGCGAAGGCTTAAATTTCATGATTGTAGATTGTTCCAAAATTAGTGAAGCGCGAACATGTTTGTATCATGTTTCTTTATTAAAAAACCAATAGGCGCCATTGTTTTTGTTTAATTTTAGATTAACGAAAACAAAATTATATATGAAATTTGATCTTAATCAACTACATCTAATACAAATTTTTCTGTCACTATACAATAAAGTATGTAATACTTCCTAGATTTACGTGATTCATATATTTTATTTGAAATAAAACTTTTTTCGTTCGCGGGTTTACTTTGATCTTTGCTTCCCGGCGTTTCCAATGATTTTCAGCAAATATGGTTACGGGAGAGACAGTGTCCAAAAAGACTCAATTCGAAGAAATCCTTCAAATAAATTATTTAATAACATAACATAGTTATAGAACTATGATCATTTTAAATAACCATTATATGAAGTAGGTAAAGCACCTGATGTAGGTGCAAGTAAGTACAATAAATGTTTGCGTCACTCAGAGGTGAAATTGAGTGTGAAGCGGCAGCGGCCAGCCGTCGCTCCCATTATGCCGCTCGGACTGTGGCTTCGATAAACCGGCTAAAGTAGCTGTACTGCTTTAATATTTAGAAACAGCTGTCTTTGTTTAATATCTATGCAAATGAATAAAATTAAACTGTCTGTTTGTAATGTCAAAATAACAACTTTTTACGAACGCATAGGTATATATGAAAGTATATAATTTTTGTATGTCTGATAGTTCCAGCTAATTTCCGTAACGGCTGGACCGATTTTGATGCGACTTTCACTGGCAAATAGCTAATATTATAAGGAGTAACTTAGGCTACTTTTGTTTTAGAAAAATAATTAGGAGTTCCGTGCAAAAAAATTAAAAGCTAAAAAATTGTAAACAAAATCCGAAATAACGAATGAATGTGA